>PVNU02000326.1:2115000-2521423 GCA_003013855.2 Liriodendron chinense
CCTGTACATGATCTGGCCCAATAATCAGGCTGTCACATTCTTCAAGTGGGCCAAAATGTAAGAAGCAGGCTCATGGCCTAGCAAAACCTAGCCGAAGTTTTCTCTTGCCATCCACTGTTTCCTGATTTTTTGGGCAAGGAATCTTCAGACCGAAACCCACCTTGTGGATGGCTTGGAAATTTTTACCCATGCGCCATATGATGGCACACATTGTGGCATGTGGATGGCTGCCTTGTACACACGTGTCGGCTTAGCAAAGCTCAAAGATATGTACCATATATGACCGAATTTAATTCTAGTGTATGCTTCTTTCTAAGATTTTGTATTTTCCAGATCAAGATCATTGTCATCATCTTTAGGCTTTTCCCAGCAGTTCGGGGATGGCTTTTAAATGGTAGAGATCAGAAAAAATTCTATGATCAGCTGCCCACTGGGCAAGAACCTTCTACTTTTACCCGCTCTTAGGAATTGCCCATGGTAGAGGCTCACATTTTACGCTTTCCAGCTAAGATTCAAATTTTAGACACTGTTGGGTGCAAGCATAGGGGCTACCATATCTTTTATTCAGCTCTGACAAAGATAATATAACCATCTATGGTTTGTCACAACAGCACGGAGTGAAAATTAAAATGGTAAATACGCGTAAGTTGCGTTTTGACTATTGGATTGAATTGCAATTTTATTTTCATAAAGTGGAAATTGCCAAAATTGTGATTTCCTTCCTGATCATTCATACCAATGGTGTTGGTTACTTCCTTATAGTGAACACTAGGAAATATTTTTCTTCTAAACCTTTCTTCCTTTTTTATCTCCCCCCCCCCCCCCTGCTGAACAAAAAAACATCATTTACTTTTTGGCATTTATTCTCAACTAATTTGAATGTTCACAGTTCAAATATTCATCCAAACGAAGCAATAAAGGGAAAGAAAAACCGTAAAGGGGGAAAGCAATACAGCTCCAGAAAAGTTTGTTTGCTATCATGCTTTCCCAGAAAAGGAGTGAACTAAAGTAAAGGGTCATTTGAATTTAAATAGTAAAAGCATTCTATGGTACTGAAAATCAGTCATTTGCCAAAATGCCTGGGGTAAAGAAGAAATTTCAAGAAATAAAAAAATAAAATTAAACCATCTGTGAATGAAATAATAAGTATCAAATATCAATAATAAATAGTCGAAACAAAATCCATCCATGAAAAAAAAAAAAAAAAACTATTTCTGGTGAATTAGTATAAAGAAGTACATAGATCATGAACGACATTTGACTTTTGGGGAACAGGAAAGGAAGCACCTTTTTTTGTGTGTGTTGGGGTCAATGTTTTCAGTATCGACGATATCGGCCAATATATCCCATGATATATCTTGTATCCCACCTGTGAGATATGAAACGCACAGGTAGTGCCAACATATCACACCTATTGAATCCGATGAGCATTTTCAATTTTCGATCCATTTCTTTTGCTATAAATCATGTTAAATTACTGTCAAATGATTAAAATCCATGACTCCATGTTTTGCATGAAAAATCATGGATTTGGAACTTCGATTTCGAGATTTAGGGGAGATGGGCCGAGTTGCGGAAAATTGGGAAAAATCAAATTTTCCCAATTTCTAGCAAATTAATTGCGATATTTGTGTCCAAACACAAAATCAAATATGTTTCCTAATCTAGTGATTCTTGGTAATTTGGGGAATTTTTGGAAAAAAATTTATATTGTTAATTAAAAATTACAAAATTTCACTTCGATCAGCAGTCAATTGGCCCCCATTTCAAAGTATTCAAGAGTGTTTAATACATGTCTTCTTACATTTGTAAATTACATTAATAAACTTTGCATGCACTTACATCAATTCGGTCAGACAGCACATAGATTAGGACCCCATACAAAGGAAACCTATTATGTATTATGTGCACTTGTTTTTTATGATGTTTTGGTTTTTAAGAGTGTATTAATGTCCTTTTTAACAATCCCTAAGGGGGTGTTTGTTTTTCATTCCCCCAAGGTGAATGCATGTAAATAAGGTGCAAGTAGGTAATTATTACCATTTACCTCTGTTTGACAAGAACGAGTATTTCCTCGTAAAAAACATTTGAAAAGGATCGACAAACATTTGTGGGCCCCACTGTGATGGATGCGGATTATCCATGCCGTCCATCCATTTTACTAGAAAATTTTAGGGCATGAGCCCAAAAATGAGGCAGTTCCAAAGTTCAAGTGGCCCACACCATAGCCATAGGAAATCATGGTCGTAAAAGGTTTTTAACAGTTGGCGTTCAACCCACTGTTTCATGTGCCATGGTCCACTTGAGCTTTGGATTGGGGGGGGGGGGGGGGGGGGGTTAGAAGTTGAACAACAGGCAAATATAAATATCCCAATGGCAAGGAAAGAAATCAACAATAATTATGTTTAAACTCCCAAGGATTTTTAAAATGGATGAATGCAATGAAACACTCCATTAAGATCTTGTGCAAGTTAAAATCCTTGGGGTTAGAAGTTGAACAACAGGCAAATATAAATATCCCAATGGCAAGGAAAGAAATCAACAGTAATTATGTTTCAGCTACCTTGGTTCTATGGATAAACTCCCAAGGATTTTTAAAATGGATGAATGCAATGAAACACTCCATTAAGATCTTGTGCAAGTTAAAATTTTGAACAAAGTACTGCCCTTGGGCCCATAATTCCAATAGACCATTACAGGACGACTATCATGAAAAAATGAGGCCTTCTTTAGAGCTCTTAGCAAAAATAACAATCACAAAAATTAACGCTTAACACCTGCCTCATTTTTGTCTAAACTATGAGAGAGGGGAGCAATGAATGAGGAAAAGAGAGAACTTGAGAGATTTATCACATGATTCCAACATCAAAACATCAATCATATCATACAGAATTATATCACACATTGCATAAGATCAAATAAACATGCAGTTTCGTCATGAAAAACAGAATTCTCATAAAATAAGAACCAAAAACAAATGCAATATGATCAGGAAAAACAAGAAAAGGCAAGCTTACATTCTCAGGCAAGCAGTATCCATGATCAATCGGAACCAGCGTGATCAGACCCCCATCCCCCTCTTTACAAACCAAAATATTTCCAGCATGCCGATCTGCATTCACCAACCTTATATCCAATACCGAGATCTTATGAACCTCCTCAACTGGAAAAGCCCGAGGGCCCATATCCTCACAGCTCCCATGATTCTTCACAAACTTCTGCAAGGACCCAATCTTGGCATTCTTTGCTACATACTCGAAACCGTGAGGGTGATTAAACCCTTCATGCAAGCACCTGATCATAACTGTCGGAGGGACACCTGCAAAACCAACCTCATCACTCGTAAATGACCGCCGACCACTTTTCGGATGATCCAGAATGTATGCTGCGACTTCCCTTAGCGCGCCTTCTCCCACCCTTGTACCCCTCTTCAACCCCTCACCATTTGATGTCAACGGCAGCCCACGAGGATTATTCACAGCCATGGGCTCTTCATCAATTGGTTTAAAAACAGCAACGTACTCGTTGCCTGAAAAGTCTTGCATGAAATAAGCTCCACCACAGCCCTCCGAAGATCTGATTGGAGGATTGCCATTCTCCAATCCAGCATATGTAGCATTAATGAGATCTTTAACCACACCCAGCAATTCTATTTTCCGATTAACAATAACCGGTTCCAACCACAAACCTCTATCAGATGGCTCTCTATCTGTGAGCTGAAGCTTCTCCAATTCCCCACTGCATTTTTTCACCTCCTCTTCCTCTTTAACAATCTGCTCATGTGAATTTGATGCAACAATGGATAATTCGAAATCTTTCTCAACAGGTCTAGCCCGGACTTTTGCCGATTTCTGAACCACCAAATGGATAACTGCATCATTCCTTTTACAGATATCATCAATCAGCCTCTGGTCTTCAAGCTTCTCTCCATTACAGATCAGTTCCTGATCATTAATGTCAAGAAAACCCTTCCCCCTTTCAGCAATCTTCCGTTTGACGTACCCCACGTTTCTGCTCTTCTCAACCTGGAACTCGAATTCCTCCCCGCAGACTGTCCTGACAGTGATGAACCGGAGATCAGAGAGTCGTAGGACCAAATGCAGAACATTTCCATCCGTAACTCCATAGTCCCTGACAAGACAGTCGTTCCGAGCCAGTTCCCTGCCTCCATAGACAAGCTTCGGCTTTTTCACCACAAACCCTTTATAGCTCTGAATTCTAAGCTTCACAGAAGCAATCGAATCAGACTCCATGACCCGCATTGGAAGTATGGACCCCGCACCCGTAAGGAAAATCAGGATCGATTCTTGAGAGCAATGCAGCGACGTTCCACCACGTAAGCAGCCCCGGGAAAGGACAGTGTCTTCACGAGCTGGGCTCAAAACACCACCAGCAGTAGACATCTTCCTCCCTTGAAAATTAAATACCCACCCTTCTGCCCGAAATTTTTTTTTTATTAAAAAAAAATGTTCTTTAAACCCTAAAAGCCCATCATCCTATCATCAAAACCGAGCATTACTCGAAAGATCAATGTCCCCAGAGAATTCAAAAACTTGAATACCCATACCCGATTTCGCTCGCTCCCCAGCAGGAACTATCAGAGTCCCATTTGAGATTGCGTGATATGGGCAACCACTCCAAATCAGAGATATCTCGATCAATCGGTTCCTAGATAGAGAGATCAAACCCTTGATACGATAATCAACATCAACGGCATACAGTGCCCTAAAAACCTAGGGGGAAAAATCTTCTACACGAAATAAATAAATAAAAAAACCTTGAAATCCATTTCAAATTCAAATCAAACCCTTTTTTCTAAGGTAAATTCAACTCAAACCCTTTTGCCATAGAAATCAAGAACAGAACCCTAATCAAAGAGATTAGGGAAATGCCCTCAAGATCTCCGCCATGATCAGATCTTGAAATCCAGAGGTTGTAGTAGAATGAAAATTGCGGGATTTCTTATTGAGAAAATCAAGGGAAAAAGGGGGGGAAATGGGGATTTTAAGCGGGAGAGAGAGAGGGAGGGTTTTTGGATTCTTACCAAAGGAAAGAATCGAAGGCTAGGTGGAGACGAAGGGGAGCTTTAAATCGACGACAGATATAGAAAAGATGGCGATTGACTGGCGAGTAATTGGAGCGATTTTTTGGAATTTGAACAGCTCCTGCTTCTTTCTCCTCGTCGTTTGTACTTTTCAAAGGCTACCGATCTTTTGGGCTGGATTTTCTGATCGGGAGCGATGACGATGGTTTGGAGAAGACGATATCGTAGCCGTCGCCATTATATACGGTTGGACTTGGACTGGACGTAAAAAAGGCAAGTTAACGGCGTTAAATCGAAGAAACGATCGTCCGATATGCTAACTTCTACTCGCCTGCATCTTCAAGCGCCAAATTCAGGAAGTAGATAACGTCTAATGTGGCATATTTTTTTGATCTCGTTCGTTCATATGGTGGACCCAATGGTTCTAGTTACCAATGAATTTTATTTAATCAAATTCACCATTTTTTTACGAATAAATGGACGGATAGTTTTTGTGGTAATCAGCGGCCCAAATTCAACGTATATTTGTTGTTTACAGGACCAGTATTCCAGAAATTTTTTTATTTCATAAGACATAAAATGAAAGTATAATCTTCAAAATCTCCCAGATCCTTTAGATACATGCTATATTGACACGAGCTTTGCTGTTGGCATTTGGCGCTTGAGATGTAGCGTTTCAATTAGCTATTCCAATACCATTTTATTCTTTGAAATGAAAG
This sequence comes from Liriodendron chinense, assembly GCA_003013855.2. Classification (NCBI taxonomy): domain Eukaryota; kingdom Viridiplantae; phylum Streptophyta; class Magnoliopsida; order Magnoliales; family Magnoliaceae; genus Liriodendron; species Liriodendron chinense. The sequence continues at coordinate 2,120,764 of PVNU02000326.1, forward strand.
GCGCTACAAAAGTACAGCCCGACGTGGCACATACGTGTCACATTTATATGGTGTAGGACACGTTGTCAGAGCTGACCTGCCATGTCAGCAATCTTGACACAGTCATGCCACGCCTCCTCTCCCATGCAGATCCGCCACGTATTTAGCCTGTCCCGCCCAGGTAATATCTAATCCGCTCCCCTACGATGATTAAGTTCGAGGAAAGAGCTTTCAGTATTAAAGAGGAATGGTTAGCTAATTCCAGACACGCGTGTGAATATCCCACAACGTTTACACGCATCTACATCTGTAAATTAACATCCAAGACGTTCATCATTTCGGACTCAATTTTTAGATTGCATGTTATAGAAATCAGGCCTTCTCCATTTTTAGGATGCCCATAGTCTGTAAAATTAGCGGATGGACGAAACAAGTGACATTTTTCTTTTCTTTTAATATTCTACGAATATGGTGAGTGTAAATGGTGGGCCCTGCAAGATGAATGGCTTGGATGTTTACAATGTATGCGATCTTGGCAACTGTGCCGTCAGATAGAGGGGTTGGACTCCAGACGCGTGTGTGTTTGCCAAATGCAGGTATACTGAAGGTGGATAATGAGAGCCGTGCACGGCAACCCGCAGGAGGGATTATCCCTATCCTACTCTCCCCACACGTGCCAATGTGAGATATGTGTGGGCGATTCTGTCCGTTCATAATTTGTCATTCAATGGTATGTGATGATACCAGAAAATCAGGCTGTTCAAGTGATCAGTTAGGCCCACTCTCGAACATGGAATGTAGACCGTTTGTCAATTTTATAACCATCCAATTTTGCAAAGGCTCGTGGCCCACCTGACGATTGTGGCAGTCTGTTTTTCGGACCACATATCATACACCTCTTGGGGCCGAACAGATGAACAAAACCAGATTATTCACACGCGTACCACATTTGCATGTGGGGTGAGAATATGACTGGGTCTAGTATTCCGTCTAGACTCCAGAAGTCCTATGCGCAGGTCAATTGCTCGGTGATCCATACCGTTGATCTGATGGGCCTCATTGTGGATGGATGATAATTCATTAAATATCTCAAAGATCCTAGATATTCAATCTTCAGTCGTTTCTGTTTGATCACGGATCATCCACTGGATTTTTTTTCTGGAACGTCTCTTTGTACGTCACTGATTTCATCAGAACCATCCAATTGCCTTGGGCCCACTGATATTGTATTCTTGACCGTCAATTTTTCCATAGCAACCATCCATCCAATGGCCAGCAATTGGATGGTAAATCCATCCTTCTCATGTCGAGTGATATATAGATGCCACGTATACAGGATTACATCTAGTAACGCTAGGGCCGTAAATGGTTGGGTTCGGACGGGTTTAGCCAAAACCAGACATGGGTCTGGGTACAAATTTTAGACCCCGACCTTTTTACTGAATGGGTGGGTCCGATGAGTCAAGTCAACCTATCAGGCCCGGTAGAGGAAGATCCATGGGTCTGGTCTATTGGGACTGGGTCTGGATCTAGTATGCAAGCATTCTTACAAGGCTCAAAATCAGGCCGAGACTTGTCTAGACCTGATGGTCCCTTGAAACATAGACCAAAACCCATTTAGCATGCATACCATTTGATAAATGGGTCAGGTCTGGGTTGGGCCTGGGTTCCTACCAGTTCCGCTTACCCATTTACAGCCCTAAGTAACGCGCAGCGAGCATCCACGTCTGCTGTCCAGGAGTTGACGGCCCTCATTTCTAACGGAAAGTGATATCTCCGTCCGATTTTTAATTTTAAAACCACGTGTGCAGCGTGCTGCATTCTGGTTTCGTTTTCAGTACGGCCTCACTTCTAGAAGAGAGAAACTTTGATACTTTGGCGGAGTGTGATGGATGATACGCAGGCACTTAGAAATTGCACACGTTCCATACAAGTATTCGAATGAAGCAATTCAGATTATCCGATTAACCATCTTAGATGTAAGAAAAAGATTCTTCGATTACCTGACCATTGGATCGTTGGGAATGTATTGGACGGTTAAGAACGAAAAAATCCAACGGTTTTATTTCTCAAATAAGTGTCCACGAATTGGAAGTTAGGATTGTTCGATCATATTGGGATTGTGAATTGGAGACATTGGGCTGCCACGTGTATAAATCTAAGTGCATGTGTATCAAGCGTCACACGCAGCCTGAGTATCATGTAACTGCTCCCAATGGCAGGGTCTCTAACTTGCTCTCCAAGGCGGGAGCGGATTGCCTGTGACCCCGGGCACAGAGATATCTCTGTGCCCGTAGCTGTGTGGGGCCCATAGAGATGTCAGTGACAAATCCACTCCGTCCATCTGTTTTTTAAGACAATAATAGGACAGGAAAGAAAAAATCAGATAGATTAAAAACTCAGGTGGGCCACACCAACAAAACAGTGGGAACACTAACGTCCACCATTGAAATCTTCCTGGAGCTGACCATGATGTTTAAATGCCATCCTAACCTCCAAGGCTATATTTTCCTCGGATGAACCGAGCTTGTTCACCTTCATTTTTAAATTGCAGTATTCCATCCACCGTACACGTGGCATGCGCACATTAATCTAGGTTTTTAAAATTGTTTGTCACATTGTGTTTGGTCTGCCTGATTGAATGATCTTAACCATCAGTTGAAATTGGATCGTTATTCGTTATTAATACCACCAAATTGGACCGTCAGGATTGTATGATTAGTACGTTTTTGGAGTAAAATCCATCCACATTGGTTTCAAAAATTGGACTGTTCGGATTTGCGGACATCAATCCACATTCACCTTGGATGAAACACCGCTATTTAAAAAATGGTGGTAAACTATCAGTCATCCAGCCTTCTCTCTCTGCTGTAGAAATAAACGGTTCACGCGCTTCCTGCGCCGTCCTTTAAATCGGTGGAATTGTGAGATCCTCGACCCGAGGATATACAGAATATATTTTTTATTTTTCATTTTTAATAAGTGGCGTCAAGAGTCCGATGATCCAGACCATTGGTTAGTTGGGACCAATCATTGATAGGCTATATCTCAAAACTCTTCTTGATAGGATGATCTTAAACCATTAAATTATTTTAGGATAAAGACCCAAACAAGATTGCTGATCAAAGGATTAAGTGGACCACAGAGGTTTTGGATCAAGCTGATATTTATGTTTTCCCTTTATACACGTCTATGAGACCTTATGAACAGTTTGGATGGCCAATAAACATCACAGCGGACCCTCGAATGTTTTCAATGGTAAGATTTCAATCCCCACTGCTTCATATGGTGTGGCCCACTTGAGCCTTTTATCTTCTTACCTCTTGGTCTCATGTCTTAAAATGATCTTTAATTATAGATGGACGGTGTGGATAAAACATATAGCTCAAGGTGGGCCCACAGAGCCCCTTACATGACCGTCCGTCTCTATCTGCGTCCTGGTATATCGGCGGAATTGTGTGATCCTCGACCCGAGGATATGCAGAGTATATTTTGATTTGTCATTCTTAATAAGTGGCGTTAATACTCCGATGATCCTGACCATTGGTTAGTCGGGACCAATCATTGTTGGGCTATGCCCCAAAACTCTTCTCCATAGGATGATCCTTAAACCTTCAGATTTTGACTGAAATCATAAGGTCAAGAATAGAAATGCAGCAATGGTCCACATCCAACCAAGGAAAGCCCCATCATTTGTGACTATTTAATTTCCAACCGGATGCTTTTTGAGGCATGGTCCATTGCCGGTGGGGGTCCGACAGAAAAATGCTATGGATTACTGCGCCATGGCCCGCAGTTGTTCACCCTTTTTTTTGCTGGGTCCGCAGGAGGAGACGCAAAGAAGCCTTTTATCTTAAATACGGCTCTCAATGCAGCGGGTCAAATCGGTTTACTCTGAATCCGTATAATGCTTATTTGTATCTTAAAATAGGTCTGATTAGTTAAATGTAGGGGATTTGGATCTTAAAATAAGTCTGATTACTTAAATGAATCGGATTTGGATTCACATGAACATATCTAAGTTTGATCCGAATCTGATTAAGATTTGACTCATTGTCACCTAACAGTATATGTTATATTAATGCGGGCCATCCATTTTCCAAATAATTTTAGGCCATGTCTAAAAATTGAGACATACCACTCTTCGGTTGACCATACCACAGTAAATAGTGGGTTTTGCATAACTCGGACCTAGATCCCACTTGAATATGATGGTTATATGAATTTTGGATCAGATATGGATATCACCTTTTGAATTTGAGTTGGATATGAATTCGATCCGAGTTAATCTCCATATATTTGGACTTGGAGCTGGATCCAATCCAGATCTGACCCATTGAGAGCCCTAATCTGAAATTAGGTAAAAGGAGATGAAGCTTTTTCTTTTGAAAAGAAAACTTTTATACTCTAGCAGAGTGTGATGGATGATGCGCAGGCACTTAAAAGCTGCATGTGTGGCATAAAAAAACTCAAATTAATCTGGCAAAAATTATGGGTCCCACAATAGATGTACCACCAACTAAATTTTAATCCTACTTTATAATGTGACTGTCTAATCGATGAGCAGTTATTGGACTGTTAAAAATAAAACTAGCCAATAGTCCTATTTCAAGTATCCATGAATCAGAGGTGAGGATTGCTCAACCAATCTAATTTTGGGATTGCGTATTGAAATTATTGAGTTCCACAATTTACTTGGTTAAATTTGAGTTCGTGTCTATCAGATGTACAATTTCTGAGCCGCGTATCAAGGTTACTACACTGCCAGAGTATGAAATAACTGGGAGCGAATTGCCTATGACCATACCTCTGTGCCCGGGGCTGTGTGAGGCCCACAGAGATGTCTGTGACAAATCCACCCCATCCATATGTTTTAAAAGACCACAATAGGACAGTAGCCTAAAATTACGGAGTATCCAAAATTCACGTGGGCCACACACACGAAACAGTGGGAACGGAAACATCCACCATCGAAACCTTCCAGGAGCTGACCATGATGTTTATATGCAATCCAAACCGTTGATAGTTTTATTGACTCCGTCATCCAAACTATGACTTAATTGACTCCGCAATTCTACGCAGTTTAACTTGAGTTAATATATGCCCTGTATACAATTTCGAATTGCCTGCGTATCAAGTGTCATATGCTGCCAGAGTATCAATCGCTCCCCATTCCCAGATGCACCTTAGCTCTTCGGGCCCATCATGTTTGATGCTTAAAATCCAATCCAATCCATCAGATGTTATTCTTAGTTCTAGCCGTTGGACAAAAACTCAGCGAGATCTACCAGTCCTATGGGCCACACCACAGGGAACAATGAGAATGGAACGCCAACCATAGGCTTGCGAATGGGACCACAATGGTGAGCGCCTTCCATCAAACCCGTTCATCAGATGTGAAGCACCAGGATGAATGGAAGATACGAAAGAAGAGATCTAAAACTCATGCAGACCACAATAAATGAACTTTTATTCGCATTTTTCATTGTTCCGGTTCATCTAGCCCACATGAGTGTTTTATCCAGTTGATTCTTTGTACGTACCGTGAAATTTTGGTTTAACACCTGATCAACGGAGTAGATTACACATACACAACATGGTGGGCCCCACAGCTGGGATGTTTTACGCGCTGGGTAAAACAGATATTTTGAACGATTCCGGTAAGGATTAGGCGTTTGCAGCAGATGACGTGGCTGTGACTCAGATATCAGACCTGCATGTGCTACTCTTATCATGGTTTTCGTCTAATGTAAGGTTATTGATTATGAGGGAGATGATCCGGTAGAGCCGGAACAACCATCACATGCTAGACCTATCTTTCCACATGACACGTGGCAGGGTGCTGTAACGGCCCAGATGCAGGGAATTGGAATGGATGACATGAGTATCGAAAATCACTCCCATAGAAAATTATATCCGTCGGTCTGATCTATGGTCATTAAAATGTGACGGTGGAAAACAAAAGTAGTCAACGGTCAGATATGAAGTCCTATGGATTTTGTTTTTAATTATAGTAAACCGTACTGGTGACTGTATATCGGTGGACCCGATCGATACATCACCCTGACACGTGTCACGTGGAGAGATGCTCTACTATGGGCGCGGATTGCCTGCGAAAGCCTTTCGCAGGCATCTCCTGCGCAAGGAATCTGGGTGGGGCCCACCTTGAGGTTGTGAGAAATCTACGACGTCCAACCGCATTTTAGGCCTTGCGACCAAAAATGAACGGGATCCAAAATCAAGTGGGCCGCACTAAAGCAAAAGGTGTGTTGGGAAATTCTTACCGTTGAAACCTCTCTGGGGTCCACAGTGATGTTTATATGCCATCCATACCGTTCATAATGTCATTCCTACTGAGATGAACTGAAAACACAAATATTATTCTGATTGGAAACTTCTGTGGCCCCACGAATAATTCAACTGTGGAACTTCAATCGTCATGTTGTCGGCCCACTTAACTCTTGGATCCCGTTCCATTTTGGTCGAAACACCTAAAATGATCTCACAAAACGGTTGGACGGCGTAGATTTCTCACAAACCTCACGGTGGGCCCCACCCAGATTCCTTGCCTGCAATCCGCGCCCACCCCTCTACTATATTATATGGTTCTTCCAGCTCTGGTGTGGTCATCGTGTATGTAAAAATTAAAATCCACTCCGTCCATCAGGTGAGTAGCATTATTTTCACCGTACAAAAAAAGATCAGATCGATAGACAATTCAGAGGAGATCTAATCAATGAGAAAATTGTAAAATTGCTTCTAAAAACTTTTAAGTTCACGTGGTATGGCCGGCATGAGTTTTAGATCTGGCTAATTTTAGTATAATCTCTTCTTCGTGGTGAGTTACACCTGGTTAACAGGTTCGATGAAAGATACACGCCTTGGTGTCCCCATTCTCCCATCCCCACAGTTTCTTGTGGTGTGGCCCATCAGATTTTCAGGAATCCATGTTGCATTGAAACGCTCTTACGGGGTAACGGCTAATCCGCTCCCGTTATTGTCTTACTACCAAATAGATGGACGGTTCTGATGGCACCTGTACCTATGCTTACCTGAAATGGATCTTACCGGCTCTACCGCATCATCCATTGTCTCTCCCCCCACATTAGCGGTCCATATGATATTCGAGGTCTTCGTTATCTGTCATTGTTGTGGTCGGTGATTTTTGTCTACGTGGCATTCTGCAATAGGTGAAGACACGTTAGGTTTTTCCAAAAAAATAATAATAATAATAAGGGACGCCGGTTTCTGCAAAAGCCTTATAAGGAAGTTCCCCACCTCTATGTTTGTTAGGAATCCTCCTGCCCATCTATTTCGCGAGATTATTTTAAGACATTCAACAAAGTGGATTCAAAACTCAAGTGGGCCATACGTGAGGTAAAATTAGGGAAAGAGTTTCTTACCATTGAAACCTTCTTAAGCTCCACCTTGATGTTTATATGCCATCTAAATCATTTATAAAGTCATTTTCATTGTGATGATGTGAAATCACAAAAAAATTTAGGCTCATAAAAAACTTTTGTGGCCATATGAATGTTTCAATAGGGGTCACTGAATCTCCAGATTTTCCACTCATATGCCCTACTTGAGTTTTGGATCCACTTCAATTTTTGGTCACATGACATAAAATAATCGCGCAAAATGGATGGACGAGTTAGGTTTCTAACAAACATCAGGGCGGGCCCCACCTAGCATCCAAGTGCATAAACTTCCTAGGAAAACCGCGTCCCAAAAAAGGTAATGATGCAGTAGACCCAATCAGTAGATGCCGTGTGGCGGTGAGAAAATAGCTTTTTTTTCCCTGGCGATCAAGAGGTTTCGTGAGCGTTGAGAACAGGCGAATTTTCCGGAACCCCTCCAACCTCGAGCTCTCTTTTTTTTAACTCACACCCACACAGTGTGGGACTACATTGCTGTGGACCCCACTAATGGACCGGGTGAATATCGGACACGCATCAGGGACTGCCCACATAGCTCGACCTTACTGCAATTGTAGGAACATTTTCCCATTCCCGTGCATGTTTCTTTCCTCTTGATAATACATATCAGTATCTTACTATCAAAAGTTAAAAGAGGGTGGGTGTTACTGTCTTACTACCAAATAGATGGACGGTTCTGATGGAACTTCTACCAGTGCACGTATGCTTATCTGAGATGGATCTACCGTATTCCAGTTGTACCGGTTCTACCGTAAAAACTTTTGGTGGGCCACAAAATTTTTGGATCAAGCGGATCTTTATATTTTCCCTTCATCCAGATCTTCTTGACATTATCAACAGATTTGATTGCAAATAAACATTACCAAAACCTTCGATGTGCTCTTTGGAATTTTTAATGGTGGGGTACTCAATCACCACTGTTTCCAGTGGTATGGTCCACTCAAGATTTAGATCTGTATAATATTTGGAAGCCCATCCTCAAATGGGCGGGAGAAACAGATGGACGGCCTGGATATACAAAATATCATCCATGTGGGCCACGCGGTAGGGGTAACACCCACTGATCAGCGGTAGACTTTTGAATTTCAACACTGAGGTCATGTAGTATCACACGCTCACGCTACGGTTTGACCGGTCTACTGTCTCATTGCCCTTTTCTTTTTTAACAACCTGACGTATCTTCGCCTATTGCAGAATGCCACGTAGACAAAATCACCATGAGGGGGCTTAAGATCTATGGGCCATCATGATGTCTTTGTGACATCCACTCCGTCTATCAGATTCACCATATCATATTAGGACATGAGCTCAAAATTAAAGAACATACAGAACTCAAGTGATTCACACCACTGGAAACTGTGGGGATGGAAACACAAACCATTGAAATCTTACTAAAGCTCACTAGCTTTGTTCATATGCCATCTAACCTGTTCAGAACGTGATTAACACTAATGAATCATTAGGTAGGTTACCAAATGAACATCCAACAACCAAAAATGATATTGGTCCGCTGATCAGGCAAGTCAATCTTGCACCGAGAAAATGGGTGCTTGAAAAAAAATATCCAACCGTCCAAGTTCAACGTACATACGTGGCTCTGACGGGATTAGATGGTGTAGAACACCGTGCAGAGGACGGTTTTGTGTTGACATGGCAAATTTCTATGTACCCCACCGGGCGCGGATTGCCTGCGAAAGCCTTTCGCAGGCATCTCCTGCACTCGGAATTTAGGTGGGGCCATGGTGACGTTTGTAAGAAATCTATGCCGTCCAACCTTTTTTTGAGATCATTTTAGGCGTTGATACCAAAAATTAACAGGACCCACATGGTTTGGCAAATGTCGGACGCACATCACGGAGGGGCCCACATAGCTCGACCTTACCGTAACTGTAGGAGCATTTTTCCCACTCCCATGATTCGTTCCTCTTGATAATACATGCCACTATCTTACTACCAAAAGTCAAGAGAGTGGGTGTTACTATCAATATCAAGGGCTGGGGCTTGCTACTTTAGTACAAGCATTAGACAACATTCGTACGACGCCACGCCATATGTGCCGATGAAAAGAACGAGGAACCAGAAAAGAATACGCGGGTACACCACGATGTATGTTATTGTATTCAAGCTATTCATTTATTTTGAAAAATCATTTTAAGGCGTTATATAAAAATGAAGCAGATCAAAATCTTTAAGTGTACAAAATAGAGAACAGTAGTAACCTATCATTAAAATCTTCTCATGACACAAAAGCTTTGGATCAACCTGATAATTCTATGTTCTCTTCATTTATGTCTTTGTAACCTTGTCAACATGTTGGATGGAAAATAAACATTCTCGTGAGCTCTGTGAAGTTTTTAATGGTAAGATTCAATCAAGACTGATTACTGTGGTATGGTCTCTTAAAATTTGGATCTCCTTCAATTTTTTGGGTCATGCCCTAAAATGAGCTATCAAAATGAATGGATGGTGTGTATTTAAGGAACATACATCACAATGTGCCCCAGGTATCCACCCAACCCGTGCCCATTATAATCAATCTAACCCGTATGCTTTTTAAGATCATCAACCACGGATAGCCTATTTAACACTCGTTAGACAATTCTATCCATCAATTTTTCTAAATTTACTGATGGAAAGTTGACCGTTTACGTCTTGAATATTTTTGTTTAACACCGTCTATTTTAAACCCACTTTCCAGATGGATAGGATAGCTTATGGATGCTTATTTGAAACCATTTTACATATGCAGTGCCAGAAAACAAATGGACAGTTCCGATGGATACTTCAACCTGCACGTATGCCTTTCTGAGATGCATCTACCGTATTCCGGTTCTACCGGCTCTACCGTCTCATCCATTGTCTCCCCCCACGTGATCGCTCTCTATGATATTCGAGGTCTTCGTTACCGATGATCGGTGACGTCGGTGCATGTTTGTCGACGTGGCATTATGTGATAGGTGAAGACACGTCAGGGTGTTTCCGAAGGGAGCGGATTAGGTGAGACCCCGGATCCACCACGGTGGGTGGGATCCCAGACTGGGGCTCACAGTGATGTATGTGTCTTAAATCCACGCAGTCCAACCATTTTGAAAGCTCATTTTAGTATATGTTACCGAAAATGAAGTGACTCAAATCTTAGGTGGACCACACCACAGAAACAGTCGTGATTGAATCTCTACCGAGGTGGGTGGATCCCTTACCGTGCCATCTACTGTGTGATGCGTGTGTATTACATCCACGCCGTCCATTCATTTTGAACACTCATTTTAGAGCATGATTCAAAAATTGAAGTAGATTCAAATCTCAGGTGGACCCTAATACAGTAAACAATGATAATCAACCATTAAAAGCTTCTCGTGGGTCACAAAAGTTTTGGGTCAAGCTGATATTAGTTTGGTATCTTCGTCCAAGGTCTTCGTGACCTTTTCAACCGGTTGGATGGAAAATAAACATTCCAGTGGCCCCATGAAGTTTTTAATGGTGGGGATTCAATCATACTCATGTGATATGGTCCACCAAAGATTTGGATCTGCTTCAATTTTGGGATAATTTCCTAAAATGAGCTTTCAAAATGCATGGACGGTGTAGATGTAAGGTACATATATTACAGTGGCCCCACAGTTAGGGATCCACCGACCTAAGTGGATCCGGGGATCCACCCAAACCGCGCCCGTTTCCGAAAAAGCAGGAAATGAAACAGTATACCGGTCAACGGACGCGAATTTCTCAGAACCTCTGCTACATTAAGCTCTACGGGGCCCACCGTGATGTTGGTTACATCCACTCCGTCCATCAGCTTCGCCATCTCATGAGAGGACATGAACCTAAAACTGAGGAGGATCTAAAAACACAAGTGAGCCACACCGCAGGAAAACGTAGGGGATGGAGACGCAGACCGTTGAAACCGTCCAGATGTCCACGGCCATGTTTATATGCTATCCAACCGTCCAGATGTCTACTGAGTGAACATCCAGCGACCAAAAATGAAATTGGTCCGCTCATCAGGCAGGTAAAACGTGCACGAAGAAAATGGGTAGTTGAAAAAAGAAATCCAACCGTCGAAGTTCAACATATAATACCTTGACCCAGTCAATTCCCCCATTTTCACCACTGATGGGTTTAGAAACCAAGACCCGCTGTTGAAATTCCCAGATTCTACCAACGAGGCAAGGCTCCGAACCCAAGCTGGTAGCGGATTGTGTATTGAGTAACTTGGTACGCTGAGTGAACTGTGGGGCCACCATGGATGTATTTGTCTTATCCATGCCGTCCATCCGGTTTTTTCTAGATCAATTTAGGGCATGAGCTCAAGTGGACCACGCCACAGAAACAGTGGGAATAATGACATCCACCATTGAAACCTTTCTAGGGCTTACAGTAAGGTCACCCGGACATGGATGAAGGGAAAACACAAATATCATATTGATTCAAAATTTCTGTGACCCCAAGAAGTTTTCAATGGTAGGGGTTCAATTCACACTGTTTCCTGTGGTGTGGTCCACTTGAGCTTTGGATATGCTTCGATTTTGGGCTCATGCCCTAAAATGATTTGAAAAAAACAGATGGACGGTATGGATAAGACACAAAAATCCATGGTGGTCCGACAGTTTACTCAGTACCCTGAATTTTCAAACTAGCAAACACACACCACAAGAACTACAAACCATGTAATACAACCAACAATGGCCTATTTGAATGATCAAAGACCAAAGGTGAATGTAAGCTTATATACAAGTAGTTACCAAACCACATTCATTTACCTCCATCTGTTCTTTGTTGGAAAAAATCAGTATGGAGAGTTGAAGATAGCATCCTGGTTTGCAACTAAGAACCCTTACCTTTTCCTATTCGTCTATAACGTCCTGGCTTGCGAACCCAGCTTTTGGGTGTTTTTAAGAACCATCATTTTCATCTCACTGAAGGAAAAAAAAAAAAAAAAGAAAGGAAAAAGAGGCAGGTAATTACATCTGCACCACCTTAAAGAAGCAGGCGTGCAGCAACACAAGTTTCCAGAGATACCCAGTCTGTGTATTTAGGCTCTCATCTCCGCATCCTCGACTCTAGAATTCAACACAAAGCTGGGAAATGCAATGGTTATGTCCCTGAAGAATGACATTCAACATCAGAGATGTAGGAACACGATAATGCAGCGTTTGGGTGAATGAGAGAATGGACTGGGAACAACAAGAACCCTCTTTCCTGGCATTCATATTGAGGGAGTAGCCCTTGGGCCTTGATTGAGTTTACATTTCAAGTCAAGCAATGTGATTAAAGTTTGGAATCAAGACCATCAAATGTGAAGGACTAGGATTACAATTTCGTTATCTCGGCATAGGGTAGTTATTGCAATTCAGTTTGATATGGCATCCAAACGCACCATATGGCACAGACCCACATATGCAGGTGTTCTACATACACTAAGTGATTAAACCCCATGGATGTTTTCAATGCAGATGTGCTTACGAGAAGAGGACATAACTCAAGGGCGAAATTTACGGTCCTCTAGCCAAGTAGCAACTGTGTGCTGACTGACTGACTGAGTCAAGAGGGCTCTCCAGTTCATGGCATGATGAGCCAGTGATGGTTGGTTGCCACCCGACAGTACATGCAGCTGCACGCTCAGTGGGACCATTCAAATAGCAGCCCCTAATATGAATTGCTCAATGAATGAAAACCGCTCTGATTGAACAACACTGGCATCCTTTTATACTTTTCTCTTTTGAAAGTCACAAATGGACAGCTAGGGTTGCCTGTCAGTTGTGCCTTCTCAATCGCGGGCCTACCATGGTAGGCAATGGATGGCTCAGAATCACTAGCCATACAACTACATGTATCATGGGGAATGATGACTATATGAAACTCACTTTAAGTAAGGAAGAGTCATATGCTGCATCATAGACGGATTCTGTGTCACATAGTCCTTCCACTCTTCCTGATCTATTCTTCCATCACCGTTTGAATCTGCTTCACTGAATGTCTATAAACCAAGGAGATATGAGTGACAAATTCAGACTGCACAAAAGAGAGACAGCCTAAACTATATTAGAAAGGTGTCAATGTAATAGGCAATTTCACACCTTATCAACAATCGTTTCAACAACATCATCTGAAAGGCTCAGATGTGATTCACTCGAAAAAGCAAGCACCATCTCTTTCAACTGTGAGTAATTAAATCACAAAAAATAGGTTTGCATAATCAGTCCCAACACCAGATATTTAAATGTTCAAAAGTTGACACCAACACCAAGGTTTTAAATCGTTGTATTGGGTATCATATATTTCACTACAGATATGGCCATGTATCATGCTGTTTCAGCCAACATGGCCCCTGTATCAGGCTGTTTTCACCAATACAGCTGCATCAACATGGGCAATACCAGTACATACTAGGTGATACTTGCCGATTCTGTACCTTGGTCGATACACTATATAAGCAGAAGTTTTCACAAAAAGGAGTTTCCTAAAACTGGAAATGATTTAAAAAATATTTCAATTGGAGTTACAATGTTTAAGAAACAAAAGATTCATAGAAAAGAATAGTTGCAAACCATTTTATGGGAAGAGGGTGTAATGCATGGGCATTTTCACACTGGGCTCGAGTGAGGCAGCCTATGTGAAGTGGGCCTGATCTGGGCTATGAGATAAAAGGATTTATTTGACACGCTCTATCAGTTTGAACTTTTAGAGCAAGTAGTTAGTCGTTCTGCATCAAATTGGTATCAGAGCAGGAGGTCTCAGGTTCGAGACTCCTCACCGATGGTGATTAATGCATGGACATTTTCACACCAGGCTCGAGTGGGGCAGCCTATGTGAAGCGTGGGCACACTCGGGGTGGACGGCCCTGTGTGAGGTGGGTGACTCGTAACCTCACCGTGATCATCGGACCAACAGACCCCAATCAATACTCATCAGTTCTATTCATATTTGCAACAGATTGCCAACAACTCCATCCCTACATGCAAACCACCTTTTGACAATCAATGCTCATCAGTTCTATTCACCTTTTTTCCGTCCGATTGAACACCATCTCCTGTTGACAACCGTCTGTCCAACTAGGGCTGTAAATGGTCGGGTTCGGGGCGGGTTTAGCCAAAACCAGACCCGCCCATTTACTAAACGGGTCTGGGTCCAAATTTTAGACCCAGACCCTTTTACTAAATGGGCGGGTCCGGGTCGGGTCCAAGTCAACCCATCAGACCCATTTATAAATGGGTCCGGGTCTGGTAGAGGGACATCCACCTAGACCCATTTATAAATGGGTCGAGGTCTAATGGGTCCGGGTCTGGATCAAGTATGCAAGCATTTTACTAGGCTTAAAACCGGGTCTGGACGGGTCTGGGCTAGACGGGTCCCCTGAAACATCGAGCCAAACCCGCCCACTTACTAAATGGGTTCGGGTCGGGTCGGGTCAGGGTCTAATATAAAGGAAACCAGACCCAGACCCGTTTAACAAATGGGTCTGTTCTTAGACCCAGACCCGTACCATTTAACAAATGGGTCGAGTCTGGGTCAGGTCTAAATGGGTCGGGTTCGGGTACCCCATCAGGTCCGCTGACCCATTTACAGCCCTATGTCCAACACCACCTATGCTCCTGCATCTCTAAGGGTTTGTAAATCCCCTCTTCTAAGAACAAGCGGCGTGACTACCCCTTTATGGTTATTGGTGTTTCAGTGCTTCATGCATGCACTAAACTCAGTGCACTTACAACAAATTTTATGGATTTTTTGTCATCACCAATATTTGCTTGTTCCCGGCACCATCAAAACTACATCTCATATGGCATCTACCTGCATTCACTCAATGCTAATAGATCTTCTTCGTCCATTTGTTAATAGCACTCGATCTAATCACTTAGCCCAAATAGCAACCAATGTCATAAAATCTAATTTGGTGGACCTGTTTCGATACTGGTTTCTAACTAGACCTATTGGCCATACTGCAAACCCAGATTAGGACAGATGATCCCACCATCCCAAATTCATCACCACCACCATCATCCCTACCATTATCGTAACTATTTGACTTAATGCTTGACTCAACTTGACATAGAGGAGTTGTGCAACCACTCAAGCTTTCATTTTCTGTTGTTAGTTTCTTTCTTATTAGGCCATGTTATCAATTATGGGTGTAGTTCACTTACCAATTGTGCAATGTTGCACGTATCTTGAGAGTTTTACATATGAACGGTCCTTTGGCGGCTTGATGGTTGTCAAGATTAGATTGCCTACTGTTGAGTGCTAAATATTACATATTTATCCCTAATTTCACAGCATATTGTTGTGCATAAGTGTGCTTATTTGGTCTAAGTGGGATCACCCGCTGGCCCAGCTGGTAGACGCCCGGGCGTTTCAACTGCTGGTCTCGGGTTTGAAACCCACCAACCCCACCAGTGGGTGGGAGCATCGTGTGACTGATCGGGTGGGTGCATTGCCCATCTAACAGGGTGTGTGCGTTGCATGACTAACCAAAAAAAAAGGAATTACGTGTATTTTCTATGAGCAGGTCTTATTTGGAAGATCGAGTTTATTTAGAGCAATTCATGGTGTTTAGAGTGATTTAAGGAAGAAGATCAAAGCATGAAAGAATGGAGGAAATCTAGTTTCCAAGACCTGAGAAGAGACTGGACAAAACAACAATTCTTGATAGGATTGAAGGAGGTTCGATACGATTGAGAAAATCATGAAATTTTCGAATTGGTTGCTGGAAACATTCTTCGATGCCATCGAGGTGCCTTCAATAGTATCGACAAATTGTTGATAGGACTCAATACTATCAAAGGTCCTATCGAGAAAATCCGAATTAATATTGGAGCTTGTTGGACTGTTTCTTCGATCCTATCGAAACCCATCGAAGATCCCTCGATGCTATCAAAGCTTCTATCAACAAAGGCGGTGATTGCGCGATTTTACAAAAGTTGGTGAAATTTTTTGGAAGTGCGAAGGTCAGTCGAAACTTAGCTATTTAAGGAGGTGCTCTACACATCCCAAGTTATCTAGAAAAGAGAGGAGAGAGAGGAGCTCAAGAGTGGAGCGGATTTACACCGAATTCTTCAAGTTCTCTTCGCTTTTTAGTTGTTTTTTCTTTGTTTTTCTTTTAAGAATTTCGTTAATCATGAAGATGGTTGTCTAATCTCTTAGCTAGGGCTAAGAGGTGAAGCTCGTAGTTAGTTTATGGTGTTTAGGTTTATTTGATTCAATTACATTGGGTTAAACGATAAATTTTTTATAGATTGGTTTGAATAAAAGTGATAGTTATAGATTAATCGTTAGATCCATTGTCAACTTTAGTTACTATGAATGCTTTTGATTTTCTAAGGTTGATTGCTTGAGTTTATGAGAGTATTCATCTATAGAATTCTTATATTCATAGTGATTTCTAGATATGGTGAATGCTTTGTATTCTCTATTGTTAATTACTTTGTTCTTCAATATCGATCAATTGAAGTCCATACCTTTGTTAGTTTCTGAATTATGGTTTAACTGAATTATCTTCCGATTGGGAAGGATCCTCATTCTATCTCAATTGAGTTATCGGATTGAATCGATAAACTAGACATTATAGATTGATTAGAAGTGGATCCTTGGCGCACTAGTTTATTTGATATTGATTTCTACTTTTGCTAGATTCATCTACTTTAATACACAATCCCTGTGATGAGGACACAAGGCCATTTCAAGTGTACCAACGAAGAAAGCGCCATCCACAAGTACCATCCTCGTGGATAGGCGACTATTGAGGAGCTGAAGACCCTCCACACGTGATCACACACATAGAAGACCCCATCCAGGGATAACACGTGCGTAGGAAGATTGCAGAAAAGGACCGAAGAGCTGAAGACTTCGGGCGCCCGTCGGGCGCCCGACCATTGCCTTCAGGGGCCCGAACTTAATCTCTCGAGTGCCCGAAACTCTCTGGACGTTTTTGGACGTCTTTGGGCGCCCGATCGAGCGCCCGAACTTTTGCGCAGTTTTGCTTATTTGCGCGTTTTTGCTTAGTTTAGGGGTAGTTTAGTACTTTTACTTTTTTTTTTTTTTGCTTATTTAAGTGGGCTAGGCCCTAAACACGAGATTAACTTTTGATAGTGATTAATGAAAGCCTCTTTGAGCTTCCTCCTGCCTCCTCTCTCTCTCATGGTGATTCTTCTCTTCTCTTTGATCTTCTTCTTCTGATTTCTTCTTGAGCCCCTCCAACTTCTTCCAGGTATTTTATCTTCTGTCATTATCATCCTAACTTCTGTTTTGATTATTCCCTACGATCTAAACCTTGAGAATTGATCCAAACCCTAAATCCCCAAATTCTCAAATCCCTAATCCGAGAAACCTCTTGGTTCTTCGGACTAGTGATCCACATTGATCGATTGGGTATAGCCATGCAAGATCGGGAGGTTCCATCCCTCGCCGGATCCAACCTATGCATTATTTGAATCCCATACTCCATGGTTGTGATGATGGCCCATTCCATTGCATGTTTTCCCTCTGTTTCTCTTAGTTTATGATGATTTATGCTAGATTTCATTATTATTATTGCTTTTATTTCCGCTGAATAATTGTGTTCATGAGCATGCATCATATTTAGGGCTGTCCTGCATCAAATTTGGTATCAGAGAATAGGCTTGCATGGTTTTGTCTAGATCGAGTTATCAAAAATTAGGATTTTGATTTTTAGGTTTAATTTAGGAAAGTCCAGATTTAGAAAGTTTTCAAATTTTAGAAACTTTCCAATTTTAGAAAGTTTCCTAATTTGGAAAATTTCCAAATTTGAGTCGTTTTCCATTTTATTTTATTTGAGTCAGTTCATATTAGTTTTGCATCCATCGCATCCATCTTGTGAGTCAATACACCTAGTGGTCCAGTTGGGTAGAGTTTTGGTTCAAGTCTTGTTTGTATGCCCACTAGGAGAGGTAGAGGTTTTGGACTCCAACCTACCATGAGTAACGAGCAGTTATCTGAGCAACTCGCTCAATTGATACAAAAGATAACCGCCCTAGAGGCAAGTCACAAGCGTGATTTTGCCCGCCTTGAGGACCAAATCACCATTACCAGGACCAAGGTTAAGCAATTAGAGGCGTCCCAAAGGGAAAACCCCACTGTTGGGGATGATGCGCACTCCCAAGTGGGAGGAATCATAGAGGAACGCGCTGCCACACGTGGAGGTGGTGAAGATAGGGATCGTGGTAACGGTCGTGGTGTTGTGCGAGAGGCACGAGCCACATATGATCATCAAGACCGCTATGATCCAGATGAGCGTGCGATGAAGAGTGTTAGAGTCGAGGCCCCGAGCTTTGATGGGCGCTTGGACCCCAAGGCATTCCTTGACTGGGTTGCTGACATGGACCACTACTTTGAGTAGTATGACATGTCAGAAAACCGTCAAATGCGGTTTGCTAAGATGAAGCTTGTGGGTCAAGCCAAGCTCTTTTAGACCAACACCGAGCGTAGGATAGAAAGAGTTGGTAGAGCCCCTATCACACATTGGTATGAGATGAAAGAGAAGTTGAAGGAGAAGTACCTTCCACTCTCATACCGTCAGAAGCTCTTGACCAATGGCAATCCTTGCCCCAAGGGTCAATGTCTGTCGTTGATTACATCGCTAAGTTTGAAGAATATGTGATGCAATGTGATATCCAAGAAGACCCTCTGGTAACGCTCTCGCGTTTTAAGACAGGGCCTTCGTACGGATCTTCAGCGCGAGCTTATGACTCGGCCCTTAACAGACTTGGATGAGGCATATCAAGTCGTGCAGGAGTTAGAGCAATACCTAAAGACTCCTGTCAGTCCGTCATTTCGAGTCCCGAGACTCCAGTGCTAGATCTAGTTCCCAGGGAACGAGACCTAATGTTGGCAGTCAACCCAGGACACAGGCGACCATTCCGCCTAGGCCTAGAGAGGACAAGGGCAAAGGGGTTCTTGGTGCAAGTCCTAGTGGAGGTAGCCAAGTGAGATGCTACGACTGTCGCAATCTGGGTCACATGGCTAATCAGTGTCCTACGAAGAACCGTGGGAAAGCCTTAGTTATAGGCGAGTCCCACGAGGGTGGAGATGACCAGGGTGATTATGAAGTTGAAGAGTACCATCCTGAAGGAAGACTTACTGATGATGAAGAGTTAGATGGAGAAGCAACGCTTGCAGTAGTCAGGCGTGTGCTAGCTCAGTCTAGGAGTAGTGCTGACTGGCGTCGAAGCACTATCTTCTACACTATTGCCAAGTGTGGTGAAAAGAATTGTAAGGTGATAGTGGACAGTGGAAGTTGTCAGAATGTGATTTCCACTAACACCTTAGAGCGCTTGAAACTGAAACCCATACCTCATCCAGACCCATATAAAGTTTCGTGGGTTGAAAAGACATCCCTACCTTGTCACCCATCAATGTCTAGTCCCCATCGAGTTTGGGTCATACAAGGAGTCACTGTGGTGTGATGTGTTACCTATGGATGTGGGGCATGTTATCCTAGGTAGGCCGTGGCTATTCGATAATGATGTCACGATCTTTGGCCGTTCTAATGCGTGTACCTTCATGCATAACGGTAAAAAGATCAAGCTTAACCCTATGCCACCTGAGAGCACACAAGGGAAGAAAAGGGATGAGAAGGTAAGTGAGCCTAAAGGAGTGGGGAAATCCAAGCCTAAGTCTCTACATATAATAAATGCAAGAGAGTTTGAAAAAGAGACTAAGGAGGATTCTATGGTGTATGCCCTTAGTGGCTAGAGAGATTACACCTGAGGTTCCATTAGAGTTACCCTGTGAGGTGACTTCGGTCTTGAAGGAATACAGTGATGTATTTCCTGAAGATTTACCGAATGAGTTGCCACCTATGAGAGACATACAGCATGCCATTGATCTTGTCCCAAGGTCTACTTTACCGAACCTTCCTCACTACAGGATGAACCCTGCAGAACATGCAGAATTAAAGAGGCAAGTTGATGAGCTTCTGCAAAAGGATTTCATCCAAGAGAGTATGAGCCCGTGTGCCGTGCCTGCATTGTTGACGCCAAAGAAAGATGGCACGTGGCGCATGTGTGGACAGCGGTGCCATAAACAAAATTACTGTCAAGTACAGGTTCCCCATACCTCGACTTGACGACATGCTTGACATGATGGCTAGGTCTACTATATTCTCTAAGATAGACCTCAAGAGTGGATATCACCAAATCCGTATACGCCCAGGGGATGAATGAAAAACTGCGTTTAAAACAAAAGATGGGTTGTATGAGTGGTTGGTCATGCCCTTCGGTTTGACTAATGCACCTAGTACGTTCATGCAGGTGATGACACAAGCTTTGAGGCCGTTCATGGAAAAGTTCCTAGTGGTGTACTTTGACAACATCCTTATTTACAGTACCACTAAGGAATCACACCTTGAACATTTAAAGAAGGTTTGTAACGTCCTTAGGAAAGAAAAGTTGTACGCTAATCTTAAGAAATGCGCATTCATGTCTAGCCAAGTTGTGTTCTTAGGATTCATAGTGTCATCTGAAGGGATGCGTGCGGACCCTGAAAAGGTCAGGGCCATAGTTGAGTGGCCAGAGCCGAGGAACATTCATGAGGTGCGAAGCTTTCAAGGCCTAGCATCTTTCTATCGTCGGTTCATTAGGAGTTTTAGCACGATCATGGCTCCCATTACAGAATGCATGAAAAGGGGGAGAATTCGTGTGGTCTAAAGCCGCAGTCAAGGCTTTTAAGGAGATTAAGGGCAAAATGGTAGAAGCTCCTGTCATGCGTCTACCTGACTTTTCTAAAGTCTTTGAAGTAGCGTGTGATGCATCTGGTGCCGGTATAGGTGGAGTGTTGAGTCAAGAAGGACACCCAGTGGCCTATTTCAGTGAGAAGCTGAACGAGGCAAAACAAAAATACTCCACATACGACAAAGAATTTTATGCGGTAGTGCAATCCCTGAGACATTGGCGACACTATCTCCTACCGCAGGAATTTGTTTTGTTTTCTGACCATGAGGCTTTGAGATATTTGCATTCTCAGAAGAAACTCAACCCAGGGCATGCCAAGTGGGTAGCGTTTCTTCAGGAATATTCATTAGTGTTGAAACATAAGGCCGGGGTTGAAAACAAACCAGCGGATGCCCTTAGTAGAAGAGTGGCATTGCTCAACTCCTTGAGTGTAGAGGTAGTCGGGTTTGAGCAACTGAAAGATGAATACCCCACGTGTCCTGATTTTGGGGCTACTTACGCGTCGCTCTCTAGTGACCAGCGCATTATGAGCGAATATGTTCTTAAAGATGGCTTCCTTTTCAAGGGAGACAGACTTTGCATTCCCCGTATGTCCCTTCGTGAATTCCTCATCTGAGAGCTTCATTCAGGAGGGATAGCTGGCCATTTTGGTCGTGATAAGACCATTGCCCTTGTGGAAGATCGTTTCTATTGGCCAAGTCTCCAGCGAGATGTAGCCAAAGTTTTAGGGCAATGTCGTACATGTCAACTGGCAAAGCAGAGAAAGCAGAATACCGGGCTGTATACGCCATTGCCAGTGCCACATGCTCCGTGGCAAGACATTAGTATGGACTTCGTGCTTGGGCTTCCCAAGACAATCAAAAAGCACGATTCCATTTTTGTCGTGGTGGACCGTTTCTCTAAAATGGCGCATTTCCTCCCATGTTCGAAAACGTCAGATGCGTCTCATGTCGCTCGTATCTTTTTTGATGGTGTGGTGCGTCTCCATAGGTTACCTAAAACCATAGTGTCTGATCGTGATGTTCGATTCACTAGCTTTTTTTGGAAGACACTATGGCACATTATGGGAACTCGTTTGCAATTCTCTACTGCTTACCACCCACAAACGGACGGTCAAACTGAGGTGGTGAACCGTAGTCTTGGAAATCTTCTGCGTTGTCTAGTGGGTGAACATGTTAAGACTTGGGACCTAATTTTACCAACTGCTGAATTTGCTTATAATAGGTCAGTAAATCGATCTATAGGGATGAGTCCATTTGAAGTTGTTAGTGGGTATAAACCTAGAATGCCAATAGATCTCTTACCTATGTCTGTCACCCAAAGGTCTTCTGAGTCAGCCGATGCATTTGCACGACATATCCATGAATTGCATACGCATATTAGACAGCGGATAAGTAAGAGTAATGATAATTATAAAATTTCAGCTGATTCTCATCGTAGACTGCAAGATTTTCAAGAAGGAGACTATGTAATGGTAAGGATAAGGCCAAAGCGGTTCTCACAGGGTTCCACTAAGAAATTACAAGCACGTAGTGCTGGGCCATTCAAGATAGTGCAGAAAATTGGGTCCAATGCGTATCGGATTGACCTTCCATCTAAAATGGGCATTAACCCGACTTTCAATGTTGAAGATCTAGTCCGTTCCCCTGACCCTACCATTGATCCATCACTTCATTCATGGCCCTACTCTGATTTTGCTTCACAACCCCTTCCACCCCTCCCTCCACCTATTGTCCATAAAGAAGAAATTGAAGAGATCTTGGATGATGAGATAGTATCCACAAGAGATGGAGGATTCCAGAGGTATCTTGTCAAGTGGAGGAACAAACCACTTTCTGAATCTACGTGGTTGACTGAAGCGGAAGTGCAGCGTATTGATCCAGACTTACTAGAAGCGCCACAAGAGCTTTAACTCGTCGGGGTCAAGTTTTTCTCACCCGAGGGGAGTTGATGAGGACACAAGGCCATCTCAAGTGTACCAACGAAGAAAGCGCCATCCACAAGTACCATCCTTGTGGATAGGCGACTATTGAGGAGCTGAAGACCCTCCACACGTGATCACACACATAGAAGACCCCATCCAGGGATAACACGTGCGTAGGAAGATTACAGAAAAGGACCGAAGAGCTGAAGACTTCGGGCGCCCGATCGGGCACCCTACCATTGCCTTCGGGCGCCCGAACTTAATCTCTCGAGCGCCCGAAACTCTCTGGACGTTTTTGGACGTCTTCGGGCGCCCGACCCAGCGCCCGAACTTTTACGCAGTTTTGCTTATTTGCGCGTTTTTGCTTAGTTTAGAGGTAGTTTAGTACTTTTACTTGTTTTTTTTGCTTATTTAAGTGGGCTAGGCCCTAAACACAAGATTAACTTTTGATAGTGATTAATGAAAGCCTCTTTGAGCTTCCTCCTGCTTCCTCTCTCTCTCATGGTGATTCTTCTCTTCTCTTTGATCTTCTTCTTCTGATTTCTTCTTGAGCCCCTCTAACTTCTTCCAGGTATTTTATCTTCTGTCATTATCATCCTAACTTCTGTTTTGATTATTCCCTACGATCTAAACCTTGAGAATTGATCCAAACCCTAAATCCCCAAATTCTCAAATCCCTAATCCGAGAAACCTCTTGGTTCTTCGGACTAGTGATCCACATTGATCGATTGGGTATAGCCATGCAAGATCGGGAGGTTCCATCCCTCGCCGGATCCAACCTATGCATTATTTGAATCCCATACTCCATGGTTGTGATGATGGCCCATTCCATTGCATGTTTTCCCTCTATTTCTCTTAGTTTATGATGATTTATGCTAGATTTCATTATTATTATTGCTTTTATTTCCGCTGAATAATTGTGTTCATGAGCATGCATCATATTTAGGGCTTGTCCTGCATCACCCTGTGGAATGATCTTGGTCTTACCGAATTATCACTACATCGCAGCCCTACACTTGGGGTTGTCAACCCATGAGTTCAATCACCTACTACCTGAAGAGAAGATTTAATGAACAGCAATAGCTCAATCTATAGACAAAGCAATAACTAAAGATCTGATATTCCACCATGTTGTGTTTGAGGGGAGTTGTGGCCTGTCTTCTTCTTATATGTTCCAAGCTAGGCATGAATGATATTCATGCTCCAGCTTAAGGGGGAGTGTTAGAGTATAGGATACGTCTGTACAACTGTACAAGTATAACTATATATATTATATACTATAGATAATTATATGGGTGGATTTATGTGCATACAGATCTCTACGGATCTCCCACATCTTCTATATATTCCTATCATTCTCAATGCAATAAACAATTTGCAGTTTTGACAAGGTAGTCACTGATGGAGTAACAAGGATGAACCACCTGCACGGCTGCACTTTAAGCAATTGCCCTAACCCACGACGGTCCTACACCCTAAGCTGAGCGGCAGACTAGCCCATAGCAGTTTGCATTCAACCGAGGCTTGTCAATAGCCCCCATCCGCTTCCCTAAGACAATTTCAAGCACTCTTTGACATTCTTTTCAAAGTCATTTTTACCTTTCCCTTGATGCACTTGTTTGCATGATGTATCTCAGGATCACCCTGATCAAATGGTATAAGATAAACCCCACTTTCACACAATCAGACCCTAGATCAAGGTGCTTCTCAAATCAGAAAAACATTTAGACAAACCATCTGCATAGCCAACACTACATGGGTCAAGCATGGTGTCCACGGATAGGAGAGTAAAGCAAGGACTTCGTATTCAACGTGTATCCTTCAAGGGAATAGTTAATTTCAGGAGTTGATGATATATAGCCAAACCAATTCACCACATGTACAGGGAGTTTTTTCTTCAATAGTACATAAACTAGAATGAAAAATTAATAGCACGAAGCAAATCCACTACAATCCGTATGAATATATGGGATTGACATATGCGAGAAGTTGTAAAGAATTGAAAGGAAGGCATGACAATGGGAATGAAACTAAGAAGATTTTTTGATACTCACCTCATCACGTTCGATGTAACCAGTCTGCCTTAAATCATACAATCTAAATGCAACTGCCACAAGATATTTCACCAAATTACCCATCAGTGGTGTCAACAGTAGAAAAACAAAACACAATGAAAAAGGAATCAATCCTTTTGATTAGCTATTATTGAAGTACGTTGAAACCTTTTTCTTTTCTTTTCTTTTTTTTTTTGTGGTGTTTTTGACATTGGGACACTTTATTGAGTACTACTCAAGAATCATGAAAATACTTAGTGTATCTGAAATATGAATCACAACTAACTGCACAGAGTTCTGAGGCTCACATCACATCACGTGGAGCTTACAAAAACCTCTAGGTTTTTCACTAAAGAAAGAGAAATTATAACTATTGGATGAAGTTGCACAGGGTTACCAGAACATATGATTTTCTTACATGCAATTTTCTCTGATTCTGGAGTGTTTGGGTGAAAGACACTCAGCGATCGAACAAATTCCCCAAAGTCAATTGCCCCATTATGTTTAAGATCAAACAAAGCAAATATCTGCAAACAATTATCAAGAAAGATAGGGATTGTGAAAAGTGAAAATCCATGAAATTATAGTGAAAGACATCAATTTATTGTTAAATTTGTTGAATGTGAACCAGTGATTCATGAAGTCCATGATAAACCAAATGCTTATAAAAACAGATTACATCTTCAAGAACATAGCCCTTCACAAATATATGACTGCAGTCCACCATTATCACTACTGAAAACTAGGAAACTCCAATGACAGGTAGAAACCAATACAAGCAATTACGGGGCATTCATGAAGTTCCAACTTTATGACTGAAATTACATGACGACATGGCTGCTTTTGTAATAAGATCATGATCACCTATCTGATTGTGATCAAGCAAATCAAAAGATGTTTATGCAACAAGCATTTGCAAAATAAACAAGAAAGACAAGGACACAAGTTCATCTGTAATCGCCAGTTGGATTTTTTCTCAACAGCCCAGAAATTTCAGGGCCAAGCCCAAGCCCAGATGAAGGAAGAAGATGAGGAGAGAGAAGATGGCAAAGCAATGGCTATATGGGACTGTGGGAGCCCATTGTACAATTCCTTCAAGCTCATCTCTCCCATCTACTCGACCATAATCTGATGGCCTTGCCATACTCAGGTGGGCCAGGGAGATCGAATGGCCGATCCTCCAACAGTGCAAATGAGATCTCATCAGGTGAGAGATGGGGCCCACCAAGAAGGACAACAGGTTCAGTAAGGTGGATTTGGTGAGTGGGAGAATGTGGAAAGCGAAGGGTGGGGATGGAGAAAAGAGGAAGGAGAAGATGAAGAAGATCAAGTCTAGATTTCATGGATTTCGGATTCTTTTTTTCCTGGAGGAAATAGTGTCATGGAATAAGTGGGATTTCTTGGATTTTGGAATCGTGGAATGGGTGGGTGTGCACAGTGTACCAACTTCAATATAGGTATGTTTCTACAACTGTTTTTTCTTTTTTTCTTTTTTTTTCTTTTTTTTTTTGGGGGGGGGGGGGGGGGGGGGGGGAGGTGGAGGAAAAGAAGAAGAAAAGTACATCTATAGTTGATGTTGAAAATTTTTGTAACTTTGAGATTCATACAGTAGACCAGCCATGCTCCGGCATACGCAAAAGAGTGAGAGGAAGTTCTAGATATCATATAATTATTTTCAATGATAGAACATTAGTATCATTTCAACTTAAAAATCAATTTAATGATAGATATACCACTTTATTATTCAGGGTAGCAAATGCCATCCAGTGATATCTAAATATTTTGCAGAGAGAATGGCTTTATTCATCTGCCAACTGTTCTGCAGATTTCGTAGTGCAACAGTAGTTTCTGAAATGTGAAAGCAAACTTTATAGCCACAATCACATCCCAGATGAGTCAAGACAACCTGAATCTAAAGTTTTTGAGAAGCTCTTTAGAGTTTGCTGTCACCTCATATAGAATTCCTTCAAGATGAGGTTGAAAGTAAAACCAGAACACTTAGTAACCATTTGTAAATTATTTATGGCATTATATGTAGCTGGGATAAGGCAATTATGATGATGAGGATGACCCATGATGATGATTTCTGCCTTTACCTTGTCATGTGTTTAACTCATTCGCAATTTGTTATTAAAACTGTGAGGAACGTTGCTCATATAATTGGATCTGGGTAAGATGAAGTGGAGATGTACCTCTGGAGCTTCATTTGATCACCACATAGCAATCAAACTAGAGGCAGATTTTATAGGATACCTACAAGATCATCCATGCTTTGTGGGACAGAATGTTGGGCATTCAAGGAATAACACGTTCATAGGATGAGCATAGCTGACATGAGGATGTTGTGATGGATGAGTACTTAAAGAGTAGTAAGACAAGGACACAATTACATAGAAATGCATTCAAGGGAACTTAATAGATTAGGGAAAGTAGACTCAAATTGGTTGGCCATGTGCAATGGAAACCAAGAACTACACCAGTCAAAAGGACTGAGTTGGTTCAAGTTGAAGGCACTAAAAGGTCAAGGGAAGGCCCAAAAGGAGGACATGCACAGGTTGAGGTAGTAAGAAAAGATTTGGTGACCTATGGTTTAACTGAAGATATGATCCCTGATTGAGTGGAATGGCGGAATAGGTGTAGCCAACCCCAATTAGTTGAGACAAGGCTTAGACATTGAAGATGATGAATCAATAAAAACCATGCAGTAACAGAGAGGATTACAGACCTGATAGTGAAAGAAGGCTTTAGAAACCCAATAGGATATCCAGCGAACTCACTACTCAATGTATTTGGTTTTATCAATATTAGATAGATATTGATATGGCCGATTCCAAATAGCTAGGACAAGGCCTTGATGATGATGAATGATGATGACAAGTAGATACTGATATGTTGCTTCAGAGAGTGGTTAAACAAACTGGCAGACTGACTCCCTAAATTAGAACAAAAAATTTGTATCCAAGTAAAAGCTTATCACCAACTATTGCATCACCTTTCAGAAGTCTGGCAAAACACTTACAACAATCTAGCAATATTATATGTGAGAATACTTGAGTGGTAAACTTAAACAATAATGATGAAAGAAAAGAGAGGAGTGCTGATGTAAAATTGACTAGGAAATGAATGGGGGCAGTTATATTTGTTTCCATACAATAGAGCTTGGTGTTGCCAGAATTTCACTTCCATAGTCCGAAAAATCTAACAAGCTATAGCTTTTGAGAATTGAAATTGTTGAGATTATTGCATCTCCAGCAGCGTTAGGATGTGGGTTCTAACTCATTCTGTGAGAGTCATGTAATATGAAGAGTTTGGTTAGAGAAAACTGTTCCTTCTATTATGTGCAGTTACGCATGTGGTGAGATTGAGGAATGCTAAAGAGACACACTAACTGCACCGGTGGGTGCATTTTGTGAGCGTCCGCTTGCTAGCCCAGCTGGAAGACGCCTTGGCATTTCAACAGCAGGTCTCAGGTTCGAATGCTAAGGAGACATGCTAACTGCACCGGTGGGTGCATCCTATGACTAATAGGGTGGGTGCGTTGCATGACTAACAAAAAAAAAAAAAAAGAGTGTGCGAGGAATTCTTTCTTATATCTCCTTCTATCTGTTGCACAATTGATATTGATAGGAAGACCATGCTCATAGCTCATGCACAGAATGCACTTGGGTCGTGAAGCCTATCTAATAGCCGATTGGTAGTTAGCAGATGTGTGTATGAGTGTAGACGTGTGTAGTTAGTCTGATTCTTCTCTTTGAACATAAGTGGAAGGTTGCAATGGGAGCATTCACATGTGTAGAAGATGTGCAGAAGCAAAGAGATTTGGAATGGTAGGGTGGTTTATTTACTTCCTTTGCTCTGTGTGTGTGTGTGTGTGTGTGTGTGCACGTGGCACTGTAAATCTACATGCATGAAAAGATGCAATGGAGGTCTAAGTGAAAGTCTTTTAAATCCAGGTTTACGTGAATGCTAGAGAATCCAAATGTTTTGTGCTAGTGTGCTATTCTAGAGGTGTATGGCCAGAAAGGTATGTTTGTGAAGGCTTTTTTTTTCTCTCTGTTCATGAAATCAAGCGATGCTCACGTACTCAAGTGTGCATGTTCAGACTACATTTCCTTCTAATATTCTACCAACAGTTCTGTGTGTTTAATACATTCTGGCGCTCTCATCAGATTGTTAGTTTGAGGTTGTCTGGCAATAAACACTTCAGTGTGTTAGTACAATTCCTCGTAGTGGTTTGAGGCATCCTAGCAAAAAACACTCGTGTGATAGGAACCATCCCTCATGGCAATCTGAGAGGACAGAACGATATGCACTCGAGTGCTCACATTCTCTTTTATACCCTCAATACACGCATCAAAGTTTCGAATGCAGGTGTTCCAACTCCTCCACTGTGCTGGAAATACCAAGTTGGCACATCGGGGTACACACATGCAAAGTGGCCAATGGGTATTCTTTGACCAAATCAATACTATCCCAAAATGGGTAAACTCATCCCACTGAGAAAATGTGATGATGATTAAGAAGGGCTGTTCCTCCCTTGTCACAACAAATCCGCAGGACCAGAGCACAGGATCATACACTGACCTGATATGAGAGGCACGCTCATGGGTGCTGACTGATTCCCCAAGAAGATAAACAAGGCCTCTTTGATCTGCTTGTGGAATATCCAGCAAGCCAGTGATTCCTAGCCTCACAGCACCAGCCCTCACTTCAGCTTATGTCTAGGATAACTCATATCCAAAAGAATGCTAGAACTTTGAAATAAGAAAAGCATACACTACGGATTTATTTGCTTCATAAAAATTCTGTAGCCGTTGCATTAGTTGGTAATGATAATTTTGAAGTTATTGCTAATCTGTACGGAAAAATGCTAAAGTGCAACCTCCACCAGAACATATAAGAATTGCAACAAACAGACTAAGACATTAGATAAGAACTCATCACAATACTGAAAACAGAGAAGCAAACCCTGTCTGTGAAAAGATTCTGCTTGTTGCTGTTCTTGAATAGTGCAAGCTGCAAATCTTCCTGTCAGAGAGAGAGAGAGAGAGAGAGAGAGAGAGAGAGATAATCAATACTTATTGCATAGTATGTGTCTAAAAAAACCATCAATGAGACTAATTTTGATGCAAATATATATATACAAATTTCAGAACTAAATGTAAATACCTTGTGAATAAGTCCATCATCAGTAATGGAACTACTTAATTTCTTAAATAGTTCATATAATGCTTCCACTTCACTCACTGTAACTGCCATGAAGTATTCCAGGTTTTAATAGGACTTCTTCACTAAGTATGGATGTTAAGAAACTTGGAATCCACATAGAGTAAAAAAATAGTAGATGTCACAAAATTGTGTATCAGCATACAACCAATTCTAATGACATATGCCTACAAGATTCAGCATTTCGAACAAATTTTGACAGACGTCTATCAAAATTTCCAAGGTATGTAGAAAAATCCCATGCATGTGCCTTTTCATTGAACTCGTATCCTTGAACTACAACATTATTGCAAACACATGTCTGCAGATGGCACTTGCATTCAAGAGCGCTAAAAGTAACCAACTAAAGCAGAAAGGAACAGTAATAGAAAGCTTAACAAGCTACCTAAATTGGCTATTGACTCCCCTTTCTAGTTACGGAGATCAATTGGACAAGTCAGAGAGATGAACAAAGAGAAAGTATAGGGTCCTGATGCATCAGGACAGTACAGTGTCCTAACATCCCACGCAAGAGGGTCCCTTGATTTGGTGATCCAAACCATTGATCTAATGGGCCCCATCATAGATAGAGGATGCATAAAAATTCTCCAGATCAGAAGACCTGGATACCAGCAAACATCATCATCTTGCAAACAGTGCCCTACAAATGGATGCTAAGAAAAAAGATACAGCAGTGCTCCAAGAAAAGGCCAAAGATTAGAAATTTAGCATCTCCAACATAGAAGATTTCTGGGACATCCCCAATCCACGTGTGGGACCCATCAGTTCAACAGTCTGGAAGCGAACCATGGGACCCACTTATATAAACTACATGCATTACAGCATTAGGACAATGTGTTCATCCTGATGCATCAGCACTTGATATTTCATCCAAAAGTACGAACTTACAGGATGTTTCAGAAGCAAGAATGGTAGGATCCTCATATCCAGGTGGTTGTTTGATGCGCTTTGTGCAAACACAGCCCATGAAAATAGCAAGCATAGCTCAAATACAAAACAGTATGAGACCAACTGTCACTTACGTCTAATGTGCTGTGAAATACCGACCTGCCAACCTCCAAATGAAACAATGTTTCAACAAGATACTGAAGAGATGTAATATGCACTCGAAAATTCTAGAAAATCAGTTTCTTATTAAACAAGCTCTTATAACTTCAGCACGGTGTTTAGAATAGTTTAAAAACTTGAAAAAACTCGATTCGAACAGATTTCATCAAGACTCGCGGGGGGAACTCAGCCCGAAATCTACAAAAATCAGAAGAAACTCGAAAAGATAATACTCGACTCAAGACACCAAGACTACAATAATCGTATATTATTATATTTTAGATATTAAATATTACCAATCTTGGTGTCGAAGGCTCAAAAAACCCAATTACTCGACTTTTCAGACATTCGAGTCAAGTTTTCGAGTTCTTAAACCTTAGTGTAACTTTTTTGTATATGAACATTTTCAGTTCAAGGTACACTTGCCTTTGCTAAGGGTGAGTTTGGATGTAATATCAAACTGAATTGAAATTAATAATCTAATAAGGTGGAAAAGACCAAATAAAATTTCCCCAGCATTATACCAATCTAAGAAATAAATAAATCCATGGCATTCCTATTAATGGTTTAGGCTCCAAATTGCTAGAAATTTTTTCTTCTTTTTCTTTTTTCAAGTTGGACATGAAAGAAATGAAGACTGAGAACCATCACTAATTTCTAGCATTTGTTCTTGAATTAGCTGACCGATCATGATCCAAGCCACACATGCAGCCAAACCCAGACTAAGTTTCCAATTCCAGCATATAAATAGCAAAAAAAAAAAAAAAAGGAAGTATCACCAAGAATACGAGCTCTCTCTGTCATCTACGGAACTATCCACTAATTTCTTTTCAGTAAAGAGGAATATTGCCATACATATATGAGCTTTCAATTCTGAAAAGTCGGGCCCGCAATTGATTATCCAGACCATTGGTCCGTCACATGATTGCATCCCACCATGGATGGATCACAACCCAAAATTCTCCTCAATAAGACAACCTTAACCTTTTAATTTGTGACCTACAGATAGTACGTCATGAAGAGAACTACACAAACATCCGTCCACATTCAACTGAAAAACACAAAAATTCGTCACTAGAAAATACAGATCTGGAAGCATGGTCCATGCATGGCGGGTACGCAACATACAGACGATCTGGATTACCAGACCATGGGCCTCACTCGTGATAATTGAAAAACCGCACATACTTCAGAAACATGCAGTGGCATATCATACAATTCCTCTTCAGTAAATGATAGAATGTTAGCAAAAGGCCATCATCAATGATTCCTCTGTTTCATTAATCGACCATGAATCAAAAGAAACAAAACCAGACTAGACTCTTTGATACTACAGCAGAAATGCAGAAGATTTCAAGAACGGTTCCCTAAATCAAGAATCAAGAAAAAAAAATGAAGAAAAAACCTGGTCGAAAATATGCATCGATTGCGAAAAATCTCCATCCGAAAAGAGCGATGAAATTCATCGATTGGAGGATTGAAATGACTGAAATTCCAAAAAAGAAATCGAAACGAATTGAAATGACTGAAATTCCAAAATGAAATCGAATCGAATTGACAAGAATTTGATATGGACTGACCTTTTCTTTCCGGAGCTCTGTTCTTTTCACCGCTTTTCTAATAGATTTTCAACGCTCCCATCCTTATGCGCTTTTAGATCCCCTAGCATTGAATTTCTTTCTTCCCTCCAAAAGTCCACCTGCAAGCATTTCCAGCGGGGCTTGCGCTAGCCTGACCTGCATAGGCACGCGGACCACCTGACTCTCGAGAACTGATCGCTGCATGGGACAAACATACATCCGATCCACACCGTCCATCAGATTTATCATTACACTTTCACCATCGATCCGTAATTTCAGTTAATACTACTTTGGTTGGATACAATATGCGGAACGGTGTAAGGTCATGCATTAAAAATCTAAATTCACGCTGTTTCGGCGCACACGGACGCGGATTGCGTACCGAGTAAGCGTGCTGAGTAAACTCTGTGGGGCCCACCGTGATGGATGTGTCTTATCCACGGCTTCCATCCGATTTTCCTGATCAACATGAGCCCAAAATTGAAGCATATCCAAAGCTCAAGTAGACCCCACTACAGGAAACAGTTGTAATTGAACACCTATTATTGAAAACTTATTAGGGTCACAGAAGTTTGGGTCAAGCTGATATTTGTATTTTCCCTTCATCCATGTGATCTCATGAACAGTTCGGTGACAAATAAACGTCATTGTGGTTCAAGGAAGGTTTCAACTGCAGACGTTATTATCACTACTGTTTCCTGTTGTGTAGTCCATTTGAGCTTTTATCTGAGCTGAAAAAATGTATATATGGTGCGGATTAGATAGCGTTTACTAAGCACGATATAGCGTTTACTCAACGTCCGCGCACATGAGTCTCGCAATGTCCTGGATTTTTCAGGAATCCATTCATCCTCATCCGGTGCATCAGGCTTGTTTGGCACCATTGCTTTGTGAGGAAGTCATGAAAAAGTGGATTTCATGGTATGAATTCTCATTAATTTAAATTCTTATCCATTTCAAATTTTCTGTTTCGTAGCCAATATTTGGAGAGAAATCAAACATGAGGGAATGGCTGGTGTGGATTTTAATCCCACCATATCAGCCTCGATTTTTAAATCTATGTCATCCATCCATTTTTACCGGTCATTTTATGCTAGGATCCGAAAAATAAAGCAGATCCACATCTTAAGTGGACCATAAAACAAGAAAAAGTGGAGAGTAAGACCTTTTTTTATACACAAAAGTTTTGGATTAAATTGATATTTGTGTGGTCCATTCATGAAGGTCTTTGTGACCTTATCAACAAGTTGGATAGAAAATATACATCATTGTGGGTCTTACAGTTAAGGACACATCATTTTGGGTCCCACATTGGGGAGGATTTCTCCTCGAGTCCTACCTTTTTTTAGAGGAGTTGAAAATAGGGCTGAAAGTCGGGCGGGTTGGGTTGGGTTGGTGCTAAACCCTAACCCAACCCAAGGTTCCTATACCTCAACCCTAACCCAACCCAACCCAACATCAGGTTGGGAATTCTCAACCCAAGCCCAACCCAAGCGGGCTCGGTCGGGTTGATCGGGTTGGTCGGGTTAATAGATGCTAATATTTTCGTTGTTACATTAGTCTATTATATTTCAATACACGCCTTATTTTTGGTACCTATGACTTTATTAATTATATATGGACTTATTTATGTAAAGAACTTCACTTTTCCTAAACAAATAAGTTAAAATACAAGTAAACATCATAAGTTTACTTCACCAAAGTATAATAAAAGTATAAGTAACTTGTATATAGATCGGGTTCGGGTTGGGTCGGGCAACCCGAGACCTCAACCCAAGCCCGACCCAAACTTCATCGGGTTGATGTTTTCATAGCCCAAGCTCAAGATCGGGTATGAGGTAAAAGTGTCTTTTTGAATTCTAGTACTTCACATCTCAACTATTTCACAATGGTGTATCCCGCCTGAGTGTTGAGTCCATCTGTCTCTTAGGACCCAGTACAAAGAGAGAGTGACGCACCTGATGGACGGGGTGGATCTCATCCATATGAATTCATTCCGTCCACATTAGCAAAAGTAACGTCCCCCGTAGTATCTTACACCTCACACGTGTGGCATATTAACGTGGGAGAGGAGTTATGTGATGCTCGAGCTGCGCGTATGCTTAATACGCAGGCACTCAAAAAATTTACACGTGGCATGTATTAGCCCGAAAAAGACGGACTAGATTGTGTATCCTACTGTATTCAAGTCACTGGATATTTACATTTTAACTGTCCAATGACTATCCAAATGATACATCTAAAATAGTAACATAAGACAGTTTAATATGATTAATTGTACTCTGCGTATGTAATTTATCAAGGCTTTTCTCAACGTGTTGAGGCGGTGTAACGAAGTCTCCTAATATTCTTTCCTTCGTGCGTACTGCCTATCTCCGTACGGAGGGGATTGGATACTGCCTCCACCAGGGACTAGCTTGAGACTGACGGTCCTGTTGAGAGGGCTCCGTGCGGCCCACTGTGATGTATATGTTTTATCCAAGCCGTCCATCCATTTTGAAAGATCATTTTAGTGCATGACGTACAGAGAGCAGGTAGATTGAAGGCTCAAGTGAGCCACACTATAGGAAGCAGTGGGGGTTGAAAGCCTGCCGTTGAAAACTTCCTGGGGCCATTAGAGTTTTTGATGGGGTTTCCTTCTCAGGAGTTGAGGAAAGATAGTGCGGCCTAGGGTTATCGAGCGCCCGACCAATTAAGGTCAAGCCGAAAGAAGCAGTTTGTCCCTGGACAGTTTTGAAGACAGTCGAACACTCGATTGGAAGTCATCGAGCCACCAAAATTCGGCTATTTTTGTCTAAAAGTCACTACATCGTCTTATCATTATCGATCGCCTAACGGCATGCAGACTACGATTCTGTAGTTTCTAATTTGGGTCTAACTTTTGCTTCGGGCTATATATTGGCTTCCAATTCAAGACCTAAGTATCCCATTAGAAAGTTTACATGTCCAAGATGAAGAAGAAGGAGAGAAAAAAAAAGAAAAAAAAGAGAGAGGGGAGAGAGAGAGAGAGAGAGAGAGAGAGAGCTTGTAGGAACATGAGATTTTTGCTAGTGAAGGTGATTGCACAACACAATCGACATCTAAGGTTTTTCTACGTTCTCGTGCTCGGTGAGATTTCTCAGTTTCTAGTTTCTTTTATTGTTATCCATCCTTGCATGAATGAAAAAGGTTTGATTCAAGCGAGTTGTGCTTGTGATCAATGTTGTAGACAATTCTTTACATAATGTATTTTTTCTCTGGACGAGGTCATGTGGTTTTTACGTCTTTAAGGGTTTTCCACGTAAAAATTCATTGTGTTCGTGTGGTTGATGATTTGATCTTATTTGTTGCATTATCATATCACATAATTCATATAATTTGGATGTGAGATCCTAAAGTTTTGTGCAACGCACCCAACAATTTTGGATCAAGCTGATATTTATGTTTTACCTCGCCTTAGGAAGTTTTCAAACAATAAGAGTTAATACCCAAAACTTCCTATGGTGTTGTCCACTTGAGCCTGTTGGGAATAGGAACGCTGATAACGGAAGTGAAAGCTGAACAATACACAGTAAAATATGCGATCAAACAAGAAACACAATGTAATCACACCACACAAGCTTTCAACCACAAGAGATAATCCGATTTTACGTGGAAAAATCCCTCAACGGGTAAAAAATCACTGCACAAAGCGATCCACTATGATTCCAAAAGATTACAGAGATTGACAGCCCACAAGTAAAGAAAACACAGAGAAAACCCAAGCTCTCTCTCTCTCTCTCTCTCTCTCTCTCTCTCTCTCGCTCTCTCTCTCTCTCAAAACACTCTCCCTTATTCCTAACACACTTAGGAAACATTGGACACCTTAGGATACCATCAAAGTCTGGATACATGCCATATATATAGCAAGAATCTCGAAAATAGAAACATCTTACGCACAACCGCATAACTGCGTAAGAAAATGGGTGCGTAACCGACCGGTCGGAGCTAACACAAAAATCGTCTAGAGGAAAATAATACAGAAACAACAGTCTGCCTCACCACCAATCGGTCGAACCGCTTGCAGACTAGTCACCTGACCAGTCTAGGGTGACATGATTTTGTACAGCAACCTCGTTGTGCTCTTTGAGCCAAATTTAGACCGGTCAGGCGACCGGTTTGAACACTCAAAATTTACATAGTTTGAAGGTTGTCCAACAATATCCACCGATGCTTCAAACGTCGAATCAAAATCATCATCTCAACTTCGTCATAGCTCCACCGCTTCTCGTGCATTCAGCAACCCTAACATTGCACTTTCACGCCCTTTTTCTCTCTTCTCACGTGGTCGTTGGGAACTTGCCACATATGAGCAATCGTGGATCCCGTTGCCGATCCTACTGCTGATCCCGCGGCTCCACCTGTGAATTGTGCTCCCGATCAACTTATAAAAATGGTCACACCTTTGTGCTTTCATCCACACGAGTGTCCCCTTCATCACTTTACAACAACGATCGCAGCCGATTAACACACACTATTTTGCCTCGAGTGTACTAAGAGAGATCACATTCATCTTCATCTTGGGAACATGCTTCACATCTTCCAGGACTCGTTCGATCCCATCGAACATCCTGATGCGCACCGTACCAATACCTACCACCTTGTGAGCGTAGCCATCGCCCACAAACATTGATTCACCACCATACTCCCTGTAGGTTGTGAATAAACTTCGGTCAGGATAAACTGAAATGAAGCCCCTGAATCCAGGATCTACTCTCTACCATGAGATCCCTTACCGGATATAGTCAGAACTTTATAAAGGTTGCCACTGTCCTCTATGGTATTCACTCCCTCTCCAAAAGGATTTTCATGCCTCTCTTGCTTCAACTTGAGATTCTGACAATCCCTTCTCATGTGACCTTCCTGACCACAACTCCAACACCGCACCTTGGTTTTCCCTTTACCCTTGGCCTTATATCTCGATTTAGAATGTCTCCCACCATGCCCAGAATTTCTTCCTCTCATAATTAGTGCCTCTGAGAAAGAACGAGAACCCATGTCATCGCTTTTCTTTCTCATCGCCTTCGACTGGAGGGTTGAGATAGCGGTCTCAATGTTGATGGTCTCCCTCCCTGCGCACACAGAATCCATGAATGCCTCATATGAATCTGAAGAGAATTCAACAGGATGCATGCTTGATATTCATCATTCATCGGCTCATCTATCTCCACCAACTTGTAAACTAGTCGATTGAACGTGCTTAAGTGGTCATCCACATCCGTCCCCTCAGCCATCCTGAAGGTGAACAACTACATCAATAGATACATGCGATTTTCTAAAGACTTATTGGCATAAACCTTCTCTAACTTCGCTATTGTATCAGCCGCAATCTTCTCCTTCATGATGTGATAGGGGACATCATCTGTAAGGCATAACAGGATTGAGGTTCCAGCCTTCTTGTCGAGCTTCGTTCACTCATCCTCTTTCATGGCCTCAAGTCGCTTTCCAAGAGCTTCATTAAGCCATTGCTAAATTAGGAGGGATTCAATATTCATCTTCCATAGTTTGAGGTTATTTTTGTCGGATAACTTCTCTATGTCGAACGTTGTGCTTGATCCCATCTTATTGTCTCAGATCCGAATTCTACTCCACCCCAACTTTAGCTTTGATACCACTTGTTAGGAATAGAAATGCCGGCAGCGGAAGTGAAAGCCGAACAACACACAGTAAAATATGCGATCAAACAAGAAACACAATGCAATCACACCTTGAAATTTGCATAGTTTAAGGCTCTCCAACGAAGCCTTTGTGCACTAAAATGATCTTTTCAAAATAAATGGATGACGTGGATAAAAAAATATTCATCATGGAACCCACAACCATGATAGGATCGTCTAGTCTCTAGCTAGGTTCCGTCCATCTCTAGCTAGGTTATGGTGGTGGTAGTGCCTAGTCAGCAGGGGGCAGCTTCGGACGGTGGGTGGGATCCTTGACCGTGGGGCCCACCATGATGAATCTGCCTTATATCCACGCCGTCCATCCATTTTG
Source organism: Liriodendron chinense (assembly GCA_003013855.2). Classification (NCBI taxonomy): domain Eukaryota; kingdom Viridiplantae; phylum Streptophyta; class Magnoliopsida; order Magnoliales; family Magnoliaceae; genus Liriodendron; species Liriodendron chinense. The sequence goes on from PVNU02000326.1 coordinate 2,159,701, forward strand.
AAAACTCATTTAAGGGCATGATCCAAAAAATGAAGCATATCAAAATCTCAGGTGGACTATAATACAAGAAACAGTGGTAATCGGAAATTAAAAAATTTTCATGGGCCACAAAATATTTGGATCAAGCTGATATTTGTGTGGTCCCTTCATCATAGTCTTTGTGACATTCTCAACAGGTTGGATGGCAGATAAACATTCTGGTGGCCCCATGAAGTTTTTAATGGTGGAGATTCAATCACTACAGTTTTCTTGTGTGGTCCACATAAGATTTGTATTTTCTTCATTTTCTTCTGTCAAATGGATGGACGGTATATATGTTAAGGAAGATGCATCACAGTGGCCCGACATTTAGGAATCCACCAACCCGCGTCCTCTCCGTACCCAATGGAAGGATATTTCTGGGGGCGGGTGACGGCCTCACCCCAAACTTTCAGATTGAAATCTCCTGTGACCATATCTTAGGAAACCTAGGTGATTTACCTTAAAACCTTCAGTGGGCCACCAAAGTTTTGGATTCATGTCCTGAAATGATCTGAAAAAACGGCTGAACGGCATAAATATACAATACATACATCAAGCCAGGCCCATGGTAAGGGCCGTGCCTAATCGGCTACCCTGTTTCCTATATATTTTGAAAACTCTTATCGTTGTGTATGTATGTGAAGCCGATTTCTACTCCGTTTCATGAGTTGGTAACTAACTCAAAAAACTAAACTTAGAATTAATGGGTTGATTTTTTTATTGAATTATTTTAGACAGTTTAGATACTTATAACTAGAGGTGGGCACAAACCAAGCCAGCTCGGAAGTTCGGCTCGGATTGGTTCGAAAAAGCTCGGCTTGGATTGGTTCGAATGGAAGTTCAAACCAAACCAAGCCTTCGAGTCAAGCTCGTTTGAAAAAACAAACCAAACTCAAACTAGGGCAGTTCCGGCTCGGCTCGACTCGACTCGAAGCTCGATTTGATTCAGCTCGGTTTGACTCGGCTCGTAGATTATAAGCACACCGTTTGCTTCCTGTGGTGTGATCCACTTGAGCTTTGGATATGATTCCATTTTGGGATCATGTCTTAAAATGATATGTAAAACATATGAATAACATGGATAATACATATACATGATGACATGGATAGTACATAATACATTTACATGAATACACACTGTTTCCTTGCACTTGTAGGATTATGCTTGTGTACTTTTGTTTGGAAAATACTCTTACATGTCTATTTTGAAGTTGCACTCTTTTGAAGGATGTTAAACATCATATAATAAGATATGTTTGTACTTTTTTTTCTAAGTTTTTAAATTCTTTTCTATTTAAATGAAAAGGAAAAAAAGAGCCATTATCTGTTTGAACTCGGCCCGGCTCGATTTGAAATTTTCAACCGAGCCGGGCCCGGCTCGATTTGAAATTTTCAACCAGGCCGATCCCGGCTCGATCCAGATTTTTCTAGAGCAAACCAAACTCGGGCCGCATGGGTCGGCCCGAAACCCAAACCAAACCGATCCACAAACTGTAGTGGTACAAAAACAAACCAAACCAAACTAGGGCTAACTCGGCTCGGCCCGGATCGTTGCCCACCTCTACGTATAACATGTTTCAAATGACTAATATAAGGGTGCATTTGGTAAAACTTAATTCTACGACTTATCACTGAAAAATGATTTATTCAGTGCTTTTAGTAATTCAGACCGTTTGGTAACTAAAAAAATTTAAGTGCTTAATTTGAAAAATCACTTAAATTAAGTGGATTATTTTAAGTCATGCCAACTTGACTTAAAGCTTATAGTTGAATGCCGGTAAGTGGTTTCTCTTTAAATTTTTAGATAAAAATTGACAAAAGTATCCCTATTAACATTTAAAAATAGCAAGATTACCCTTCTTTGTTTACTTTCCCATCCATGAAACCATCCCATGCAAATACTTAAAAATTTAAAAATGGCAAGATTACCCTTCTTTGTTTACTTTCCCATCCATGAAACCATCCCACGCAAATACTTAAAAGTCACCAAATTCTATAAGCCCCAACATAATGTATGTATTATATCTACATAGTTTATCCATTTGGAGAGATGATTTTAAGGCATGAGCCCAAAAATGAGACAGGTCCAAACCTCAGGTGGACCACACCAGTGAAAGCAATGGGGACAATGATGCCCACCATTGAAACCTTACTAGGGCCCATCATGATGTTTATTTACCATCAACCCTGTTCATCAGAACACAAAGACCTGGATTAAGGGAAAACACAAATATTAGCTTGATCTGAAACTTTTGTGGCCGTGATAAGTTTTCAATGGTAGTTTTCAGATAAATTACCAAACAGATTTTTCAGTTCTTATAAGTACTTAAATTCAGCACTTTAAGTTTTCAGTACTTAAGTTAATTTTCAGACTTAGTTTTTCAGTTTACCAAACAGCACCTAAGTCATAATTTCAATATTAGTAATGTAAATTTATGGTGATTGTCACGTGTCAAACAAAGGTGAATTGATTTCTAACCTTATGAGTTTATTATAGGGTGGTACAACTTGAGATTGGACGGTCTGGAATGGGCCATCATAATGTATAAATGGGTAGTTTATTTAGACAGATTTTGAGTATGATTAGAAGGTCTTAATCGAGTGGTTTTGATAGGTCATAGGTCGTGATCAAATAGATTTAGTGTCCGTTCAACGGTTGGATTTTAGTTTGTTTACGAATGAATGGGTGGTTTTGTAGGTATGTATGGTGAGAGTACATCTGTACAAGTACACACAAAATATATAATTACTAATTTCATAAATTAAGGGTTAATATTAAATAGATTGATCACACGTATCAACAAACACATGTACCTTACATGTACGCATGGATACATGTATGAATTGATGAATTTGTACACGTACATATGATCGAATGAATACAAATACAAGTATTTGTATATGTATGTACATGAATGCACACCAAATAATGACACCTACTGTTGAAACCTTCCTAAGGCCTACCATGATGCTCATTTACCATGACAAATATCAACTTGGTCCAAAGCTTTTGTAGCCCCAAAGAAGTTCTTAATTTGGGAATTCAATCTCCACTTCTTTATGTGGTATGTTCCACTTGAGGTTCGGATATATCTTCTTCATTTTTAGGCTCATGTCCTGAAATGGTCCTGTGAAATGAATGGATGGTGGATATAGCACATACATCATGGTGGGACCAACAAAACCTTACCACATCAACAAGCCACTGAGGTAGGTGGTGTGTGGCACACTACGCAATCTGCTTCCTGAAGCTCCACCCATGTGGGAAGTGGAGTTGCTTGGTGGCCAACCTTTGTGGTGTGTTGATATGACAAAGTTCCTAATGTATATGTTACATCCACATTGCCCATTCATTTTGCGAGATCATTTTAAGGTATGGGCCCAAAGATGAGGGAGATTCAAAGCTCAAGTGAAACACACCACAAGAAAAAAGTGGGGACAATGACACCCACTCTTGAAACCTTTCTAGGGCACATCGTGATGTTTATTTGCCATCCAGCCTGTTCATAAGGCCAGAAAGAAATGGATGAAGGGAAACATCCAAATGCTGTCTTTATCCAAAACTATTGTGGCCCCAATAATTTTTTTAATAGGAGGCATTCAATCCCCACTGTTTTTTGTGCTATGGTCTACTAGAGCTTTGTATTTGCCTCATGTTTTGGGTTGCGGAACAGGTGACATCAACACACCACTGAGGTTGGTAGTGTGTGGCACACCATTACTGTTTGTTTGCTGGAGTAACACTTATCCTAGCACAAGGTATGCTCGTCCGGTCCGGTCCGGTCCAGTCAGTGTATGCTAGTTTTGTACAGCTTAAAAAACAAAAGGTGACTCAGCGCATGCGAAATTTTGTGTTTATTTATTTTAGGTTTGACTTTGATAGTAACGATGACCAAAGCATTTAAGGAGGAGAGTTCAGATAAAAAGCCATTGATGCTGACTTTATCTTTCACTCATTTCCCTTTAAAATATAATTTTATTAGAAAAACATTTAAGGGTGATTTAAATATATAACTTAGTCATTGCCGGCTTTTGCCCGATTATAAAGGTAGGAGATTAGAGTTTAAGGTTTAGCGTTTAAAGTTTAGGATTTGATGGAATTTAGAAGATTAGAGTCCTTACGTTTTTTTAGTTTTGCAATGTATTTTCATTTGCTTAAATTATCAATCCTTCCTCTTTTTTACTTATTTTTAAAGGTAGGAGAGTCACACATATAATACAAGTGTTGCTATACTCATGATATCCCAAAACAATTAGACTATCAACTGTATCACTAAAATTACACCATTAGGATGATCTAAGTAGTCCAAACATTAGCCATGTAAATTAACTGTTAAAAAATGTTTGTTAGTCACCCAGTTGCGATCTTGTGGTGTATTTGATACTTGGAATTTCATCAGTTTTGCCAAAAGTATATATTGTGGGCCTTATTATAATCATTATATCAAATATGGCATATGTATACTAATTAGTGATATTAAAATTGATTTACTAATTAAATTTAAGCTGAAGGATTATAAGGGATTCCAAATTAGTGATTTGGAATTCAGGTATTTGAAATCAATCTCCCAAACGGGCCATTAAGAATCGGTATTTCATCAAATAATGGTCCTACAATTAGAAACTTCAAGCTTTTGAAGAATGACATTACAAAAAGTCCCTCTAATTTTCTTTTTGAAAGTAGTGAAAATCAATACTTGTAAGGCTCAAGTGATATATGCATAACATCCAGGCCGTTCAACACATACACCCCACTGTGTTGATTGCATGGACAAAAAATCAAACCGATCAAATCATCATATAGGCTACACTTGAATTTGGATGTCTTGAGTGGTGTATATTATTTTTTATGAATTGACCCACCTTATAATTGTATACACCATATTTTTAGTTACCTAATAATTATATTGGTTTTCATCGGCTTGGATGGGCCAGATATTAGATACATACCATGTGGACCCCACAATTTTGAGCTCTCTGCTTGGTAAAAACAAAAATGAAGTAATATGTAATTTCTCCTCTAAAAACGCACTAAGTAAATTCCGAATCGTTGAGGAATTTTACGGTAAAAAATGAAAAGAAATTCCGGTGTGAATCCTGTCACTGTTACCACTTGCACAAGGCGTGCAAACGATTAGGACCGTCCATTTTTTTAGCTTTTCCACATCCCTTCTCCACTGCCTAACTGATTTTGATGGATGGTGCCGCTTTTATTAAATCTGGATTCTTATCCACGGTCAACTTCAATTGGTAAATTAATTAAAAATGTAGCTCCTTGATAATGCTACTTGTTAAGGCCAGATCGAGAGGTGCCGATGTAGCACATGCTCGTGACATTCGAGCCATTCATCACAGTGAACATGCACTGGCCCTAAAGATTGGGCTGTTCCGGTCTTCAGGTGGGCCACGCATGTGCTAGAGAAGAATGGACGGTTGGATGAATGACGTGGATCTTGAACATGTATGCCGTGTTGGCACATCTGCAAAAGAAACCCTTTGATCTAAGCAGAAGCTGGTCTCTATGACGGGCGTGGATTAGGCGAGTCCGGGTAACAGCTACGTGGGTGAATCCCTGATTGTAGGGCCCACCTTAATGTATGTGTTATATATCCACTCCATCCATCAGTTTTTTCCAGATCATTTTAGGGCAGTGGTCCAAAAAAATGAAGTAGAACTAAATATCAAGTGGACCACACTGCAGGAAACAGTGGTCCATTAGAAACTTCTTATGAGCCACAAAAGTTGTGGATGAAGCTGATATCTGTGTTTACCCTTCATCATAACCTTCTCAACAAGTGGGAATAAAAATAAACATTACGGTGGGCCGTAGAAAGTTTTTAATAGCTGGCGTTCAATAACCACTGTTTCCTATGGTGTGGTCAACCAAACAGCAAGCTACGGATGAAACCGGGGTACCACTCTAGTTTATGCAATTTTGGATTCCAACAGTGGAATCTAGGTTTTCTCTAGATTTTGGATTCCAACAGTGGAATCTAGATTTTCTCCGGAGTCTGGGTTCTGCAACCAAACTGCCCTAATGCACTTTGATGTTTTCACCTTTTCGAACACGGCTTTGGTGGATCTCTGACAGTAGGGTCCATTCTAATGCATATGTCTTAAATCCACATTGTCCATCTGCTTCTTTAGATGATTTCACGGCATGAACCAAAAAATACAGCAGATCCATATCTCAGGTGGACCACACCATAGGAAATTGTGGTGATTGAATTCCCACCATTAAAAACTACCTTAGGCCATTGGAATGTTTATTTTCAATCCAACCTGTTGATAAGGTCACAAAGATCTGGATGAAGGGATCACAGAAGTTACGATCGAAAAATTTTGTTGCCCCAAGAAGCTTTTAATAGCCAACACCACTGTTTCCTGTGGTATGGTCCACCTGAGATTTGAATCTACTTAACTTTCTGTTCTCATGCACTAAAAAAATCTGGAGAAAGGTATGGACGGTATGGATTTAAGACACATGCATCAAGGTGGGCCCCACAGGGATTTGTAAATGGGTCAGCGGATCGATGGGGTACCTGGACCCAACCCATTTAGACCCGACCCATTTATTAAATGGTACAGGTCTGGGTTAAGAACAGACCCTGGGTTTGGTTTCCTTTATATTAGGCCCGACCCGAATCCATTTAGTAAGTGGGTGGGTTTGGTCTCTGTTTTAAGGGACCCATCCAGCCTAGACCCGTCCAGACCCTGTTTTAAGCCTTGTAAAATACTTGCATACTTAATCCAGACCCGGATTCATTAGACTCGACCCATTTATAAATGGGTTTGAGGGGATCTCCCTCTACCAGACTCGGACCTATTTATAAATGGGTTTGATGGGTTGACTCAGACCTGGCCCAAACTTGTCCATTTAGTAAAAAGGTTTGGGTCTAAAATTTGGACCTAGAGCCGTTTAGTAAATGGGCTGATCTGGATTTGGCTAAACCCACCCCGAACTTAACCATTTACGGCCCTACTAGAAAAGCGCCATATAATATACTCGAGCGGATTACCCGGTGCTTCGGTCACCAGCGATATCCCTGGTGGTACGTGGATCGGCTACTATCCCACCGATATGCACGCGGAAACGGATAGGTACATGGTACATTGCCATTCACTGCTTCATATCTCTCGATATTAGTGGGATGTGATGGATCTGAAAGCTTTGCATATGTACCATCAGCAAGTGCCAACATATCCTTCTCCTCATGCATCTTGGTGGGTGTACTTCGCAAGCATCTCTTGTGTGCTGGGAATCTAGGTGGGGCCCACCATGATGTTTGTGAGAAATCTATGCCGTCCAACCGTTTTGTGAGATCATTTTAGGCATTACATCAAAAAATGAATGGATCCGAGACTCAAGTGGACCAAAAATGTGACGATTGAACTTCCACGGTTGAAATATTCGTGGGGCCACAGAAGTTTCCAATCAGGATAATATTTGTGTTTTCAATTCATCTCAGTAGGAATGACATTATGAAACAGTATGGATGGCATATAAACATCACTGTGGACCCCGTAGAGGTTTCAACGGTAGGAATTTCCCTACCCACCTTTTGCTTTAGTGCGGCCCACTTGAGTCTTGGATCCCATTTATTTTTTGTTGCAATGCCTAAAATGATCTCATAAAATGGTTGGATGGCATAGATTTCTCACAAGCATCACAGTGGGCCCTACCTAGATTACTAGCACAGGAGATGCTTGCGAAAGGCTTTCTTTAGCAGGTAATCCACCTCTGGCGGGGTAGTACCTAATCCAAGCCCCATAATCTAAGCCCCATGAAAAGGTTGTTGTTGGCATTTTTCTCTAACAGTACCACGTGACCTAATCAAATCTGGGCATGTCTGTTGATGGTGTTAAAGATGGGACCCACACGTGACCTAATCAAATCTGGGCATGTCTGTTGATGGTGTTAAAGATGGGACCCACGGCAATTTTGAAAGTTATTTGGCGTACTAGGCTGTCTCTGATAGCAGCTTCGCCCAATCAAATTCAGTTGGGTCACCAACGACGTCCCTAGTGATTCAGTGACCAAACAATCCGTTTCAAATAATACCGGTGGGTGTGGGCTCGTGCATGGCAGGTGAAGAGAGGATAGGTACTCAGAAAAGTGCGCATGTTGATACGCGGGCACTTAAGTGGAGAGAGAGCGTAGATATTCAGAAAATTTTGCGAGGCATATTTTAGCTCAATAAAACCATTGAAGTTGTGGACATTTCATTTCACCTATTATTTTCCAAACTTTTTAAATTGATTTAATTTTTTCAAGGGTCGTTTGGCACCTGGATTTGGAGGTTAATGGGTGTATTCCAAATCCAAGCTGGTATTTTTTGCGCTTGGTAGCCTGAGATTTAAAGGTCAATGATCTCAGCAAAAGTTGGAATTCCGATGTAATTAAAATGAAATGCTTTTTTTAGCTCCTTTTTAAAAGTAGAAAAATCACATGTGTAGCAAAGTTGCCACTAGGCTATTAATCTATTCTACATGTGGCACAGTCATAGTACTTTGAAACAAGCTAATTATTGTTCGCATCACTAAAATCGCATTAATAAAATGATCTGAACCATCTGAATGTCAAACATTTAAATAGACAGTTAAAATATGTCAACGAGTTGCTTGTTTGTGATCAGTTGCATTTGTGGCTCATCCAAGGCTTTAAATTTTCTCATTTTTATCTAAACCATATATTTTAATGAGCTTATTATAATCACTCTATCAAATATTATCAAATATCACACATATGCACATACACACTAATTTGATATGTGAAAGTTGATTTAATGAATCAAATATAGGTCCTATGAATATACTAAATAACCCAATGCATTTCAAATATAAACTCCCATATAGAAGATTTGGATTTTATTGTATTTCAACCAAACACACCTAAAGATTTGGAATCACTTCGATTCCAATGTAATTGTGATTTAGATTCCAATGTATTCTAAATCCAATCTCCCAAATGGGCCATAATAGTTGTGGGAATTACTGTTCCATCCTATGTTTTTCAAATCTTTTAAATTGGTCTAATGAAATATAGTGATTTCTACTGTAAAATGCTACTAGAATTGCCAAATAGCCACGTTACTACCCTTCTTTGCTTTTTCTTTACAATAAAGTACAAATTCAAAACTTGTGGGGCCCACATTGTATGTATCTCACATCCAACCCGTCCGATAGATGCATAGCAATATCATTATTAGATGAACAATAAATATAGTAGACTAAATCGTAAGGTGGACCAATCCATAACACCTAGGTCCATAGCTCAAGTGACAAACTGAGTGAAGACAGCCTCATTTCAACATTGAGGTCATGGCATCAATTCCCATAGTGGTGGGGTGGTTAACATTGTGATGTCACTAATAGGGGTGGGTGGGTGTACTAACAATGGGGTGTGGGGTGTGTGAACTAACCCAAGAGAAAAAAAGAAAAAAAGAAAAAAAGTGGACTAACCCATAAGTAATAATGTATATGATTTAAAATATCCCAATTCAAATGTAACCCATCTAATGATTTGATTAACACGATGTTTTCTTCATGCCATCACCTTGGTGGGATGGGATTAGATGTTATATAAATATCACGTGGGCATTAGAAGTCTTAAGTTTCACTATTTTTTAATGAAAAAAAATTACTTGGCAGCAATTTGTAATTTCATCACTTAAAAAGCACCTCCATTTAATTTCTATTCCAGGCATTATTTGGTAAAATATAGACTCCTAAGAAATTTTAAACTAATAATTTCCACAATTTAACTTTTTTTTTTTTTGGTTAGTCGTGCAACCCACCCACCCAGTCAGTCATGCAACGCACCCACTGGTGCTGTGGCAGCGGGAATTTCACCCTGATGGGTTTCGAGACCGCAACCCCTTGTTGAAACTCTGCACAGTCTACCAACAAGGCAAGGCCCCAAACCCCTGCACAATTTAACTTCAATTCATTGTCTTTCATATGAAAAATATCTGAGCCCATGGAAAATGAGCCCAGCCTAGGACCATGACTTCCCATAACAAATAGACCTAACCCCCGCCCATGGTAACTTTGCTTGGTCCAAAATCAAGCTTGCCCATAACTTTGGTGCAAGATATGGGCGTTCATTAGGTGTGCCCCACCCATCATGGATGATGCATGATAAATAAATAAACCTTTGATACCTAAATATTCTGGGCCATTATGATGGGCTCTTGGACAGCGTAACCTGTTCCAGTTGATAAACAAGATTAAATTCCATGTCCGGGTTGGCAGTGATATTGACCACCCTAAACAATATCCGTTAAGCCATCGGTGAGGTTGGATTAGCTTTAAAGGCCAACTCTGGCTGACCCGTCCCACAATCGACCAGTCGCAGTAGCACTGAGCATTCAATCTTAGCTGTTGATTTACGGAGAAATTGGATGGTGGAGATGAGACAATTCACTTCCCTTATACAATTTCGTTGACCGAGCGCTTAACCTATGATCTACAAAAATGTAACCTAGCTTTCTCGGGCGATCCTTTTATTTCTAGCAGTGTGGACAATTTAATGAGTGGCCTGGCCTGGCCTGACATGGTTCTTTTGATCCGTGTAATACGACTCTCAAGTCATCGTGTCTCTGTCACCTTGCAAGGGTGTATGTTCCATTTCGCTGGCAGTTAACGTCATGTTCATGTGCATTGATGAGATTAGGCACCCTTCACATGGTCTTCAGCCCAGGAGCTGATTAGATGCGGCCTCCGCCTCAGCCCCGGCCCTAGCCTTACCCATGATGTTGCGGTCTTATAGTGAGGCCCATCTTGATGAATGGATTCTGTATCCATGTGTATCCATCCTGTTTTTTCAGATCATTTTATAGCATGAGCCCAAAAATAAAGAAGATCCAAATCTTAAGTGGACCATCCTATGGGAAAAAATGGTTATTGGCCGCCCTACTATTAAAAACTTCACAGGGCCCACTGGAACATAATGTTTATTAGCCATCTAACCTTTTGATAGGGTCACAAAAACCTAAATGAGGGAGAAAACAAATCACAGACCAATTCAAAATTTTTGTGGCCTATTAATAGTCAATTACAACTGTTTTCTGTGGTATGGTTTACTTGAGAATTGGATATGCTACAATTTTAGGCTCATTTCCTAAAGTAAAGCAACAAAATGGATAGACAAGGTGAATATAGAATACATAAATCAAGGTGGAGCTCACGGTAAAGGCTGCACAGTCTTGGGTGAAGCCGGGCCGACACCAAATCCTCTCCCGTTCAACCGTGCAAATCACACGGCATGCATAAAACCGGACCCGGATTGATTGTGCACCAGGCTAATTGGACGTTCCTGTTGGGGGAAGCTATGTGGGGCCCACACTGATGCTCGTGAGAAATCCACTCCGTCCATTAATTTCACAAGCTCACCATAGGATGGGAGCCAAAAAATGAGGGGGGGAAAAAATTTCAAGTAGATCACGCCACAGGAAACGGTGAGGATTGAACACCCACCATTGAAATCTTCGTGGGGCCCATAGTGATGTTTATGTGTCATCCAAACCATTCATAAGGTTATTCCCAATGGAGTTAACTGAAACGACAAATATTAGCCCGATCCAAAACTTTTATGGCCCACTAAAGTTTCAATGGTGTTCGATCACTTCCCACTAATTCATGTGTCGTGATCCATTTAAGTTTTTTGATCTACCTGCATTCTGGAGTCTGTTCAATAGCTGAGCTTGAAAAACTGATGGACGGAATGGATTTCTCTCTTGTGGGCCCCGCATGGTTTCTGCGTACAACAACTCCCGGTTGGGGATCCACAGGCTATTGGCGTCCCAATCGAAATTAAAACTATGATGTAATAATGGTGGACGGTCCACACACGTGTAATAAACCTCACGTGCTAGAATGGCATGACAGGTCCAAGATCCATATCTATCAGAATGGGCCCCAGTATTGATGCCTTGGCCCTAGCCCACACGATTTGATTGGACCATCCTGACCATCCCATCAATTGCTAGAAAAATGAATGGTCCATATTTTTGTAGGAATATAGGTCTAATCATCAATTTAAACGGCATATTGTGGGGCTCACTTTTGATTGCATGAGTTCATAAAAAAATGGCTTTGAATGGACCATCCTAATCATCCAATCGATGGTTAGGAAAATAGACGATCCACATTGATCATATATGGACCATCCATCACCTACGCCCCACTTTTGCTTGCGTGAGATCTTCAAGAATTGCTTTGAATGAACCATTCTAATATCCATCTGATCAATGGATACAGAAATGAACAATCCACATCGATTGTAAGAAAATGGATATAATCATCAATTTAGACCATCCATTATGTGGGACAGGTTTGATCGTATACCATCCTAACCATCTGCTCTGTTGTTAGGAAGATGGATGGACCATATTTTGTAGAAAATATGTCTAGTCATGACCTTGTACCGTTCATTATGTGGACCCCACTTCTCATTGTATGCCTTCATCAAGAATCACTTTGATTGGACCATCTTAACAATTTGATCAATCACCAGATGATATGTATCATTTATATGATAATGCATCTAATTATCCATTTTCATTGTCCATCTTGTTGCCCCAAACAAAAAAAATAAAAATAAAATAAAATCTTGGCCCCACTTTTGATTTCTCGAGTACATCGGGAATCACTCTGATCAGATCATCCTAACCATCAAATCAATTATTAGGAAAATGGGCCCATAATATTTGTAGGAGATTGGGTCTAATCATCAATCCGGACCATCCCATGAGTGAGCCCCACTTTTGTTGTGTGATCAGACCATCCTAACCATCTCATGAATTGCCAGGAAAAATTGATGGTTCATATCATTCGCAAAAAAATAAAAACTCTAATGATCAGTCCTATTCACCCATAACGTGGGCCCCATTTTTATCATGCCCTAGAAATCACAGTTACTCCAAGCCCCGGGCTTGTACTCTCAGCCCAGATCAACCACATAGCGGGCTGTGACTCATCTAACCTGGCCCATCTTGGCCCACCTGGGCTAGACTCGGCCGTGCTCTTTTGGATATTTCTTAAACCAGGGCGAGTCACCTACTGTACATGTAGAAAGAATATCCCGTTAACCAGACCGTCCAATCTGCGGGCCCCATCATGGATAGCATGTGGCCCAAAAGTTGCACTGATTGGACGGTCTTAGCCATTTGAATTCAGCCCCTGAATTTTAGAGGTGGGCAACGATCCGGGCTGAGCCGAGTTAGCCCTAGTTTGGTTTTGCTTGTTTTTGTACCACCGCAGTTTGTGGATTGATTTGGTTTGGGTGTCGGGCTGACCTATGCGGTCCGAGTTTGGTTTGCTCCAGAAAATTTTGGTTCGAGCAGAGATCGATTTGGTTGAAAATTTCGAAATGGGCCGGGCTGAGTTCAAACAGGCAGCGGCTCTTTTTTTCCTTGTTTATTTAATTAGAAAAGAATTTAAAAAGTTATAAAAAAAGGGTACAAACATATCTTACTATATGATATTCAACATCCTCCAATGGAGTGCAACTTCAAAATTACAAGTGCAAGGAAACAATGTGCATTCATGTATACATATTATGTATTATCCATGTCATCATGCATATGTATTATCCATGCTGACCCCATTTGTTTTACATATCATTGTAGGACATGATCCCAAAAGGGAATCATATCCAAAGCTCAAGTGGATCACACTTGTGATCCAGGAAATAGTGGGTTTATAAGTCTACAAGCTGAGTCAAACTTGAGCTGAATCAAATCAAGCTTCGAGCTGAGCCGAGCCGCGCCAGTACTGCCCTAGTTTGAGCTTGGTTTGTTTTTTCAAACGAGCTTGACTCGGAGCCTTGGTTTGGTTTGAACTTCCATTCGATCCAATCCCAGCCGGGCTTTTTCGAACCAATCTGAGCGGAGCTTTCGAGCTGGCTTGGTTTGTGCACACCTCTACTGAATTTGGATCACCAAATTGCCCATTTTTTACACCAAAAAATGCGATCTACGCCGCTCATAGTTGGGCCCACAGTCTTGACAGCATGAATCAACGCACGTTAGCGCCGCGTGTATGGTGGATGAGTAGTCACCATTAGAAGATAGTGCAAGATGCCAATGGACTTGGGATTCAATGGCTCGGATGAGCGTAACCACTAGGCCAATCTATTGCAGAAATACGACTGGATAGATGGTCCACATTCCAACGTGAAAATTCCACCGATCGGATGATGGGATCATCTGATCGAAGCTTATCATCTGGCCCATTGACGATGGAGACCTCGAAATGGACGACCATTATGCAGCGCGGGCGCGAATTAGGTGTTACCCCGGGAACAGCTTAGTGGGTGTTACCCCTACCGTATGGCCCACATGGATGATACTTTGTATATCCACGCCGTCCATCCTTTTATAAAGTCTATTTTAGAATGAGGTTCCAAAAATTATGTAGATCTAAATCTCAAGTGGACCATACCACTAGAAACATTGTGATTGAGTGCTCCGCCATTAAAACTTCCAAAGAGCCTATCGTAAGGTTTTGGTAATATTTATTTTCAATCCAAGCTCTTGATAATCTCAATAAGGTCTTGATGAAGGGAATATTTAAATATCAGATTGATCCAAAAATTTTGTGGCCCACAAAACGTTTTTAATGGTTATTAATCACTTTTTCCAGTGGTATGGTCCACCTGAGATTTTATATTCTTAGGTTTTTGTATCATATCCTAAAATGACATGAAATAACAGATAGACGGCAGTCGATCTATAAAAAATACATCAACAAGGGCACCACACGGTTAGGGTAACACCCACTAAGCTGTTCCCGGGGTAACACCTAATTCGCGCCCATGCAATGCGCGCTTCGCAAAAAGTTTCGAAAACTTATGCGCAGTACCCTCCTCATGGGGCACGTGGCAAACATGATATGATGATGGGAACTGATGTTTCGGTGGGCCACAACGTGTATGGCCCATGTCGGAAAAGCCGGAGGAGGAAAATCTCACAACCATTCCAAAATGGCCTGCAAATGGAACGCTAGAGCAGCGAGCTACTTTGAACCTGGGACTTGGATTCGGCAGTGACCCATCCACGGTACTGGAAAAGCTGTGGGCCCCACTTTGATATAAATGTTTTATCCAAGCCATCCATCCATTTTTCCAAATCATTTTAGGGCACATGCCCAATAATGAGCGAGATCCAAAGCTCAAGTGGACTACACCGCAGGAAACAGTGGCGATTGAAGGCCTGCCGTTAAAAACATTTTGTGGACAACAGAAGGTTTGGATCAATCCGATATTTGTATTTTCCCTTTATCCAGCTTTTTGTGACTTTATGAACAGGTTGGATGGTACATAAACATGGTGGAACTAGGAAGCTTTCAACCGTGACATCATCATCTCCACCGCTTCCTATGATATGGTACACATGAGCTTTAGATCCTGCTCATTTTTGAGCTCCTGCCCTAAAGTGAACTAAAATAAATAGATGAAGATGATAAAACACATACACTGTGGTCAGGCTGTAGAGCTTTTCCAGTACCAACAGGAAAGGAGGGGCTACTATCAAATCTGAGTTATAAAACTTAGAGCTTGGGAGCTTGTAACTAAGAGTAAATGAGAAATAGATTTAGAGGTAAATGAAACGGGAGTAAATGATTTGGTTGTGTTTGGATAGCAAATGTTTTTCAACCATACGTATAAATGGCCATCCTTTAAATGGTTTGTATAATCTTTTAGTGTGATTTTAGTGATGTAGCCGGTATTTGGATTGTTGAGTAGCATCATTAGTGTTACATATGTATAGCGGATATGTGCATAGTGGCACTTTTGTTTACACCTGTAACTCTTCCAAGAAGCTTAAAAAGGCATTTCACCTCCTTTACTTTCAAATCTCTCTCACAAGTGGAGTATTTCATTTACATAGACATTTATTTCATTTTATTTCATTTACCTTCATTCAAACACTTCTAAAAGATCATTTACCTTCATTTGCTCTCAATTCCACCCATTTACTCCAATGAACTCTCAGATAATAAATGTCCAATCACTATGAATTTATAATGACGGACTATCCACAGAGTAGCCCACCAGATCCAGCCCGATCACAACATGTTTGCCATCTGCACCTTGAAGAGGGAACAACATGGAACTTTTAGCATGGCCCCTCGCACTGCCATTCGACTTACATATTTTCACTATGACTGAGGCACTTAGAAATTGCTTAGAAACTGCCGATGTGCCGTACACATAATTCTAATTAAACTGTCCAAATTATTTTCCAGTCTAGATGTACTATGCACTCATCTCATTACCGGATCGGTGGACATTTTTATTAGATGGTTAAAAATGAAAAAAAAAACCCAATGGTTCAATTTCAACAAGCAGGTGTCCACAAATCAGAGGTTAGGACTGAGACTCTGAGATTAAGTGGGTTCGGTTAATTTGAGTTAATGTATGTCAAATCGATAGTTTCTGAGTGCCTGCGTATGAAGCCCCATACGCTGCCAGAGTATCAAATAGTTCCCTTATTCTCTCTCATCAATGTAGAGAGAGGGGCTTTCTGCAACTGTTTCAGGTTCGTCTTCTTTCAATATTTCACATTCCAGAAATTCCAGAAACCCTCCCATTCGAGAAAATTCTCATATTATCCGACGCATCACGCCATCAGACCATCTGTTGGAATCCGTCTCATTGGTCGAAAATCGTCTCCATCCAAGGAAATGAAAACCCTAGCTATCTATGATGAGAAGAGATAACACCTTCTAAATCACGTCACAGCAATGAGGTTCAGGGATAAATTCCTAAACGTGAATCATCAAAGATGTGCGGGTGGGACCCTCTGTTCGGGCGATATAGACCGTTTATCTGGTGGGCCGTATCATGGATGGTCTTTTGCTACGGAATTTCCTCAACCCGATGATCTTAGCCGTCTGTTTGATGGACAATGGTTTGGCAATGGTCTAAATTCAACTGGAAGTGAAAAGGAGCTGAGCTGTGTGTGGCAAAAGATTATCCAAGCGCGTCGATGTTTAGGGCCACCAGATGAGCGGTTCGAGTCAAGCAATGATGGGTCCCACATATCCAGTTAAATGTTTACTTATACTGTCACTGAAGGTATAAATCAATAATTTCTCATCACTGATTTATTTGTCTGTGACAGAATGAGAGGAAATCGCGCTCTTATATAGATGATACGATGGAGCTGGAATTACACGAAGATCGAATATCGGAAGATGTCGCCTTCGATGTCGCGGACTATATTGTAATTTTCAAATGCCAATTGCTTTTGGGATTCTTTTGTTTCGATTCTAACTGCAGCATTGCTCTCGAACCTGCAAGTAGCAATAATGTGCTTTCCATGCTTGTATTTCATAGCTTATCTGCTGTCTTTTCTGCTTCCATGATTTGATTCAGATAGCAGTCACCAAGTTGTGCAGGGGGTGATTAGATCCGTACTTAATATCTGGATATGAGATCCAGACCCTTCATCCATTAGGCCTTGTCATGGATGGGACATGCCCCGAAAATCACACTGTTTGGGTGATCCTACCCACTGAATGGAGGACTCTTAGAGGGTTATAAGTGGGCAGTTAGGAAAAAAAAGATACAACCAATGGGATCTTAAGGGGGAAAAGGCTCTCTAATTAGTGGGTACGATTATTTAAATGGTTAGGATATCAATGTCAGACAGGAAAATCCTTCAGTGAAGGGAAAAATCGTCCAGTGCATGGGAAAAAAAAAAAAAAAATCCTTCAAGCATTACATTAAAATCTCCCAAATTGATAAGTAGGATTGTCTTTTACAACCTCATTTGAAATAATCAGAAAGAAATACCAGACCTTGTTCTGTTGAAATTCCTGTCAAAGATACCAAGTTAACAAGGTAAAATTCTCGTCCCTTGAGTACTCTTGTCCCATGAATTGGATTTGCATGGCCCTAGAAGGATGCAAGACTAAATTTTATATGTCCATCACAATTCTCATTGAGTAGCATTTCCTCCCACATGCTAGGGAAGCTAGAATTGCATGTATGAAATACCTTCTACTTTTGGAAAGACTTTCTTCTTAAGAACTCAGAACATGAATCTATGTTGTTGATATAAATATTTTTTCAAGAAGACGACAAAGCATTCAACTGCATCTTTCACAAACTTGGAAGTTGGCCTCGCCGGATCCGAGTGTGCCTGACTTATCTAATCATGGCTTCTCTCTCTACCATTCACTCCTTTTTGTTTTAAAAAAGTTCTTGATTTTTGGAGTGTGGCATCATCTCAACCAATTTAGGTTGTGTCTATGTGCAGGATGATACGGCTTTTGAGAATGAAAAATGTGGAATATGCATGGATGTCATTGTTGACAGAGGGGTTCTGGATTGCTGTGACCACTGGTATGTTCTGAGAAACACTATGAAGCATATTCTCCACGTTCTGAGCTTTTGCATATGATGACGAAAGATCGATCTCCCGCACCCACAAATAAATAAATAAATATATATGAATAGTTATAAATGCAATGATAAGTGTAGAAATCATGGCACTGCTTCTCCTAAAACTTCAATCAGTTATATATTCATTTATGTTGCTTCCTGTCCAGATTTTCTACTTTGTGCGCATCAATTTCAGGAATATGACTGGCCAAAATTGGAGTTTGAGAATGTCTTCAAGAAATGACTAAATGAACACACATAATCAACTGTTGGGTTGGGTGGGTGTGTTCTTGCATGAATCATCATGCATGCATTTTCTTTTTACAGAAGAGGTGTATTGGAAGTAGTGCATAAAACAGCAGAATGGGTCTACTTTCTCATTATTTTCTCTAGGATGAGCAAAAATTGCAATTTTCATTTTTCCTTACGATTACCTCTGGAAGAATCATTATTTTCTCTGGGATGATTAAAACTTGCAATTTCCATTTTTCCTTACAATTACCTCTGGAAGAGGAAAACAAATTAGATTGTGAAAAAAATAAATAAATCAGATGAGTTCATGTAGACGACTATTCCTAATTTAAGATGGTAATTGTTGAAGTACATTCCTCTGCATGAGTTGTTGAATTGCAGCAATTGCTCTCTGATATGTTAGGTATGGACAATAAACCAACAAGACACTAACTCATCACTCTGTCGCGACCTGACAAAGATTTAAAAGCCCAAGGCTGTACTAGACTGGCCTAGGACTTGAGTCCAAGTTGACTCAATTGAACGAATCTTGTTGTGTTGACATAGTCTCATCTCTCTCTTTTTTGTTGCAAGCAGCATCCCAAGTATGCTTTAAATATAGTTTTGTCATTTTACCACTCACAATTGCATACAGACATGTTCTGTTCAGTGAAAAAATAGTATGATCCATTTGTGTCAAGGTTAATCCTGCATTCTGGCAGAACACTGCCTATCTTATGCTAGTCATTCTTGCTGTTTTCTTCCACCTCTAAAGTTTTTCAGTGTTGAGAAATTGAATTTTTTACCATCATTAATACATCTTCCATATTCTGCATGCAACATTAATTCTGTATGTGAATGTCAGGTTTTGTTTCGCATGCATTGACAACTGGGCCACCATCACAAACCTCTGCCCACTTTGCAAGTGCGAATTTCAATTGATCACATGCATTCCGGTAAGTGTTGTTCTGTTGTTCTCGAGGACTCTATTTCCCTGCGAATATCTTATGTTTATCTTTTTCATTCAGCCTCTGGCCTTAATAAAGTTGCATCATCTTTAAAAAAAAAGAAAAAACATGGGCAAACATCTAGTAAATTGTGTTCAACATCTGTGCGGATTCTTGTTGTCACTGTGACACTGATGCTCTCTTGCACATAACATAATTGTGTGGAAAATTTTATGCTAAAATCTTTTAAAAAAAACCGTCTATTAATTTCATTTTTCATTCTTGAAGTTCTCGAGCAAATAATTACAAGTTTGTGCAAGTTCATTGCCACAACTATATTCATGACTTCCATTTGAAATTGAAGGTATATGATACAATTGGAAACAGCAAGCTTGGAGAAGACTCACTGTCCAGGTAACTTATTTAATTTTGAAAATTTTGTTGATTGGTTTTGTTGGTGGAAAATCATGCATCCTTGTCTCTATTCCTCGAAGGACATGTTTCCAACTTCGATATCCTTTGACATGGATGCAATGTTGCCATTTTTGGTGGGTGAGCTGGGCCCAGACTGTTAACCTCAATGATCTGCAATTTTAGTAAGTAGGACTTGAGCTTCACTCACATGGGTTGATTGTGCATCACCATGCATAAGGATCACATACATAGGGTTTCCTTGCATCGGCGTGTCATTGATCATATGAATTGAGCCTGACTTGGGTGAAACACACTTGGGCTTCTTACATTTTCTTGCAGTACTAACTTTGGGGTGTGTCGAGATGGATGGATCTGAGGTTTAGTCCTTTTCCAACCCATGTCAAGGATGAGAATAGAGGCCTGATAACCATAGCATTTTCAGTAAACTTTTCATTTTGGGCAACTCATATTGCCCCATTATTTTGCCCGATATTGTTCTTTTCTTCAAAAGCATGCATAACCTATTGATAGTGAATGTCTATGCAGAAGTTGGTGGTGCATTTCATTTTTTAAACCTTTCCCTCTCTCATTGCACTTCTTCCCCCATTATTTCAGTTACATGTATCCTCTTTTGTATTTGCCAGTGTTTGCCATTTCTCTGGTCAGAACTATAAATTATCATATTATGGTGTCTTTTGCTTTTTAGGATATAATTATTTTACTTTTTCCTGTTTCTTTTCTTCCCCTTTTTATCTTTGTTTTTGTCTATTTTTAGTACTCATAAGAAGTATTTCTACTTGCTATGAAATTGTCAGACGATCAGCAAAAAAGTACTTTTGCTGTTTGGGTTTTCATTAATTTGTTGTACAATCTTTTTCAAACAAAAAATTAATAATAATAATTTTTTCTACAACATTTTTTATCCATGCAGAGATGATGATTGGTGTATTCAAGGGAAGAACAACACACTCTCCTTTCCATCATACTACATCGATGAAAATGTAGTTCTCCTTTATTTGCAGTCACTTAAATCTGTTACTAATTTCCTTTTGTCTACCACTGATTTTTATATAACTATCAACTTGTAGGCAGTTATCTGTTTGGATGGTGATGGTTGCAAGTTAAGAAGTGGACTGGTGACAACTGAGGAAGGTTTAACTCTTGACACGTCAATTGCTTGTGATTCATGTGATCTTTGGTAAGTACATTTCTTTGACAAAGCTGCCTAGAAACCTCACCAATGATAACTGCCAATGTCATGCATATGCAGCTTTTGGGATTTGAAAGTTTAATAACTAGGGAACTCATTGTGGAGTAAGGCAAGATACAGTTAAGGAAAATAAAAAAGCTGCATGCTACCTATCACTACTTTTCTTCCCCCCCTGCATAGGGCCTCATCACTCATGTGCTTTGACATTTAAAATGGCGCATTTCTTGCATTCTAACAAATTTTCTGGTGAATGATTTAGTAAATTTTAGACACTTCCTGGTACCTGGATGGCTTGTTGTTGTATTTTAACATTCAAGTTCTTCCTTTTTCAAAAATTGAAATAATTGATCCATCAACTTCCATTTTATGTTAAGCACTGGTTTGTCTTGTATGGAAACAGGTACCATGCTTTTTGTGTGGGATTTGATCCAGAAAGTACGTCCGAGAATTCATGGTTGTGCCCAAGGTAAGTGCACGTACTTTCTGACAGTGCTCCTGCGCTGATTGGGTATCTTTTGGAATGTGGATCTGATCCAACTATATTTCTTACCATGTTACTTGAAATCCAATGCAGCATAAAATGTTCTTACTTTTTCTGTCAATATAAAATGCAAGTAGCGACTATTTTTCTGATCTCTTGCTTGTTTGTCTTGTTATAGGTGTAAAATTGACGAAGTTCCACTGGAATCAGATGGGGTTTTGGTACAAAGAGCCAGTGGCAGTGAGCAGTGTGGTCATGAAAGCACTGATTTTGCGTGTCCAATGGAGGATGCTTTTTCTGGAAAGGTATTGGTATCTGTGGCCGATGCTGGGGAAACAGCTGTGGTGGTCTCAATGGTTGAAGGGAAGCAGTGGACTGGAGCCAGTGAGAATTTTCCATTGAAGAAACTGGATGGTGACAGCAATGAAAAACCCGTAATATCTTCCGATGAAAAACCTGTAATATCTTCTGATGCCAACACAGATACTGTTAAAACAGAAGTGCAACTGAATGACACTGTTAGCTGTTCAATTTATGGTAAAGATGGGACTGTTGGTGGCCTTGCTAGAGATAATCAGGACAATCCTGAAATGTCTTTCAATATATCACCACAGAGGACTACCTTTCAATCAAACATCAATGAACAGGAAACATTATTGTCACTATCCTTATCACGTGATGCATCATTATTTTTACCAGGCGATTCATCATCATTTAGTGACTTGAAGACTGACACTGTCAATAAAGGATTATGCAAACCAAGTGGTCCAAATGGGTGTAAGGTTTCATCACCACCATTGCTTGATGCTTTCTGCACTACGAGTAGGCCGTCAGAAAGTGAATCTAATATTGATCTTCACCTGGGCTTACATGTAGGAGCTTCCTTATTAGGTAACTACATATAATACCAGTTGATATTACCCTTCTCTAAGAATATGTGTAATATATGTAACTATATATTATGCTTTTGATTAGGTAGAGATGAAGCTATGAATGCTTCACATGTTTGCTGCCTCATTGCTTCTTCTTTTTTTTTTTTTTTCTTTTTTTTTTTAATTTTTTCAGTTGACAAAACGGCCAGTGATGCTACTGGGAACCAACTGGCTGAACATGAACAGAAACCTTCAGTTGAATCTTCTTTGTCAGGTAACTTCACGTGAGTGGTTCATGACATTTGATTGATTCCTTATATGACCATTTTGTAGATAGTTACATGAGGACATGTTTTTCCCACTTCTCACTGGCATCTCTCTTGAAATCGTTTCAGTTGACAAGATGGCTGGTGATGATGCTATTGAGAACATTGTTGGAGTTACATGTCAGAAGAATCTTGAAGTTAGTGGTGTAAAAAGAAAGCATACAGATAGGTCCAGGTTAGCAGTTGCCTCAGGACCTTCATCTTCCTTTCTATTGATTCTAGATAACTACTGATCAGTCATTAGCTATATATTATCGCTCAGATTCGAGGACCAGTATGCAGTTTGACTCAGATAATAAAATAGCAATGATCTACTTTTTTCATATTCTGCTAAAATGAATACTAGCTGTTTATGGGTCTTGAATCTTCTTTTCCTTTTACACATTGAGATGTCCAAATTCTGTCCCTAATAGCTTCTTTTCCTGTTCGCTGTTTTTTTTTTTTTTTTTTTTTTTTTAAAATCAGAGATGATGCTCATATGACTGATTATGCTGAAGGTAAGGAAACTAGTGCCAAAATCCAAATGGGAACTGAGATTCCAGCAAAGAAAGCCAAATCGGATGAAAATTCTAAGACAGCTCCTTTGAAGTGCCGAGTTGATGCTTCCATTTCAAATGGCTCTCGAGAAATTTCCAGACCTGCTGCTCTTTCTAAAGATGATAAGTTGAAGCATATTCGCAGAAAGGAAGCTACTGCTACAAATATCATGAGTATAGTTCAAGGGAATGACCGTCGATCTTCCAAGGCACCAGCACATCCAAACTCAGAAGAGAAATCCACAAAAGAAGGTGATAATGTTGCTGGGTTGAGAATAAAAAAGATCATGCGGCGAGTTGCGGATAATGAGTCATCCACACTACTTCAGAAACTAAGGCAGGAAATAAGAGAAGCTGTTCGTAATAAATCTTCAAAAGATCCTGCCAAGAGTGATTTCTTGGACACACAGCTTCTCACAGCATTCAGAGCTGCTGTTGTGAAACCCCAAAATGAACCAACCCCGAAAATCAATCCTTCTGTCATAAGAGCAAAGAAGGTGATGCTCCAAAAAGGAAAGATACGTGAAAAGCTAACTAAAAAGATCTATGGTACAGCAAGTGGAAGGCGGCGACATGCATGGGACAGGGACTGGGAAGTCGAGTTTTGGAAGCACCGGTGCACGAGAACTCAGCCTGAAAAAGTTCAGACTCTGCGATCAGTTCTCGACCTCCTAAAAAGGAGCTCCCAATCTTGCTCAGAGAGTTCAGAGATGGAACAAGGGCCTGAAGGGGAGGCTAAAAATTCCATTCTGTCAAGATTGTATTTAGCAGATGCATCTGTTTTTCCAAGGAAGGAGGATATCAAACCTCTGTCTGCTCTTAGAGGCTCTGCTATGACGGGCAACCATGAGCAGGAAGAAAATAATTTGAGCAATGAATCACAGAAGGTCAATAAATCAGTTCATGAGAATCACGTGTTTGAAACTTCTGCGCCAACAAGGAGTTCAACACAAGATAGAGTTCCTTCATGTGATAATACGGGGAAAAGAAGCATTGTGCCAAGCTTCAAAGGGGAAGCTTCTTGTAGGAAAGCACATCCAAAGGGGATGACAGGACCAGCCTCCATTTCTATGTCAAATGGTTCCAAATGTCAAGCACAAACTATAAAGGAAAATCCTGGTAGATCTGATGATTTGAAGAGTGATAAAAGGAAGTGGGCCTTGGAGGTTCTTGCCAGAAAGACCGCCTCAGTAAATAGAAATGCAGCTCAAGGGAAAGAGGAAGATAACAGTGCTCTCAAAGGAACTTATCCCCTATTGGTATGATGACTTCGGCATGCACGCGCTTGTTATTAGCCTTGTTTATTGCCAATTAGTAATCTTCTGGATTGATTGACATGAGCAGGCTCAACTACCCGCAGATATGAGGCCAGTCTTGGCACCCATTCGTCATAGTAAAGTCCCTATATCAGTTAGGCAGGTATTAGACTTAATTGTTTAATTTTTTTTGCACGAGTTACTGTTATTGAGCAGGAGTTTAGGGCATGTCTGGATTGGAGGAAAACGAAAGGAAAGCAGAAGTGTGTTTCCGGGGATTTTCTAGGAACTTGTTTGAATAGCAAGTGGAAATCTCATTTTTATGAGACAATGCTTACCTCATATCTTGTGCTGAGGAAATTAACTATGGAAAGGTGTTATGATTGCTTTGTGGAATCCACTACTATTTTTTGCTATCCAAACATGGTGAAATGTCCCATCATAGGATAAGTGTTTCCTTCTCCTTTTCTCCTTTCTTTTCTTTTTGTTCTCCCTCAATCCAAACAGGCCCTTAGTAACTACCGAGGATATTGCTTTATGTTAGTGCATGCCAAGACCACCAAACCATTTTTTATCATGTGAGTTGTATGTTTCTTTTTCTTTGTATCATTGTTAGCTCTGGAACTCTTGTAAAGCACTATTCTAGCATAGGTACTTATGGTCGTAAAGCACTATTCTAGCATAGGTACTTTGGCATAATTCACCTTTTTCTTTTAGTTATGGTTTGGTTTCTTGATCTCCTCACTTTCACATTTGTGGTTGTGGATACTGATCCATTCACTACTAATCCGATGGTTTCTTTTCTAGAATGCTTTGCTTCAAAGTAAACTAGATATTGCTGTGATCTATGGTTGCATAGATAATAATTGCCTGCTTCTAAATTAATGCCAGCCATCTTAAGGATGGTGAATCAAATGCCCCTAGTTAGGCCCATTTTTTTCTGGACTACTCGAGTTTCTTTCCATTGGAAACTAAAGCTTGATGTTGACATGCATGCACGCACCATTCTCCATACCTGACGAAATTTCTATAAGGGCATCTTGAGGAAGTATACCATATCAAATGTTTTCAGAGACAAAAAACTTCTTTTGAAAGATATTAAACAGCTAAAAAACTGGAGAGCGTGAACTCTGAGGAAGTTATGTGCTGGGTTTTTGTTGCTCAGACACTAGAAGCAACGAGTGGGTACAGGTGCAGGAGAAGAAGAAGAAGAAGAATGGAGATGCACACTGCTCTTAGAATCACATGAATTATAAGCTCTAAGAAGAAAAGGAACGATGCACACTACTCATAACACATGCATTATAAGCTCTATATTTTAACATATGCATTATAAGCTCTATTTTTGTTGAGGGTTATAACCTCTATTATTGTTGAGGGCAATTCTTCTAACACCATCTCTTGGGCTCTGAAGAGGACTCATGTGGAAATTAGCTGCTATCATCGATGAAATTATGGACTTAATTCCGTCAATGGACACACTTTCCTCATGTGCTTAGGATAGTCGAGAAGGTAATGGATTCTTTAGCTTGCAGGGTTGAGCCTTCACCTATCTGAAGCAATCTCTACCCATCTTTTTACATTTCTATTTTTTAATTGGGTAAGCAGAAAACTATTCTGTGGAGAATGTGTATTTTGGTGGTGTGGTGGGTTGTTTGGGAAGAAAGAAATGGCAGATGCTTCAGAGGAGAAAGTAAAGGGGTGGAGTATATCTCCCAACAGGTGAGGATGTTAATCATTGAATGGGCGGCCATAACAGATAAGCCTAAGGATTGTAATCTCTCTCTCTCTCTTTGCGTTGTAGTCGGTTCGCCATCTCAGCGGATCAGCTCTCTTTTGTTTGTTTCTTTTGTTGCTTTTTTATAATATATTTTCGTTCTCTCCAAAAAAAAAAAATATTGTTGCTTATAGAAAATAAATTAATGGATATACAGGCTAGGTAAAGTTAATGCTAGTTTCATGTGTAGATCCCAGCCCCTCTACATGCTCCCACATATGACAAGCTGGCACTTCCATGGGACATCTGAGCCATCAATCAGGTGGGTCCCCCTTTCTAGATGCCCTGGCTAAAAAGTGAGGCTGGTCATCTTTAGGTAGGCCGCAGTGTATAAAATGAATTAACGGCTAAAACACCTAGCCAAGTGCTTTTAGCCATTCAT
The DNA here is from genome assembly GCA_003013855.2 of Liriodendron chinense. NCBI lineage: Eukaryota > Viridiplantae > Streptophyta > Magnoliopsida > Magnoliales > Magnoliaceae > Liriodendron > Liriodendron chinense. The sequence continues at coordinate 2,186,548 of PVNU02000326.1, forward strand.
TGTTTCGTATACTGGCCCACCTGACAAGTGGACCAACCTGATTCCTGAGCCAGGGCACATATGAAGTACCATCCATGTGGTGAATATCTTGGATCTCACACATGTTCCATGTTGTCGCATTTGGCTGCTTGTGAGGTCGGGATCTATATGCCTCTGGAATATAGATCAATACCTATGCAAGAACGGACAAATCCAAGACTGCTAGTTACTCCAATTAAAATGACTAAATGATATGAAGTTAAACGGCATCTTAGTATCATAATGTTAACGAAGGGTTTGAATCCCAATCCTTGAACTGAAAATTCCTTTGCCCCATCTGCCCAAGATGAACGAGACCAATGAATAGAAGGTTCTTTCCTTCATCGAATGCCCTTTTCCATTTTCATTAGCTGCAAGAAATGCTCATTGAATCTTGGTATTGGAGTTTCATGATTGTACATGGGGGCAGAAGATAATCTAAACAGGTATAAGTTATAACTACTCAATTTGCTGCCTTTCAGTTCCTCAAACTAGCTTATGTGCTGGGCCCACGTTTTACTCGAGATAGTGTTTATGGCTCCTTTCCCTTTTCCTTTCTCCTTTTCTTTTTCTTTTTTATTATATAGCTGTGATTTCTAATCCACAGGCCATGAATTTCATGAACATTTCTTGTCTGCTTCACTTGTATATTATCTTGGTTGTAGTTTATTTACAAACATTTGTCATACAGGCACAACTTTATCGCCTCACCGAGCACTACTTGAGGAAAACGAATCTGCCTGTTATGCATAGAACAGCAGGTACAGAATTGGCCGTTGCAGATGCTGTTAATGTCGAAAAGGAGATATGTGATAAGTCAAACAGCAAGCTGGTGTATGTAAACCTTTGTTCCCAGGTCCTATCGCAGCGTACTAATAACAGCGAGCTTAAAACAGCAGAAACAACAGCCTCTTGTCCTGAGGCAAGTCCAGCTAAAAGTTCGGAGCATGTAGCCATAGAATCATTCTCTGATCCAACAGCAGCGACTTGTGAAAATGTGGAAGAAGCATTGAAAATGGCTGGTTTTCTATCCGATTCCCCGCCAAACAGTCCATCTCAAGCAGTGAAAAACCTCAATGACAAAGATGCCCCTTCAGAGAAGGTTGCAGAGGAAGGTGTTGAGAATGTATTTGACATAGATTCCCATCCAGATCTGGACATATATGGAGATTTCGAGTATGATTTGGGAGATGAGGACTATGTGGGCCCATCCAGCATAGCTAGTGCTTTGAGGGTATCCAATTTACAGTCAGAAGATGGGGACTTGAAAATGAAGGTGGTTTTCTCTACAATCAACTGTGAGAAAACATGCCTTGCTCTTGACTCTAATGACAATGCAGTGAAACAGGTACAAAATGAGGTAGTGACAAGCCATCATGAAAAACCAGGGATTGTCGAGGCACCAATAGATTCTCCGTCAGTGCTTAAGTGCCACACGGATAGAGGCATGGAAAGCTCAATCTTGGAGCTTAAGATAGATGCTCCATGCCTTTCTCCGAAAACCCATGACAGTGAAAGATCTGAAGAGCCTTCTTTGGCGGAATGCGAAGAATTGTATGGTCCAGATAAAGAACCTTTAGTGGATGAGATTTATGACAAAGCAATGAGTGAGCCAAATAAATGCAGGGAAAAGGAAGCAACAGCTGAGAACACTGTTCCTGTTGGAAAGGAGAATCACAGGTCGAATAAAGGAGCAGCTGCAGACACTGAGTTTGTGAGTGAGAGTAGCAAAGAAAATAACATTGCCAGAGGTGGTATCCCTTTCAATCATGATTCTTCCAGAGGAGAAAATTCTCCAAATCATAGTGAGAATGCCCCGAGAAAAGAGGCAAAGTCCAACAGCATCAATCAGTCGGATCTCTGTCATTCTATAACAAAAAAGGTACATGAATGATTGCATTTTTGCTGCTGTAATCACAATCACCAAAGTAGAGGAATTTCTGTGCTATTAACATTTTCTATACCAAAAGGAATTATGGAGATTTTCCTATTTCTGTTTCCTGACTTAGTTATGCATTCTCTGTTCTGGTTATTTGATGAATTTATGTGCTCCTTTTTTCTTTACTTATATATTTTTTAATTAGAAAATACATTTCTGGAAATTAATGTAAGTTTTATCCGCATCATTATTTTTTACAATCCTTGATACTTTGAGAAGCATCCTGAAAAAATATGAAATATGTGATCTCACCATCCTTTACAAAACCCAGGAACTGAATTCAGGCGTCATCAGTCTGTTTGCCTCTCAGAAGGACAGCAAAAAACCTGGTGGCATTTTTGTTTGAAACACAGAAAACGCTTCTGAGAAAATGCTCCAGCACAGATTTCAGGAACCATAGCTATATTACTTCTATCAACTTTTCTTTTGGGTAAGCTGAAAAACCCGCAACCTAATGGTTGTGATGCTGAGCACCCCTCCAGCTTAGCTATGGGCTTCCCCAGATGCCTTGAATACCACTTTTCTTAATAGCTGCTGATATAATACATGGAAATTATCTTTTAAAACAATAATACATAGAAATTCTTCAAGAGAGTTAGCTTACCCGTCATTTCTTCAGGGGAAACAAGATTGTAATTCAGAATCACAGTTGTCCATTTTGTCAACGGCAGTAATGCCTGGTAACTTTGTTTGGCGGCATGGATTTAAAATCCTTTGGAATCCAGTGGATTTTGAGAACTGTGGAGTCGGGAGGATTTTGCAAACCATCTTTGAGGTGGGAATGCAAAAAGGGCTCGTTTAAGGGATTTTGGAGGAATCAAAATCCTTGCTACCAAACATCCCAAAAAACTGCAATCCCTACAAATCCCTTGGAATCCATGCTTTCAAACGACCCCTTAAGATATTCTGAAATCCCATAGTGACGTAATTTATGGTTTTCATGTCTGATTTGATACCATTATCCTTGAGACCCTGCATGGGTGCACTAGATGGAATTGCAATAATACTTTGCCAGAGAAGCAACGAAATTGTGATTACTGTCCCTAGTATTCATAACAAGCAACTGGCCTACTGCAGTTATGTACCTTTCAAATCAACTTGAAAGTGCCATACTTGCAATTTAGAGCCCAGTCCCTGAGTATGAATACAAAGGATGTAAAGTGCAGCATGGCCATTTCCTATCTATTCAAAATTTCATCAATAGGTCATCTAAACTGCAACCTTAATAATCCGCCACCAATAGTTGATGATGATGGACCATCCAGTAAAATATTAAAGCAAGAGTACCTGGGCAGTATATATACATGCTTATATATAGTTTTTCTTTCTTCCCTTTCAATTTTTTAGGTCCGAGTGCAATGCTGGTATAGCTTGGAAACACCCATATGGGGTCTTTATCACCTGTCTGGTGTGTTATACTAGCATAAAAATCCCTTGAAATCTCCAAATAGATAAGAACATCTTTGAAATCAGCTGCCTTTTGCACTTGGGAGTCTTTGGCATTTTCTGTTTTCTATACATATCCGAGTTTACTGTTTCAGGTGGAAGCCTATGTCAAAGAGCATATCAGGCCTCTCTGTAAAAGTGGAGTGATTACCGCCGAACAGTACCGATGGGCAGTTGGGAAAACAACAGAAAAGGTTATGAAATACCATTCCAAAGCCAAAAATGCAAATTTCCTCATCAAGGAAGGGGACAAGGTGAAAAAGCTTGCTGAGCAATATGTTGAGGCTGCCCCTCAGAAGTAACAGTGTCGCTGCTTGATTAAAGGGCTTTAGATTTCAAGCAGTAGTTAAGTGGCATTTTCCATCTACTTCTTCTGTTCCTAGTTTTCTGTCCTCGGTTCTTTTGCAGGAAGTTACAGGTTTCAGGCTTACGGGAATTAATGTAAAGGTTAATCCAAGATTTCAGTATCTCAGCCATTAAGGAGTCTGAACTACAGGTATTTGAATCAGACCTTGATGAACAATTGCTTGGTCAGATCTTGTATATAAATCATGTACAGTACAGCTTCAGCATCATTTACAGGTTAGTGCTCTGTCCCCCATCAGCCCCCCCCCCCCCCCCCCCCCCTTTTCTCCAACAAACAGACAGATGAAGATTCCAATCTGTACAAAATCAAATACTAGACAAACATGCTGAGTCTGATGATGACTCAGGTCAAGCTTGAAAAACCCATTTTAGTAAGAAATCAGACCACGTCCCTTCTCTGAGAAATCTAGAGCTGATGCTTGGGTCATTGAATTTTTTTCCTGAACTAAGCCTGTCGATTTTGCACTCATTTCAGTTGGACTTTCCATATGGGCACAGATACTGGGAGAGGTTTCTGGGAAAAGTGAAAAGAAAATGATATTATTATCTAGCATGGGCATTAGGGAGAGAATTGAAAGAAAAATGATGTTATTGATCATCTTTATGCTATCATCTTTTCCTTTTGATAGTTTAAATTTAAATATAATGCTTCAACATTCCTTTACAGCTTTGAAATGCTATGGTATGATAGGATTCTTTGTGATTGGAAGCATCAAAGCCTCATCTCATTATATAAAATCCACAAAAAAGGAAGAAAATATCATTTTTTTAACAAAAAAAGAAAAGAAAAAAGAAAGCAACATAGCTGATCCCAGCTGCCAGAATTTGACAGTCTCCACTGTACAAGGGATTGAGTGGATCGATCAGAACTATTTACTCTGTGGGCCACCAATATAGATGGATGCCAAAAAATTGCATTAGTCAGACGAACAACAATCACTCCCAACCATGGTTGGGGTGTCCTTTGTGTCACTCTTTGCCCTTTGAATACATCCTTTCTGGATGACCGTTACCATTTGGAAGGCTATCAGATGTTTGTGGCCAACCCAATAGCTATGGATGCATGTCTGTCTTTGTAGTATTCAACAGTGATCTAGACCAACTACCCTGTGGGATTTTCATACAGATTTGCGCAAGTGCAAAATTCCCATGATCAGATTAAATGCACTTTCCATTGAATATGGAAGTTTCCATTATTTTCCTCCATTTTCAACCCACCAAACAAGTGGCGCAGATCTAACTTGGGTGTGATTTTGGATATGCTGCTATCCATTTGGGAATTCAGCTGTCCACAAGGCAATGCAGTCAAATTTGATATCAGTGGGAACATTTTTTGCGAGTGAACGGAATGGAACGGGCCATCGATAAAAGAAGGGCATTGGATAGGTGAGAGCCATGGTAGACTGCATGGGGGACCCAAAGATAACCATGATTGAAAATTCACAGCGTCGTGCCATGAAGGGCATGAAAAATGGCCAGTAAGAAATGGTCTAACCATACAGTTTGCAGGCCCTTATTTGAATGATTATGATCATCCAATTAGGCTTGTATTTGGTCCATGTGTAATCCATGTGGACACCTATCCAATGATCACGTGAACAGAGGTGGGCCGACATGGACCCCAAATATAAACTCACACCATAATAAGATGCAAAAAAAGTTTTTACTAGATCATGGCTCTTGATTTACAATTCACCTGGAACATTTCAACGATAATGGTATGAAAATGATTGAAGTTAAGCAGAAGTTCCATCTTCTGAAGTGGGACAAGGTGTGTCAGCAATTTAGCAAAGAAGGCGTAGGCGTTAAAGAGCTAATTGGTGCTTGTTGTGTTATAGGAATTGATCAGAGGAAATGGAGGGTATGATTGCTATCGTTCATTTAGAATCAATAAACACCCTACTCAGAATGAGAGAGACTATTTCTTGTAACTTCAATCAGACTTAAGAAACAACATTCAATTGAGCCAGAAAAGCATTGCAAATCCAGATGGGTCAAATAGAAAGGACCTCTGGAGCCACTTGGAACCGACCTACGGTCTTAATCAGCAGAACTGAAACCAGATAAATCAGATCCCGGCCCATCACCCAGATCATCTGGAACTCCGATCACCTCTGCATATGATGAGCCAAGCGGAAAAAGAACAAAATAGACCGGCGGCACTAAAATTACCGTCAGTCTAAAAGGAGATTTTCAAAATGAAAAACACTGTACTTAAGTGCAGAAAACATAAAATAATATACCCTTGCCACCGCCAGTAAAGTCTATGAGTATGGCACATAGCATTTGATTCCGGAGAGGTCTAGAGGGCAGTACGTAGATCCATAGAGGGCAAGAGAGGGGCTCTAGGAAAGCTTGGGGGTCGCCATTAAAGTCTAGAGTGGGGTTGGAATTGGAAATTCATTTTTCCTTCTCACATCCCATTCCAGCACGCATTCTATTCCACACATTTTATTATGCACAAGCATCTCTTTTTTCTCTTCCTTTACGGCCTGCATCAAGCCTAAGGGCTTTGTATAGTGATTTCAAATGTTGCTTCACTAGAGTACAATCTAATCCTTGAAAAACCTTGAAATCCTATATAGTAGAGACCATGCACAACACTCTTTTCTGTCACTGAGGCCCTTGCTTAGAATCTACAGTCACAAATCTCTTATAAGAGTCACTCGAATTAGGGATTCTCACCATTCCCCAACCCTTACCGAATCTATGGTTTCTAGCTAACCATATATTCTGGACTTTCATCAGCTAGTTGCAACTCCAAAATTCGTATCTACTTGAGTCTACATTAGACCTCATCTGCACCCTAAGCAAAACAAAATACTGAGCAAAAAAAGAACAAAGGAAAGTGGGACCCATCGTCATGTGCCACCGCTTAGGGGCAATGCCCACAGAATCATAGGCCCCTAAGTGTTGAAAGGTATACACGTGCATGGAAATGGGAGAGCTGGACTAGTAAATTCTCAGTTTGCTTGTTCTATGGGGTGATCCATACTCCAGAGCCGAGGAGGAGGGAAAGGAACAGGGGCCAGGCCCAAGGGCATGGAATGAAGGTTGTGCTTGGACCAAGCAAAAAGTCCATATTTTGAATAGGCCCTACCCAACCTGTACAAAATCTGAGCCTGAACCAGCCTCAGGCCTGCCCATTGCCAGTCATAATTATGGGCAATGTCGGGGGGGGGGGGGGGGGGGGCAGGGCAGTGAGAGGTCTTCCAAAGGGTGAAAGTCATTGTTCGGAGTATCCCGAACCAGCCCCAGGCCTGCCCATTGCCAGTCATAATTATGGGCAATGTCGGGGGGGGGGGGGGGGGGGGGGGGGGGGGGGGGGGGGGGGCAGTGAGAGGTCTTCCAAAGGGTGAAAGTCATTGTTCGGAGTATCCCAAACCAGCCCCAGGCCTGCCCATTGCCAGTCATAATTATGGGCAATGTCGGGGGGGGGGGGGGGGGGGGGGAGGGCAGGGCAGTGAGAGGTCTTCCAAAGGGTGAAAGTCATTGTTCGGAGTATCCCAAACCAGCCCCAGGCCTGCCCATTGCCAGTCATAATTATGGGCAATGTCGGGGGGGGGGGGGGGGGGGAGGGCAGGGCAGTGAGAGGTCTTCCAAAGGGTGAAAGTCATTGTTCCGAGTATCCCCAATATTATAGAAATATCTCTGATATTATCCATATCTCCAGCTTGACAATACCAATAACACTGGTAACGATACCAATAGCATTGGTAGTATCAGAAATTTTAGGTATCGACAACACATCACTAAGGGGCCGTTTGGATCTTAAGTTACTTAAGATAAGCTACTTATGCCTTAAGTAGCTTGTCTTGATTTCTACTTATTAACTTATAATTTGATAATAAACCAAACTAACTTATATCAAATAAGTTGTTTATCTTTTGTTGCAAGTAGAAAAAGTAACTTATTTGGTGGTTTCCAAATGGGCCCTAAGTATCATTGACGTATCGTCAATATTTTCAACTATGTAAATTTTAGGTGTCACTTGTATCACCAATATTTTTTACCATGTAAATTCCAAGTGTTGCTTATATCACTAGTGTATTGGCAATATTTCGATAATATTACCAAAATCTATTCATTAAAAAAATTCATTTCATGTTTTTTTATTATGGGCGCATGGTTGTATGCAGTGTTCAAATTGTTGATGATTATATTGAAAATATGATGATATCATCGTTATTGCAACATAGACAATATCGCGACACAGTCTTTTGTTTCCTTTCTAGCTATGGATGATTTTTCAGTAAAATATCATGTGTTGTCAATATTTAGAAATATCAATGGATATTTGAATGGAAGGTTGGATGGTTAGATGGATAAATGGAATTAACAGGATGGTTGGATCGATTTCTTATGACAAGACATGTTTAGGATTCTATTAAATATAGAAACTTATTATGTATGCCTTCTTTTTTCAATTTTTGAATTCATAAATATACACGTATATTTTAACATCTCTTGAAGTTTCACTAAAAATTCTACCATATTTCTCATGTTTTCCCGCATTTTCAATTATCATCAATATCAATATTCGTTTATGTATCCCTAGCCAACAAAACTTGTATCAATACTGATAATTTGAACACTGGGGAAGGTAGAGGTTGCGTCTTGGGCCTCTCCGATGTAGCTTCTCCTGTAACTTGGTCTAGTTTTTTGTTTTCATTTTTTCCCCCTAGTTGTAGATATCTCATCTATGCCTTCTTATAAAGTCAGCTCTCTCTCTCTCTCTCTCTCTCTCTCTCAAAAATAAATAAATACAAAAAAAAGTACAGCAACTCACAATCTGGGTAAATTTTTAGGACATCCCCTATCCACAATACGGTCTATCAAATCAACAGCCTGGATCACATAATCAAAAGCCCCATCTACAAACTAGGGCGCTGCAAGGCACTAATTCCAATTTCTTGTGTGGTAACATTTGTAAATGAACAGTACAATACTGTATGTACAGAGAATCATTTGGGAAGCGAATGGTACACATAGTGAAGTACAATATCTTGCTTTAAAACCTGTCTTATCATATCCAACCGCCATTGAAGCCATAGATCCACCCTGATTGATACACTTACACCCATTTTGGATATTCGGAATTGAAATGATACACCTATGTATACCATTTCAATTTCCGGAAAAAGAAAGGTGGGGCGTCCACAAATCAATCAAGGTGGTTGTACGATCAATTCCCTAGTAAATTGTAAAAGGAACAATGAGCAAGATAAATTCTTCATTAACAAGCTGAATGCACTAAAAAAAACAAAGCTTACATATTAGATATTATCCAGCTAATATTGTTTTGTCATCAGAGAAGAAAAAGAAACGGAAAATTTTAGAAGAAAAAAAAAAGGGAAGCTTATTACCCAATTAATAGAAGAAGATAAACCTCAGTATCCATACGTTTCCAACAATCCCCAAGTCCCAGCATCTCTAATCCATAATTAACATTACAAGCGTGTCATGGCTGATGCCGAAAAGCTACACACACATACAACACATACACAAACACGAACCAACACGCATGCATGGGCCCCATGCCCCAGCTCTTCAGTTGCAGAGGTTGGGTATGCATACTCCAGCATCCGGGTTCTGTTGCTCCTTCCATATCCGGCCCGTCACCCGCAGCTTCAGCTCCTTCCTGTCGCCGCCCGAGAAGAAGAGGGCCATGTTCCTCTGGATGATGAGACCGTCGTGACTGTCGCGGACTTTCCTGTGGCTGTCGCGGATGCTCCGAGGGGTGCCTTCCCATATGAGCTTCCTGCTGTTGGCCCCGACCTCGAGGCTGTAGCTGAAGTTCCTAGCCTCAGATTCATCGCCCATGAAGCGGAGGAATGCCATGTAGACAGGGGCCATACCAAGCTGGAAGGCCTCAAAGTGCAAGCAGAAGTACTGCCCAAAACAGTTGAAGACCTGAAAAGAAAGGAGAAAGAAGCAGCAAACCATGACCACGATAAGTATCAGTTCCAGAATCCAGATTGTTGAAGAAATTTGCATCAACCACTGAAAAGTACTCCAAGATTCTCGGGCAAAACTATAAAATTCTATAGGCAGTTTGTTTGATGAAGAATGCTGCGAAGGCATTATCCATTTCCGCCATGAAGGTCTACTCTGTGTTTCATTTGGTAGACCTGTATCAGCACAAGGAAATGCAATCATACATCTAATGAGGTTTTCTGATTTTACACGTGTCACATCCAAGTCATGCATTGCGTGGGCCGGCGGATTCCAATCAAAATGGGCCACGCATGTATGCATAAAATGTGGACTGCTGCAGACTAAATCTTAACCAAATTGGAAAATAACTCATCCCATCATACGGAAAATAAAGGCATCATTGCAGATAAATCTAGTTCAGCATTCCTTCAATGTTGATAGCAGTCAGATATTCTTTTTCTGATTTTTATTTTTATTTTTTTCCCTTCTTGAAAAGTAGCTATCAGATGAAGTTCAGTAACAAAATGTAATAAATCAGCTGTTCAGTAATGCATTCAAGAGTATTTGGTCTGTTTGGAAGTTTTTGGAATTTTAGTGATTCAGTGAAAAATAAAGTGCTGCTACCATTCTTGAGAATTGACTATACCCCAGTCATTTTCAAATTCAGGCAATACACAGGAGATCGGGATAATTTCCAAGATCCTCCGAAGAATTACATAAAGAATATGCCTTAAAACATGGATATAAAGCTCATGGCCAGTTTGGATCGGCATGACTCCAATCAAATCAAACAGGATACCCTCAGTACATTTGGTTTTGGAAGGGGAAAAGGTGACCCTATAATGCTTTCACTGCGCCCCAGAACTAAACATCCTACTCCATATTCAAATACTCCTTTGGATAAACAAATTCAAAAAAGCAGGGATTCACGTCCCTGCAAACAGGACCCAAAAATAAAAAATTGTCATTTGTTGTCTTTCTTTCAACAAAATAAATGGTAATAAAAAGCCTCATGAAATACTGTAGCTTCTTTTAATTCTTGTTGATTTGGCTTGTTTTTGTTTTTGTACTAAAGCAAATATCTTCCTGAACTCCCCCCCCCCCCCCGGAAAAAGGTTGCTGCTTTTTTTCTTTTCCTTCTACTAATAGTCTCTGGTTGGGCACACAAGCATCACCTACTCACATGATTATGCATGTGAACATACCGTTAGCATCCAGGTGGCATTTTCAACTTCACGGGGATTAGACTTGACATAGCGATGATTGAATGTGCATCCTGTGTGCATGTCTACTTTGTGATCATCCCTCAAATGTGCAACAAGAAAAGGAATATCTCCAACGACAGAGCATTCGGATCCTGCATATGGGCAGTTGTATGGTCTGAAGTTACACTGAAGTTCATGCTTGAGCTTGCTGTAGTACGGGAAGATCTCTGGGCAGCCTAATGAGCAGTACTTGCATGGCAGTTCCAGCGACTCAGCCACCTTTTCCAATGCTAAACACCTTATGTCCCCAAGCTCCTGTCTGCAAGTGGGGCACCTGTTATGTACCCTTGATTTACAGGTAGAACACAGAGTGTGCCCATTGTGGCACTGCATAAACACAAATTTGTCAGTGTTATAATAATCCATGCCAGGAAAGAATCATACAGATCCCTCCCTCCCTCTCTCAACAACAACAAAAAAAATATATTGAAGTGAAGAAAATACAAACATTCAATAAGTGATCAGTGTTACCTGGACACATGGCACGTGCCAAAGTGTCCTAAAGTGGCTGGCACAGGACACTTTGAAAAAGTAGGCATGGGCACACTTCCATACATAAATAAATAATAATTCAAGTAAATAAAAATTAAATAAAACAATGAAAACATTAAAGACGAATGAAATTAGAGAGAATATTCATATAGTTTGAACAGAAAAATTACTAGTAGTTCAAACAAACAAATAATTGATTAACAAAACATCATAAATCAACGGACAATCATCTCAAGAAATAGTTCTTATGAAAATCACTTGTTCTGTTAAAATACTATGGATGAAAGAACAGAACAAAAAGAACAACAAAGTGTGCATTTTTTTATATATTGCTCATGGCACCTATCACGGAAAATGAACCGGAATCTAGAGAGAGAGAGAGAGAGTTTCAAGAAAAAGAGATTGGAGGCAAGCTCGAGTGCTAAGAGTGAGAGGTCTTTGGCTTGACAAAAGAAATTTACATAACAAAAGAAAAAAATCAAGGAAGGTGAAAACAAAATCTTTGTGCGGAAAATTGTTTGGAGAACTCACTTAAAGTGTCCATCATGCAGCACTCTTTGATGACATAACTAGGACACTTTTCTGTACAAATTTTGAAGGGGACGTAATCATCTATGGCCCAAACGGGCATGTTAGAGATGCACCCTGGAAACATAACATCATGTCAGACAACCCACAGGGAGCTGAACATGGATGAGTCTAGGACACATCTACATTATTTCTCTGTTTAATTTAATATAAATAAGCAACGCTTAATCTATCACATGCATGTGCAACTAAAGTTATTCCTGCTTTGTAGTTCTCTCTTCCCACAACACCACCAGGTACCATTATGCAAGCAGTCACCAGGGTAGACTTCATGTCAGGTAGGCAGCTGGTAATTGAACTTCTGCCGAGCAAATCACAAAGAATAATAAGCCAACACTGACTAGCTCTGATGATGATAAGTTCATATCTCCTAAGCCATGATGTCAAGATGATTCTGAAAATATGGTGTTGCACTATCATATTGGTTAGAATGATCCCGTTGTCTTCTTAAAACTCTATTACTTTCTCATCATAATGCTGTTCTCTTCATAGCAACTTGAGATTTTGATTCTCTACAATATGCATGAGAATATGCTAAAATAGTAGTTAGCCTCATCTTTTAATAAATTATCATTTTCTTTCAAAAAAAATGGGTAACGTAGCAAGCACGATGCCTACAGAAGAAATCAATTATAATTAGGAGAACATTTCAGGTGACCAAAATTATACATGGTAGACTTCCTTCACAGTTGCTAAAATTTATACATGGTAAATTTCCTTCACAGTTGCTAAACAAAATCTGTCTTGCTTTCTGATAATACCTACCTAGTGCATGTTTCGGTTGCACAGTCGATTGACCTGCATTGTCATGTATTACATCTTCATGTGATTGCTATGTTCAAGGTCTTCTAACAAACAAGAGGACTGTCAAGGGCCCATCAAGGCAGAACCTAGCATGTTAACCTTCTTGTCAGAATCATCCTAATCCCGAGTCATTGATTTGGTACTCCAAATATCATATCCGAGGCCCTCTATGGAGATAATATATACGTGACTATAGAATCATTTCTAATCCTGATCCCATAAAAGGAAATTACATTGAGGATTGGTTGTTACTTTGCTCGTAAGAAGTTGGCGGCTTTTCAATTTCTTGTTAAATTGATATGTTTAATTTAAAAGGAAAGGAGGGTACACAAACCATACAAAAATACGTCATACAGCTGAACGGGAAGCCAAGTTGCAACTACCCTTTTTTTTTTTGAAAGGCGAAGATTTATTTGTTTAATAAAACATAAAGAGAAAAGATCAAAGCCAACCAGAAATCTGGAAAGGAGAAACTATGGTATACAATATCTACAGCAACAGCCCACCCCTGAACATACAGCTTCGCCCTATTCAAGCAATCAGAAACCCTACCACTTCGATTTCTAAAAAAGCACTTGTTTCTTTCCTCCCATGGAGCTTTGCTTAATGGGATTATACGCCCATTGTCATGCTCCATCTTTTAATCAGATCCCATATTTGTTGCTAAGCCAGCAATCAATGACAAATAATAGCCACTTGCAGACAACTCAACTCCATCAATTGTCCAATGTCTGAGGGGGTGTTGGCTGTTGAGAACATCAGTGCATGCGAATTTTTTCAGTGCAAAGGTGCACCTTTGTTTTTGTTTTTGTTTTTTGTTTATTCATTTTTTTCCATCAGCTAGGAGAACCTAAGGCTGCTATATTGTTAAACTCATGAGTCATCAAGAAACAAGAGCTGTTGGAAGATCAAACAACCAAATCTAATACACAATCAAGGCTGCTACATGGTTAAACTCATGAGTCTAAGTAAGGAGAGATGATGAGGTAAAGATTATTTATTTATTCGTTTTGAAAGGCAACACTTTTTTTTTTTTTTTTGAAAGATGAAACTTATTAAGGCCAGAAGCTAAAAAACAGCAAAAGAGAACAACAAACAAAAAGATAAAAAGAAAAAAGGAAAAGATACAACCCCAGATTCCACAGACCCAGCCCGAAGCAAACTCAGGGCATCCAATCATAAAGAAACATTACAACCCTTTATGGACAACTGTCACTGAACTCTGAAGATTTCTAAAGGCCTGATTATTCCTTTTAAGCCAAACAGACCACATCAAAGCAAGCAGCACAAGATTCCATTTACGAGTCCCAAATGCTCCACCTTGAACTCCATGCCAGGCACTAAACAGACTGTCAGTTGAACGGCAACACTTTGCGCTGCTAGTATGATAAACAAACCAACATTGACTTGATTTCCAATTATCATTCTCACTGATGGCATTAGAAATCATTGAGATTGAACATTGCATCATGGAGTAGAATGTGTTGAGAAAGAAAAGAATGTGGCCTTTTGAATTTCTGCCCAATGTGAAAATAATACATAAAAATAAAGATTGCAGAGCATTTCATGTCAAAGCTGAAAGCTCTTTGCATTTGTATACAGCCACAATCAAGCATACTAGAGCTTTACATGTCATTCATGGAACAAATCATTTCTTTCCCCTAAACAGTGCTCTGTTCGTGGGGAATTAGATAAATAAAAAAACTTGGGCAAATGCACATGATTACATGTGGTATGCATTTCTTGTTTAAAAAAGTGTGGATGAGCATGTTAGATCACTGCTAAGGTCACATCAATAAATAATATCTTCTTTTGCCATTTTGAGGTAGCAAGAAAAAACTTGACGATAATAGTCGTGGGTGTGCTCCTCACAGACAAGAGTTCGATTCCCCTCACCGGGATTACCCGATGCACGTGGTTTGCAGGTGATTGCATGCATCTGCAGGGAATAGTCTCACCCATGGGAAGGGACACCCTGACGTCATTAAAAAAATGACTTTTGCTAACCATGAGACAGTACAAATCCGAATGAGCTATTTATGCCAGAAGAAGAAAATGTTACTGCTATAATTTTGAAGCTACAAAGAATTTTTGAACAGAAAGGTTGAGAAATCATTGGTTATGGAGACCAACTCCTATGTGCCCAACATTTGGTACAAAAGCAATGTCGATTACAATCAACAGAGCTGACCAGCAATCATCCAATTCATACTTATATTCCACCAGCCCCCACGAAACCTTCCGTCAATAAAAGAATAAATTAGTTACATTGATGTAACATAATCTGCAGCACCAGAACTCCACTATCACAAAGAATTTATGACCTGGGCATGGTTCCAATCAGAAAGTCAAATGCTTCATGAGAATCCTAAAACAGCTTACAAACTGACCACAAGAATCTCTAACAACAAACACGTTTGCTATATTTGTTAGAGACAGGCAAGATCAGACAAGACAACCTGATAATAAGTTACACAAAAAGGCAAAAGTAAATAAATAAAATGGAATAATTAAATAAAAACATTGCACGGATTCTCGCTAAAAGAAATCCTCTGATGATCTAAATACCCTTTCGAGGAATCCCCTTAAACGTGATCCACCTTTTAAGAAATAGAAACAGATGGAAAAAAAAAAAGGGACTAAATCAACTAAATCTTCATATCACCTGTCATTACATCCCAATTCCAATCCCCATAATATAAATTTAATTGATTTGACTAAAAACATCTAATTTTCAAAAAAAAAAAAAAAATTCTTCAAAAACCACATCACATTTCATCCCAAACCATTAACCCTTCAATCCTAGATGGAACCGAACTTGACTAAGAAACCCCCATTCATAAAAACATCAAAGCAGGTAATCAAATTCTTCAGAACCCTAGCCGCTTTTACCCCAATTCCATTTGCTTGTCATTTTACACCAGATTGAATTCCACTGGGACAACCCACTCATCAAAAGACTCAAATCAGATTATTTGAAAAAAAAAAAAAATCTCCTCAACATGTCACATTTCATCCGAATTCCACTCCCATCGGATGGACTGAATTTGTCTGCAAACATTCCCAAACAATGAATGGGGGAAAAAAATCAGATCAACAAAACCACCCAACCCACATTGCATTTCATCCCAATCCCATTTGTATGATTCTAGAGAAAATTGATTTCATCTAGAAATGCCCAATCACTGAAAATAATGACCCATTTCCACAAATAAATCCACCAAAGCTCCATTCTTGCATTATTACAAATCAAATTGAATTCATTTACAAACACCGGATCATTAAAAAGAAAAACACCCAAAACACCAAATCTTCAAAACCCATCACACATTTCCACATCAAATCCCATTCCCCAATCCCCCCAAATGCTCTAAACCAAAACGAAAAAAAAAAAAAAAACATAAAAATTCACAACCTAAACAATCAATCAAAACAAACAAAAACCCAAAATAAAAAAATCCAGAAGGAAAGGAGAGAGAACCCGACCTGGTGGATTGGTGGGTACATGGAATTGGTGCAGACGGGGCATTCGAGAAGCTCATGTACGCTGGTAGCCGGTGAAATCGCCGACGAGACACTACTGTTGGTATTGCTGCTGCCGTTGTTGTGGGCCTTTGAGATCTGATGGTAATGCAACTCTTCCTCGTCGATCCCATCGGACGACGATACACATTCGATGCTATCCAATTCCATTCATATAAAACCACCCCAAATCCCCCCTTCTCTCTCTCTACCTTCCTTTGAAATCCCACCTCTCTCTCTCTTCTTGAAATCAAAGAGAGAGAGAAGATAAACAAAGAGAGAAACGAAGATCAAAAGCGAAGAGGAAGAAGACAGAGGAAGAGCTTTTTCTCCTTTTCTGCCCTGAAATTTTCCGAGTTTTGAGGGGATGATGGAAGGGCCACCGTCGATTTCAAAATATATAATTGTGCGCACCAACTTCTGTGCACACCGAGCGTGCACAGATCCTTCCGTGCACACCGAGTTCCCTCGCGCCAGATAACTACCAGGGTACTTTCACTGACATAGGAGACAAAATTCGACGGTAATAAAATCCACGCCGTCCATCGGGTACATCACCCATTTTTTGGCCTTGATCCCAAACATCATTGTGTTTCAAAACCCAGATGGGCCACCCTAAAAAAAAAAGCAATCTTAAATCTCAAAATTCATATGGTATGTTTCACTCACCTGAGTGTTTGAATACTTTGATTTTGGGGTATTTATTTCATCCTGATGATTTACATCAGATGAATGGATTGGATGGCATGTAAACTCTACGGTAGGCCCTACACAAAGCTGATGGTGGGCTTTCAATCCATTTTTTCATATGGTACGGTCTGCCTGGATGTTGGATTATCATTACTTTTGTTTTGAACGGTTAAAATGGGGCAACGTATCTGATTGACGTAGTGGATCTCCTGAAAGTTCTATTCGCGTGCCTCTGGATTTGCGAAAGTAACCTCGGTAGAACCTAGCGCGGTTCATTTATTTTTTGAGAAATACTTTGATACTCCGGAAAAGTGTTATGGATGATACACGGGCAGCTATAAATTATTAAGATGCTGCATACGTGGAATGCAAGTAATTCAAAATAAACGGTCCAGATTATCGGTATCTACTTACCATGTATCATTGACCAAACTTTACTCTATTTTAGGTACGTGATGGTTAGATTGCAGGACATTAATTGGACAGTTAAAATTGAAAATTCTCCAATTATTTTATTTCAAAAAACAAGTGTCCATGAATCAGGGGTTGGGATTCTTCAACCTGTCCGATTTTAGACTATAAGTGAACGACGGTGGTTTTAGTTGGTTTAATTTGGGTTAGTATATGCCATTGTATCATTTCTAAGTGCCTGTGTATCAAGCGTTATCCGTAGCCAGAGTATAAAATAATCTCCTTATTTATTATTGAAAAATGGAGCGATATCCAACGGATATTAGATGGCGATGGAAGAGTTTGTTTTTCTTCCACCGCGACTTACTTTTTGGGCATGTGTTGCCCCCATTGGGGCCCACATGATATATGTTTCAGTGATCGTAACTGTCCATAATCTATATTCTATTCTTTACTATAAATTTATAAAATTTACACTGAAAGGATGATTCTGAGAGTGACTTTATATGATTTTAGAACATTGAAAATGGATCGCAATCAACTCAGAAAATCGAAGGTTCAGATCATCACTGAAGCGAGATTATGATAATGTATCTTATCTAAGATAGTACGGAGAATATGGACGGCTAAAATAATCGGCCTATCCCAGCATGTGTGCTCCATTGCAGCGACGCATGGTGGTGAGTGGGGATCCTGAGTAGTGACGCAGGCAAAGCGAAATCGGTTGAGGGACCTTGCATGGTGAAATGGCAACTTTGTAAATCTACCAAACATAGAAGGTTGGAATTTAGACATGAGAAATGATCACATACCGCCTGAGGTACTATAAGTTTACAGTACAGTACCTTTCTTCCCTGTCAAGGTGGAGATTCTTAGGATATCTGAACCGTGAAAAGGGTTTGGCTCATTACAAAATCTTCTTAGATAAAACAAGGACGTCCGAATATATTGTATGCCACGCCATCAAAATAAATAAATGGCCGATGATCTGATCTCACACACGGGTTTAGCCTAAATCGTGAATTTTATCAGCCTTGTTTCAAGGCTGGTGATCTTAATGGTTGGGCCCACATTTTTCACGGATGGGATTTTCTAACATTTCATATATTGTAAGTAAAAATGTGTGCAGTACGTTGAGCTTATGGTGCTGAGGTGAGGACGGTACCTGATAATTTCTGAAAACACAGTTGAAAAAGCTTTGATGTATGATGTCACAAACCTTTTTTTATATAGCCTCCTGGATGCTGTTTGAATTTTTGTTGGAAGGAAACAACTCTCTGCAACACCCTGCCGCGCTTCCTCTATGAAGCAATTTTAGTTTTTCATTAGCAAGGACCTTACGAGAATTGGATATAGGCCCCACAAAATGGATGGTTGGGGCCAGCCGTTAGCTGATTTGATCCATTCACTTTAATTGAAAATATGTGAACTCACGAGGGGTCATTTCAAAAAAAATTGAGCTTTCTATGGCTCATACTTACGTTAATGTTGTGAGTTAATTATGAATTGTTTCTTCTGGTGTGATCCATCCGTTATGAGTTTTGTCCCTTAAACTTTGATAGATGACATGAAATTAAAACCACTTTCATGTGGACGGCTTGGATTTGCTCCAAGACTATCCAGTTGAGCAAATTATCCAATGGACCCCACATAAGATGTGAGATGGGTTCCATAGATGAGTCCTTGTGCGGGAAAGGCCATTTGGCCATTTTCTTTGTTTCTTTTTTTTTTTCGAAAATAGACTATTTGGCTATTAGGACCGTTGCTACCTTCGTGCGACCCACTATGACGATCTTTTGGCTTGCATATGACGTCATTCCCTTCATTACAGTGAGCTTCTGAGTGCTTTTTTTTTTTTAGTTAACTGTCATAACTCCATGCGAGTTGCAGATCTCATGAAAATGGGGCCCATTTTTAGGCAATCAATTGGTGTCCAAATGAGGTGATTTCAAGGCCATCTGAAAAGTTCACAAATTATTTTTTTGATAGGTACAAAATCACTTAAATTGGACATGTAACGATGGAGTTATAATCGTTTTCATCGGATCTGCGAACAATGGAGTATCGACGAACAACAGTGACTTTGGGCCCACTTTTAGGCAATCAAGCGGTGTCTAAATGAGGTGATTCCAAAACCATCTGAAATTTCATCAAATTAGCTTTCCAACAAATACAAAATCACCCAAATCGGACATGTAATGAGTGAGTTATGATCATTTTTGCCAACAGACATTGACTATTACTAATATTTACTAATTGTCGCGCAATAGTTACTGTCCATCGCCGATAATGCCAATGTTCATCGCCCATACTGCATTTTCCATCGTTGATATTCATTGTCCATCGTCGATAGTGTACTATCCATCGTTAATACTCACTGTCCATTGCCGATAGTGCACTATCCATCGTCGATACTCATTATCCATCATTGATACTGATTGTCCATCGTTGATACTGCACTGACCATCACCAATACTGCACGGTCCATCGTCGATACTGCACAATCCATCGCCAATGCTCAGTGTCTGTCGGCGATGGTTAGTGTCTATCGACAAAAATAGTCATAACTCCTTCATTACATGTTTGATTTGGGTGATCTTATACTTGTTAAAAAGCTAATTTAATGAGCTTTTAGATGGCTTTAGAATCACCTCATTTGGACACCACTTGATTGCCTAAAATTGGGCCCAAAAAATTTGACGAAAATGGTCATAACTCCCTTGTTACATGTCCGATTTGGGTGATCTTATGCTTATTGGAAAGATAATTTGATGAACATTTAAATGGCTTTGGAATCACACCATTTGGACATTATTTGATTGCTAAAAGTGAGCCCAATTTTTATGAGATTTGTAACCTATATGGAGTTATGATAGTTCACTAAAAAAAACACTCAGAAACTCGCTAGAATTGAAGGAATGATGGAAGATGTAAGTCGAAAGCTCTCCGAAGTGGGTCCTATAGACGTGACAATGGTCCCAACAGTCAAATAGTCCCCTCTTAAAGGAAAAAAAAAACGAAGAAATCGTCCAAATGACCTTTCTTGCACAAGGAATCCATCTACTGAACCCATCACACATCTTATGTGGGGTCCACTGGATAGTCTTGGAGCAGATCTAAGCCTCCACATGAAAGGGGATTTAAGTTCATGTCATTTGTTTAAGTTTGAGGGTAAAACTCATCACAGATAGACCACACTAAAGGAAACAGTTCAGAATTAACTTATAGTGTTAACGTAGATGTAGGTTACAGAAAGCTTCATTTTTTTTTAAAATGATTCTTCTGTGAGTTCACGGATGTTCGATTAAAATGAACGGATCAGATCGGCCAAACGATGGCACACACTCAATTCTTAAAATGCCCTCTCGATTTTTTGCAAAAAGTTGCTATTGCACATGAGGTATGGCAAGGTATGGCAGAGGAGCATTTTGGTACTGGGAAAATCCAAACAGTGCCCAATAAGATATGTAAATAAATAAGTATAACATATAGAGCAAATGTCACAGATAAAAGCATTCTCAACTATTATCCCATCATTTCTAGCAAGGAGAAATCAAAAGTGGTATTCAGGTAGATGACACGGAAGAGTCCGGTAGAGGTGGACTATGGTGAAACCCTCTTTCTACGGATGCGGATTGAGTACCACCCCAGCTGTACCAGCTCGGCATAGACCGGGCTCTAAGGGACCACCATGATGTATTGAAGCAGATTCAAGGATAAAGTGGACCACACCACAGGAAGCAGCAGTGATAATAACTCTCACTGTTGAAACCTTCCTCGCCCATGGTGATGTTTATATCCAACCAATTCATGAGGCCACATAGACCTGAATGAAGGTGAAGCGCAAATATCAGCTTTATCCAAAACTTCTTTGACCCAAGAAGTTTTCAACCGTAGGCATTTAATCCCTACTGTGTGGTTAGCTTGAGCATTGGGCTTATACCCTTAAAATGATATGGGAAAATGGATGGACGGCATAAAACCCTGACGATGGCCTGCCTGTGCCGAGCTGGGAACAAGGGGGAGTAGTACCCAATCCGCGTCCTCTATCTGCAGAACACGTGGCAAGGTTAGGTATCGATCGGGACCATCTATCTAGTTTCCTGCAATATTGATGGTAGACGGTCCAAAATGTACGTACCGTCAGATGATCTTTTTCATCTGATCAGTGGCCTTTGAAGAGACGGTAGCAACAAAAAAAAAAAAATTAATGACCAACTTTCAGTTCCGAGAATGGAAGCAAAATGACTAATTTTTTGAACATGGGCCGTCCATGATAGATACCACATGGACGGCTTTGATTGAGCAGTTAGAGAAAAATACCGGCAGGCTTTATTTACACGTGTGGCCTGCTTTGATGAGTGGTCTTGCTTTTATCTTGCCAAGCCTTGTTCACGATCAGCTCCATCAGATGAGCGGCCCATCGTGTGCGTGGAACGCGAATCGCTGCCTAAGGTGGTCCACTCTAGGAGCGACTGAAGATGGCATTTGTGGCACACGTGCCAATCTGAACAAATGCTTTATATATATATATGTGTGTGTGTGTGTGTGTATGTGTCAGTTCCGGTTGTCAGGCGACCAACATCTGTACATTATCTTAGACCATTTGATCATTTTTTAACCGTTCATTTTTCTTATACACGTGTTCACGGCCGTGGCATGTCCAATGTGGGCCCCACCTGATGATGAGCGCATGGATCTCTTATAGATTGCTAGTTAGCATACAATGTTCTGTACGATCATTTCTTATTTTGAAAACATTAGGATTGTTTGTGTCCGTTTGATTAGAAGGGAGATAACCTGATAGAACCTCTCTCTGCAGCACACGTGGCAGGGTGATTTAGTGGCCGTTCATCTTGTTTCCCTCTGGCCAATGAAATAATGCCATAACATGGCCCGACTGTCACTGTGCTCCAGAGTGGTGGCTATACTCTGTGAGGCCCACCATGGTGTATCGGTTTTATCCCCTCCATCCATCTGTTTTATCCATTCCTGCTCATTGTAGGTGGGCGCGACTTGGGTGAGACCCCGGAACCAGCGATGTGGGTGGAACCCTGAACCTAGGGCCCACCTGGATGTATTCTTTGTAGATCCATGCCGTCCATCTATTTCTTCATATTATTTTAGGATGTAGTCCCAAAAATTAAGCAGATAAAAATTTTAGATGGACCACACCCCAAGAAACAGTTCTCATTCAACCGTGACCATTAAAAAATTTCTGGAGTCCACCGTAATGTTTATTGACCATCCAATCTGTTGATAAGGTCACGTAGACAGGGAAGAAAGTAAAAAACAAATATCAGGTTGATAGAAAACGTTTGTGGCTCACAAAAGGTTTTTAATGATCATTAACTAGTGTTTCTTATGTTGTAGTCCACCCAAAATTTTCATCTTATTCATTTTTGGTTCCATAGTACAAAATAATCTGGAAAAACAGATTAACGGCATGGATCTACAAGGAATACATCCAGGTGGGCCCTAGGTTCAGGGTCCCACCCACTTCGCTGGTTCCGGGGTCTCACCAAGTCGCGCCCATTGTAGGTATGAGGGAGGGCAAAATTAAAGCATGTCCAAAGCTTAAGTGAACTACACATTGGGAAACAGTAGGAGTTGCATGCTACCGTTGAAAACTTCTTAAGGCTTAGAGAAGTTTTGGATCAAGCTAATATTTGTATTTTCCTTTGTTCTATATGGCCTTATGAACAGGTTCAACAACAACTGGACAGGACTGTTTTGCTAACTCATTATCCCTGGGGAGGTTTCAATGGTGGACATCATTATCCCCACCGGTGTGGTCCACTTAAGCTTTGGATATGCTTTGATTTTGAGTTCATGCCTAAAAATGAGCTAGAAAAAAATGGATGCACAACATAGATAATGACACATACATCATGGTGCGCAGTCTGCTTCAGTTTTGAGCAGCTTAGATATCACAGATGTTACATTTGACACACGTGCATGGAGCATGGAAGTCGCTGAAGTGGATTGCCAAATATCCCTAGTGGCATTGTGTAGCCCGGTACTGTGATGTGTGTTTTATCCGCATTGTCCATCCGTTTTGCTAACTCATTTCGGGACATGAGGTTAAAAATGAAGTAAATCCAAAGCTCAAGTGGACCGCACTATAAGAAACGGCTGTGAGTCCCACCATTAAAAACTTATTAGGGACCACAAAAGTTTTGGATCAAGGAACCACAAAAGTTTTGAATCCAGCTGATATTTGTATTTCACCTCCATCCAATTCTGTGTGCAATCTTATTGGTCGTTTTGCAGCATGGATTTGATATGATTGGGGATCTAAATCATGGTCACTATGGACTATATATGAATTGGAATATGTAGTTACATTTGGCATGGTGCATATGGAATCCATATGAATTAAAAAAAAAAAAAAAAAGCCATACGTTTGAGATGGATTCAATGAATTTTCATATGTGGCTGGCTATGATGTTCATATGAAATCTACCTCAATGATCAAGTGTGGCATTCTATTTTAGCCATAGGGCCACAAAATCAACTTAGTCCATGATATATTAGTCTGTATGATTAGAAAACAGTATAAAGAGCATCCCTCTTATAATTATTTCCATTCATCTAACGCACCTAAATCATGGATCAAACTAATTTTTGGGTTCTATGGTTAAAATGGAGTGATGTACCTGGTAATTAAGGTCATTTTCATGCACAGTCACTCCATAATAATATCATGGTACGACCCACTGATTCTTGAAGTCAGATTTGGTCATTTTCATGACCGGTCACTCCATACTAATCCACATGCACATTTAAAAATTCTCATATGTGGCCCATTGTACTATTTATGAAAAATCTACCTTGATCACAAGGTACATCACCTCATTTTAACCGTAGAGCTCAATGATCAACCCAAACTGTGATTTAAATGGGCCATATGAAGGGAAACAATAATGATCAACCTCCAAATTGTTTACCTTCACGTGGCCCACCTGAATCATGGATGGGCTTAAATTTTCTTCCAAGGCCTAAATATTAGTCGGGCATTTAATGGTTGGAGAGGAATTCATTTATTCATGATAATGGGCCTGACAAATCAAGGGTGGGTGTCACTCTCTAAGGCGGTGCTCCTCTTAAATCAAAAGTTGACTAATCTTTCAACCTTATTACTACAATGAGGTGGCGCACTTAGTGACCTAGGTAGATTTTAGGCCTACTAATTCTTAAATTCAAATTGAAATTGATTTTCAAGGAGACCCTGGTCAGTGAAAATTGGGCTTGAAATCATAGCTCCACCACACGTTTCAAAATAGAGACAATTACAGATAAGTGCCTATATTTAAGTTGAATTCCAAAAAAAAAAAACCACGCTTTTAAAACTCTTTCCTAGAACCCGCTTAAGGTTTACCAATATGTTAAAAAACTACTGATTTTGACTTTGGCTAACGTCCGTAGCCTAATTCTGTCAATTATCTTCCAAAATGACAAATAAACCCTCCTTTGGTCCGGCGCAAGGGTCACCTATTCCACTTCAAAGGTAGACCATGCTGTGGGCCCTACAATGCTGCATTTGTTCATCCATGTCGTCCATCCTCTTTGGATCATGAAATTAGAAAAGATCCAAATCTCAGGAGGGCCCACAAGAGTTAACTGTGACAATTAAATCCCACATTAAAAAAAATGCTAGGACCTACCATAATTCTTTTTTTTGTCCTCTTAACTTATTTGTTAGGTGATGTGGACCTAAATTAAGGGGCCAATGGTAATTCCTTTTCGATCGTCTAACGTGCTTGGCCCCTAAGAAGTTATCAAGGGTAGGCGTTCAATCCCTCATGTTTCCTATATATGGCATGGTGCACTTGAGATTTGGATTTACCTCGTATTAAGGCCCATACCTCAAAATGGCCTAAAAAATGGATGATCAGTATGGATGTACCACATACATCATAATATGAGGCTACAGCTGTTGAAACCCGAATGGAAAAGGTGACGCTTCAGTGAACGCTGATTTTCGTTCCTGCGAAAGCTTGGCAGGAAATCGGCTTGGGAACCATGGGCGCGAAATCCGATAGTAGGCTTTTATGTACTAAGTAAAGTCGGTTAATGTGAATGTATGTGGTTTATCCACTCCGTTCATCCGGTTTTCCCCACTCATTTTAGGGTTGAGCCCAAAATTAAAGCATATTCAAAGCTCAAGTGGACCATACCACATGAAACAGTGGTAATAATGATTTTCACCGTTGAAACCTTCCTAGGGCTCACAGTGATGTTTATTTGCCATCCAACCTTTTCAAAAGATAACAAACACATGTATGGATGGAAAACACAAATATCAGCTTAATCAAAAACTTATGTGGCCTCAAAGAATTTTTCAATGGTAGAGGTTCAATTCACACTGTTTCCTGTGGATCAAGAACTTATGCGGCCTCAATGCTTGACTTTGGATGGATGAAGTGGATGAAATAACTAAATCAGAGTGGCCCCACAGAGTTTACTCAATATGCCAAGGGTAATGCGTTACTCAGCACCATAATCCGCTTTCCAGGGCGCGGCTTCTGGATCCCTGAGGTGCGTGGGATCCCTCAATGTGGGGCCACCTTGATGTATATTCCTTACATCCACACCTTCCTACCGTTTTAACAGCTCATCTTTAGGATATGATCACAAAAATGAAGCAGATTCATATCTCAGTTAGGCCATACCACAGGGAATAGTGCTGATTGAAAACTTTTTATGGGCCACAAAAGTTTTTTTTTATCAATCTGATATTTGTGCGGGCCTTTCATCCAGTTCTTTGTGACCTTACCAAAAGGTTGGATGCAAATAAACATTTGGGTAATGGTGGGGATTCAATCACCACTATTTCTTGTGATGTGGTCCACCTGAGATTTGAATCTACTGCATTTTTTGGATCATGCCCTAAAATGAATTGCAAAAACGTGAGGGCATGAATGTAACTTACATGAAGGGATCCACCGAAGCCGCCAATCGTAACCAGCCATGTGCGCTAGAGATCATGGAGGGTTTTTTTTTTTTTTTTTTTTTTTTTTTTTTTTTTTTTTTCTAGGTTTTTCTTGGAGGGTAAAAATGACCTTAAAGAAATACAACACCGAAACCTTAAGCGGGTTTTAGGAAAGAGTTTAAAAGTAAACTTTTATTTGGAATTCAATAAAAACATAGGCGTCGATATGACATTGTCTTTTTAAAATACATGAATGAATGGGTGGTATGCAACATTCTAGATACAATACTTTTTTTTTTCTTACCAATGATTAATTGATTATCATCAAATCCATACTGCAAAACAACCATTGAATCACAAATAAACATTATATTGGGCCTAGGAAGTAGGGCTTTCAAAGAACTGGGCTTAGGGTTGACTTCAGCCTAGCTTTTAAACTGTTTCAGGCTAGGCATGTGGTTCGAGCCTATTAAAAAATTTATATTTTTTTGGCCTACAGTGGGTCTATTGACAACCCTACGGGTAAGGCTCTCTCAATGGATCAGATCTGGATTAGATCCAATTTTGTAGTTGAATTCAGATTGGATTCAGATACGACTCGAATCCAAAAGGTGATATCCATATCCGATCCACTTATAAATAACAAGATCCATTTTTTATCTAAAAGTCCATATAGTCATTGGATTCGGTTCGTATCTAAGTCTAAATCCACGATATCATAAATCTAAAAAATATATAAGATAATGTATTTAATTTAGCAATAAAATTGTTCAAATCCCACTGTTTACTGTGGTATAGTTGACTTGAGATTGAGATGTCTCATTTTTTGGGATGTAGCTTAAAATAATATGAAAAATCGGATAGCCAGTGTGGATATAACATATACATTAAGGTTGGACGCCCACTCACACTCCTAAGGGCTTTGCCCATTGATGTTGTTGGGTAGCAGCGCCCTCTAGACTTTGACTGCTCCAGTGGCACTTTTCTATTTTTTTGTTATCTTTTCTTTTTTAAATGGAGCCCATACGAGGATGATTCAGTTTGTCCATCAACACGGCCCATTCATGATGGCTCAAAAACTGAAAAATAAACACCACAATGAACCTATAAAGTTTTCAAGGTTGAATGTACCTATCCAATTGTTTCTTGTGGTGGGGTCCACTCGAGATCAGGATTCGACTAATTTTTAGGATTAACCCTAAAACGGTCTAGCAGGATGGATTGAGGGTATGGATGTAACATATACATCATGATGGGCCCCAAGAGTGGGCCATAGGACCGCTTTTCTAAAAGGTTTCATGCAGGAGTATTGAAGTAAAGAGCAGAAGTTGAATAGCCACATAAATCTCACTACCGTGAGAGTTGAAATACTTGTAGGCTTAAAGCATACAATAGTGGGAATCTAATTGAATTTAATTACTAGGTTCGGATCCGACTTGAATATGATTCAAATTTATTTTTGTGAACCTGAATCTAGTCTATTTAATTAGTTGGACCTATTTTAAGATCCAACTCTCCATTATACGGGTTATGAGTGAATTGAAAATCAGATTTGACCCTGCTACATTGATACCCCTATTCAACAATGAGTATTGCTGTCTATACTATTTCCTGTGATGTGGTCCACTCAAGTTTTGGATATGCTTTATTTTTAGACTAGTGCTTTAAAATGAGGGGGCAAAACGGATGGACGGCTTGGATATAAAACACATCAGTCACGGTGGGCCCCATAAAGCCTGTCACCAAGAATGGCAGGGACACCCGGTATCCGCTTATGGAACTAAAAACATCATCATCACTCTTTGGGGTAAAGGGGGATGGACTGATCCTAGCATAAAGATGACTTGGGTGAAACGTTTCTTTAACGTAAAGTGCAATTAGAGATGTATAAGAACGGATGGAATCCTCAGCAACACCTGTTTCACGCAGTAGGAAAACACCATAGCTCCGTGGGCCCACCCACCTTGTTGTTTGTTTCACACCCACTCCGTCCATCAGGTGGGCTCATTGATGTCGAGTCATGGAGTAAACAAAACGTCCCCTTATACAACTCAAGTGAGCTACACCACAGGGAACAATGGCAATGGCAAGGAGACACCAACAATTGTGTCTGGGGCCCACCATGGTATATTTAATTTCCATCCAGACCATTCATCAGATGCCCTCACCAGGATGAACGGAAAATCGAAAACTCGGATGATATAAGACTCAAAGGGCCACAATGCGTGTACTCATAAGTTTTAAGCGTGATTTTGCATTGTTTCCTGTGATATGGCCCACCTTAGTTTTGAATAGGAATAATATTTAGGATGTACGGTGAAAATTAGAAGGAGTACACGATGGACGAAGTGGATGCCACATTTACAACAGGGCGGGACCCAAAGCTCTTGGGTGTTGTAGAAGATTCCTGTCCTGCGACAAGGAAAGGTATTTCAGTCACGGTCACAAAATGAGCGACGGCAAAGAAAAAGAAAGAAGTCCCTGTGCAGTACACGTGGAAGGTCCGGCCATCCATCAGCAAGTGGTTCAAAATACGTATAAATGGTACCGGTGGGGCTCACCTTTCCACGTCTAGTCATTGATCTGGTGGGCCTCGCCACGGAACGGATCCTAATATCTCCTGCACAGAACCATCTGATGATTTTGGGGTATCACCCATCCGGGCCATCGTATGGTTTGGCCTTGGTCACTGGGTGGGTCCCACATGGACTGTTTGCTGGGGGCTGAACAGACGCTCGATCTTGTAGTTCATGGAAGAAATACGGCCATCTGCGTACGGGTAAATGGCTAGTTTCTCTCTCAATCAGTACATCATTAGTTGAATTAGGCCACTTGAAAATTGTAATAGATTGATCTGAACTGTCCATGGGATCCAGCACACATTCAGAGCTGCCATTCCGAAACCATTCTGATCAGATGATCCTGCCAAGTTGTCCATCTTTACAACTATCCAATCTACAAGCCATGGATGGTAAGGATTTTCTGCTAAAAGTGATTCTTTAGAATAATCTGGATGGTTCAAACTTCAAACTGCTGATTGACCGTTTTCCACGAATGGTGTCTGCCGTCCATTTTACTGGCCATGGATGGCATGGCTAGAATCGTCCAATTAGTGTGATTTTAGCATGGTAGGCCATGAGGTGTGTGTTGGATCCATTGGACTGTATATACCGGTCGATCAGATTGCGTAGGAGCTTGGATGCGACTGGGAAAGCTACAGCTCATTTTGTCCCTGTTATGACACTCGACCCTTGTGAATCTTTCTTTCCCGCCAACTCCCACGTGTCACTCGTGCAGAAGGCCCCAGCCATGCAAAATATAAAATATGAGCCGCGCTAGATTATCAGGTGAGCCACTTCATCTGAAACAGTGGACAGGTGTTGAGCTGAGCCGGTTCATGGGTGTGGCTCACCTAACGAGGTGATTAGTCAGATTTTCACCTGAGGGGATTTTTTTTATTCCGTGGCCCACTTTTGCACGGATGTTCTGTACAGGTGATGCTCTGGTGGGAAATAAAGCGATGTACGACAAAGTCCATGCATGTTTCAAAACAAGGAGTGGCCCACCTATTTTTGGACCGGAGTTGTCTACATAAGAATATAACACCTGTTATAGAAGGTGGGTGTAGACCCAAGCTCCGTGGAGCCCACCACTCAATATGTAAAATCCACTCCATCCATCAGGTGAGGACTCTTGCGTTACATGTACGTATAAAATATCAGCTGGATAAAAAACTTAGATGCGCCACGCCGATGGAAACAAGGTATGGGGCTGTTTGGTGCATGGACTTAATGAAATTAGGTGTGATGGAACTTGGGATCCACGTTGGGAACTGAAATGCGCGTTTGGCCGGGCATTCCTCAACCAAGAGAGCAAGCATTGGAAATCGTGTCAGTGCTGTGTAGGTTAGAAATGGGATTTCGTCTACTACTCACAGGATTTGAATAGCACTCAAAACATTGGACGTGAATCTCCTAGATAAGTGCGTCACCAAGTTCTGTAGACCCCACCATGATGTATGTGTTATATCCACTTCATCCATCCATTTGGACAGATCATTTTATGCAATGAGCCAAAGAACAAGGCAGATCCAAAGCTCAAGTAGACCCCACCACAGAAAACAGTGGGGACAATGACGCTCACCATTGAAACCTTTTTAGGGCCTACCATGATGTTTATTTGAGATCCAAATGGATGGACAGTGGAGATATGACACATACATCATGGTGGGCCCCACAGAACTTAGTGACATTACTTCAATAGGAATCTGCTGCTGTAGCCAATCACTCTGCTGCCATGCATGTCTAAACATTATATCAGGTTTGTCCCAGCTACGTTATGAAAAATTTAAATGAGATTTGCCTTATAAGACTCAATTCCACAACAATCCCCTGACACTCGTCACCTATTCCCATTTACATCCATGCACCAAACACCCCCTAAAATTGCTACAAAACCTTTAAAATGCCCTGTGAGCTGGGCCGTCCAATGATAAAACCGGCTCTTACAGCGTACCTGGTCTAGATAGGCAACTTGTTGCGATCCAAACCGGTCCTATCAAGTCCCGGTTTCAAACATTGGTTCGCGTGCAAACTTGAGTCTGACCATTTCTCGTCCCTTATTTTTATTTTTATTTTTTCTCTCTCAGTATTTTCCGATGGTCAACATTTTTATAGAATATGTAGAAGTTTTTTTTTTGTTTTTTTTTATATATATTTTCCTGCTCATGTTTGGCTTATTTCAGACCATCTGTCTGTTGTTTCCCAACATAGATTCAACAAGTGATGGCCTGCGATCAATTGAACCATGGGCCTACTTTTCATAATTCCTTTTGGGAGCTACTTGGCTTTAAATATACGGTAGAAATGATAAGGCCCATGGTGTGGTGTGGTCCACCTTAGATCTGTTTGTGCTTCATTTTTCGACTCATGTCATGAAATAAGTTGGCAAAACAGATGAACAGCTTAGATATACAACACATACATTGAGGTGGGCCCCATTGTTAGGGCACCACCTACTTGGCTGGTTTTTTTAATATTTTTTTAAACACACGCCACTGTGGCATTTGAACCTTTGACCTCAGCATTGAAACACACCCTATTTACCACTGAGCCATAGGTTGGAACCCATAATTTTTGTGGGTCATGGATTGGTTGGCACAATCAACCCATGGTGGAAGTTGGACTTTTCTTTCATCATGGTTTTCTTTTTTATGCTATTGATCGTATGATTACAATCATCTCAATTGCATGATTTTCAGAAGCAACTGATAACATTCTTATGATGGCAATCATTCAATTGATCATTTACGGTTTTAAGGATACACTTTTCACGGCACTATCCTTACCAAGAAAACCATATGACTAAGGCTGCCTCGCCTCTCTGATCTTTACTGCAACCAAACACAACCTAAAGTAGAGAAAAATACTTTCATTTTGGGTTTGGTGCAATCAAGCGCGCCTTAAGAAAAGAACAGAACATGGAACTATTGCTTAACCCAGACCAAAAGGATGCGGATTAGGTGGGGTTGCCCACACCAACCCCCGCAGTGGTGCATTAATGTGTTGGCCAAACATGTGTTTTATATTCATCTCCATCCATTTTTCCAATTCATTTTAGGGCATTAAACAACATATGAAGCAGATCTAGAGCTCACCCACACCATAGAAAGAGTGGGGATAATGACAACTACCATTGATACCTTCCTTAGGGCACACTGAAATGTTTATTTGTCATACCTTGTTGATAAACTTGAATGAAGGGAAAACACAAATATCAGCCTGATCCAAAACTTTTGTGGCCTGGGTGCAGTGTTTGAAGTTTCGGTATCACTACAAGTTTCGCTAGCCGGGGATACGGAAACAATATTGATATCGATATCGCTGATAACCGAAAATGCGGGGAAAATGGGAAAAACAGAGGAATTTTCATTGAAACCTCAGGAGTTGATAAAATACACATATTTGCATATTTAGGAATAAAAAAATTACATAAAGAATGCATACATAATAAGTTTCTATTTAATGGGGGCCTAAAAGCATGTGTTGTCGTAAGAAGTCAGTCCAATCATCTCATCCATCCAAAATCTGAACTTCCATCCAAACATCCATTAATATTTCAGAATATCGGAAACACATGAAATTTCCAAACAAATCGTTAACAACTGAAAAAGAAATTAAAGATTGTGGTCTCGTTATTGTCATGTTGCGATAATGATAATATCGTGATATTATAAATGTTATCGTCAACAAATTGAACACTGTATACAACCATGCACCCATAGAAAAATATGAAATGAGAATTTTTTAAATATATAGATTTTTGGCATATCGATACATTGGCGATATTATCGAAATATTGCAGATACATTGATGATACAAGCGACACTTGGAATTTACACAGTAAAAAATATTGGCGATACATCGATGGGATCAATGTATTGACAATAAAAACGACGCTTGGAATTTACACAATTGAAAATATTGACGATATCGATACATTAGCAATATTTAGTGATACATCACCGATATCAAGATTTTTTTATATTATCAGTGTTATTGATATCGCTACCAGTGTTATCGGTATCGCTAAGCTAGAAATAGAGATAATATCGGGGATATTTCGATAATATCGGAGATAATGCAAACACTGCCTAGGTGAATGTTTAATCACCACAGTTTCCTATATGTGTGGTTCACTTGAGTTTTTTATTTGCTTTATTTCTAGGTCCATGCCCTAAACTGAGTTGACAAAATGGAGGGGCAGTATGGATATAAAACACATTCAACAAGTGAGCCCCACAATGGCCAACATATCACCACGTAACTGCTCAGGGTGGTGTGGGTAACACCACTTGATCCACAACCAATGCAAATTCAGGATTAGATCTGTTGGGACCACAAGCAATACATTTAATGGATCTTGCCGCAGCATCTTCCGCCCACAAGGTGAGCGTATCCATCAGATTGTGGACCATGAACAAAAGATCCCATATGTTGGTCCACATCCAAGAGTGAATTGAAAGGTTCGAATTATGTAATGTGATAGGCCTTTTTTTTTTTTTTTTAATCTCCCTTCCACTATAGCCTCACCATATGAACAACTAGGATCCCTAAAAGGTAGGTCAACAACTTCTTCTTCTTCTTCTTCTTTTTTATTATTATTATTTTCAAGGGGCTAACATCTAAGAATACACAGAAGAAATGGGACAAAAAGAGCTCAACCTAAATCTAGAGAAAGCAAGAAAAAGAAAAACAAAGCAACCCACATTTCTAATGAGGAAGCCCACATCCCTAGCTTAAAAGCAGAAGAGAAATGAGAGCACCAACAAGCGGGGAAAAGAAGCCTAAGGAAAGGGACAGGAGTACCACACCAAGACAGGAGAGAACTAGGCCAAAAGAGAGGACCACTTCCCCAGGAAAAAAGGCCTCACCCAATAGCTGAAAAAGAAGGGGCCAGTTCAAACAATAAGTGTAATTGAGTATCAGGGCCAAAAATTTCAAAGTGGCCAAGTTCAAAAATAATTTGTTGATGCCTCCCAAAGACCAAGCCCACCAAAATTGTCAATTTTGAAATGTTGGTGGAAATAAATGTAGCGAAAAGTTGTATCTGCCAAGTAAAGAAGGAAGGCTCCTCTATAACTTTATAGCTTTAGGGGATTGATTGTTGGGCACCTTTAGGGCCTGTTTGGTTTTCGAATTTCCCTTATAAATCAAGGTAAATGAGCAATTATTTCCATGGGACTTCTTGCACCACTCTCAACATGACAAGTGACTTTACCTCCACCAAAACTGAGGGAAAAGACTGTGTGGCTCACCATGATGTATGCGACTTATCCATACCGTTCATTTTTTCCACCATCTCATTTCAGGGAACAACTGAGAAAATGAGGGTGATCTAAATCTCAAGTGGACCGCACCATAAGAAACAGTGGGAATTAAATGTCTACCGTTGAAAACTTCTTGTTAGCCCTAGAAGTTTTGGATGAATATGGTATTCCTTTTCCCCCTTTATCCATGTCCATGTAACCTCATGAATGGGTTAGTTGATAAATAAACATCAATGTGGGCCCAAGGAATGAGATAGCCTTCAATGGTGGACATTATACAGACCACTATTTGTTGTGGTGTGGTCCACTTGAGCTTTGGATCTACTTCATTTTTTGGCTAAAGTCCTAAAAAATTTTGGTAAAACAAATGGACGGCTTGGATAAGTCGTAGACATCAAGGTGGCCCCACTTTGATGTCTACGACTTATCCAAGCCGTCCATTTGTTTTACCAAATTTTTTAGGACTTTAGCCCAAAAATGAAGTAGATCCAAAGCTCAAGTGGACCACACCACAACAAATAGTGGTCTTTATAACGTCCACCATTGAAAGCTATCTCATTCCTTAGGCCTACATTGATGTTTATTTGTCATATTTGTCATCTAATCCATCCATGAGGTTACATAGACATGGATAAAGGGGGAAAAGGAATATCGGATTCATCCAAAACTTCTTGGGCCAACAAGAAGTTTTCAACGGTAGACATTCAATTTCCACTCTTTCTTATGGTGTGGTCCACTTGAGATTTAGATCGCCCTCATTTTCTCAGTCGTTCCCTAAAATGAGATGGTGGAAAAAATGAACAGTGTGGATAAGTCACATACATCATGGTGGGCCAAACAATTTTTCCCTCGGTTTTGGTGAACATCAAGGCCAAAAAGCAGTTGTCACTTGTCATGGTGGGAGTGGTGCAAGAATTCCCATGGAAATAATAAATGTTCATTTACCTTGATTTCCAAGGGAAATTCGAAAAGCAAACAGCCCTAAGTAAGTCTTTTTGGAACCGGATTTTAAGAAATGAGAATTTCATTACTCATCAAATGAATGTAAGAAGTAATAAAAACTTATTTCCAAGAATTTACCGGATATTCAAAAAATCAAACACCCCTAAACACCCCCCTAAGGGCCTGTTTGAATTAAAGCAAATACATGTATATACATGTAATATCTGTTAATTCAGGAATTAAATGAATACATAGTGTTTGAAAGGAAAGAACCGCACCTAGAAAATTGCACCATTTTATGAAATAGCAGGTGATTTCAATCCAAAACTCTATGGGCCCCACCATGATATATTTGTTATATCCACACCATCCGTTCAATAGTTCTGATCATTTTAGAACATATTCATAAAAATGAGGTAGATTCAAAGCTCTAGTGGAATATATGGCAGAAAACATTGTGGATTGAAAGATAACCATTTAAATGTTCTTATTGAGGTGTGGTCCACTTGAGCTTTGGATCTGACTCATTTTTTTGTATCGTCTCTTAGATATATGGAAAAATGAATGGATGGTGTAGATAGAATACACACATCATGGTAGGGCCCACAAACTTTGTCTTGATTTTCGAACTAAAAAGGTAGTGCTGGCCAACTTCTCCCTTAAATTCCTATTGTAAGTAATTAATGCAAAAAGATGATAAATACAGTATAATTACAATGAATTACATCATTTCAAACAAGACCTAAAAGATATACCTAAAATATTAATAAAACCCAATTTAGAATAAAGAATCCTGAGGCATCTATAAGCATGTTCCAACTCAGGGCTAAGGAGGATGAGACCATAACAATCCACTTGGTAAGGTGGAGGAAAACAAAGGAAACCCATAAGATTTTTAAAAAATTGAGAACAGATAAGCCTCCATTTCCCTAGTGCAGAGGTAAGAAATGCATAGGAGTGACAGAAGGATGGGTGCTCTTGGAAACTATCATGGGAAGAATGTAAGAAAGCCAAGATAGAATTAAGAACATATGATGCTATGGAAGAATACAAATAAAAAAATGACTCGAGATTTAACATTCTTAGGGCCGGATTAGAAGATGAATTCCTTAGAAGTAGACTAGTTTGAAAAAGTCATTGAATTCCTCTCATTCCAAATGTGCCGCCCGACAGCAAGTCACAACCCTGAATAGCTAGGAGGTTACTACTAAGTAAGATACCTAATGGAATCAATAGGAGGTTCCATAGGAGGAGACCCAAGCCTGAATTTAAAGCATATCTGAGACTAAAATTAGAGTACAATAGAGCAACTAATATATTAACTTCAGGGGAACAACAAAATACAAGTGCCATTAATTTGAGTATCAAATTTAAGAGTCTGGGTCGTCTGCTCAACTTCAATAAAATTTTCCACGTTGCCAACCATTTGATTAGTTCAGCTCAACATTGATGCTGTCAGCACTGCTACATTTAATGCAGTCAGTACTGACATATTCTGAGCTGGACCAATCAGGCATTGGCAAACACAAAAATCCTGTTGAAGCCACGAATACAATCCGAATTCCAAACTTAATTATCCAATACAGCCAAGCAGCCTGCTATTGAATGTTATATACTTCCTCTGCTGAGCTGTCAAGGGCCTAGTGTCACTTGCTGCGAGTAGGATACTAATCACGGTCTGGGCAACCAGTACTACAATCCCGTCGACGTCTCAGATCACTCGGTTGATCAATCATCACATGGGCCCCTACCTTCCATCTTCCCTGGCCCAAATAAGCTGGTGCATGCTCGTACGTTGGCCTCACACGCAAATGGAGGCAGCAAAGGTTTGAAGTCGAGCAACGGTCCACATTGATCGCACGTCTACTGAACCACCCGCTATTTCATACTTGGGCCAGATCTGTCCACCTGATGAACGTCTTAGATCTCGCACCACGAGTGCCACGCTGGCACCTGTGCCTGCGACCAGGGTTCTTATCCTACCCGCACGTACTGGCTTTCCGATCCTTCTTCATCCGCAAACAAAACCCCGCCTAAACCTCAATTCCGGATAAAACCTCGAAACTCCGAACTCTGCATTTCTTCTCTCCTCTCCCAATCTCTTCCCCACCACAAAACCCTAGAAATGCTTTCAAAACCCTAATTCCAAAAATCATATTCAAAATTCCTCGGGATGAACGCCACTGACATCCTTCTCTCATCCAACACTCTCCATTACCCCCTTCCAATCCCCAATCTCCGCTCAATTCACCTTCTCAAACCCTCAAAACGCCTAAATTTCAATCCAAACCTCCGAAAAGGATCTCACTGTTCTCGATCTTTTGCTATCTTTCCACGTAACTCCGCTTCCGATCCGGTCCCGAAATCCGACTCCCGCAATGATTTCATATCTAGGGTTCTGAGGGAAAACCCTAGCCAGGTCGAACCGCGTTATCTCGTTGGGAACCGTTTCTACACTCTGAGAGAGAAGGAGAATCTCAGCAAGGCCGCTGATGGTGTAATCTTTCAGCTTGCGAAGAAATTGTCTGATATATGGGGAATTAAGAGGAAGGGAGATGAAGTTGGGGGTCGGAAAGGGGAACCGTCCGATCCAGTGTATTTGAACGACATCCTTAGAGAGTTTAAGGGGAAGCTTTATGTTCCGGAGGAGGTTTTCAGGGTGCGTTTATCAGAAGAGGAAGAATTTGATCGTAATTTGGAGGAATTGCCGAAGATGAGTTTTGAGGATTTTCAGAAAGCGTGGAAGAGTGATAAGATCAAGCTGTTGACTTCAAAATCAGTGGCTGGGGTTGATTCTGATTATGGTTATCACGATTTTGTCGTGGATTTGAAAGAAATTCCGGGCGACAAGCAGTTGCAGAGAACCAAGTGGTAAATCTCAATTCCTTGATCATTGCATTTATTTTTCCCTTGGAGGAAACATATACAATGTTTGGATTGGTTGAGCCAAGTGATTTTCCTTTGCTTGCAATGCCGGCTTAAATCTTGTGCTTACTTCTGCTGATCCATGCTTTTCCTATCATGGGCTCTTTTGTGAATTGTTCCTGCCAAATGTAGCCCATTGGAAAATTCCAGCTGTACAATTGGGGGGGTGCGCGCGCATGTACCTCTTGCAAATTGTTCAATTTCAGCAGCCAATCAGACAGTTAAAAGTAGTTGATCTGACAAGGCGAACTGCCTGGGCTGTCATTGGGCTGGTTGACCAGATGGTTCAAGCATTTTCTATACCAAACTGGTTTTTAGTGATCTAACTTCTTTACTAGGTTTCTGGTCCAACCGTCTAGCCCACTCCAAGTCAAGCA
The DNA here is from genome assembly GCA_003013855.2 of Liriodendron chinense. NCBI lineage: Eukaryota > Viridiplantae > Streptophyta > Magnoliopsida > Magnoliales > Magnoliaceae > Liriodendron > Liriodendron chinense. The sequence continues at coordinate 2,225,033 of PVNU02000326.1, forward strand.
GAAATGTCAGTTTAATGCCTCTCTTGTTGACCTCTTTTTCTTCTTGAAAAAATAAGGATGTATATTTAGGTTCTGCTAATTACATCTTGTGTCAGGGCGATGAAGTTAACTGAGAATCAATCACGAACCCTCTTGGAGGAATACAGGGGCCCACAATATGAAATTGAGAAGCATACCACGGTAATGTATTTCTGTTTCTCTGTTGTGAAATAAGTGCACAGGTTCTTGTTTCTCTATTTATTTTTAGTTAATCATTCTGTCAAATAATACTGTTTTGGGCAGAACTCGTTCATTCAGTAGATTGCTCTTTTTGGTTGGTGTTCATTCCTTTTATTGTTTTTGATAGGCTATATGGGCCCAAACCCATGACCTCTATGTTCAAACACTCCGTCTACCCTTCATTCATTTTTTTTAAAGGTAAAGATAATTCTATTGAAAAAGAGCGCAGAGATGGTGCAAAAACTACAACCCAAAAGATAGAAAAATTAAAATTCTTCAAAACATCTATAGGAGAGGCCTATTCCACAAGATATAACTTCACCCTACTAGAAACCCACTCCACTGCATTGCTCTCATTTCGAGAGCATCTTCCATTCCTTCTATCCCAAATCGGCCATAAGACAGCCAACAGACTCAGCTTCCAAACAACCCTTGCTTGCTTCCTGAGCCTCACTCTATGCCATGCCATAAGAAACACCCTGACTTGCCTTTTAGCCAGACCGTCTTATCCGAGTCCGCACTCAGCGGGCATCATAACTGGAGGTGATCCAGGAGTGAGACATACTCCACCTCATCGTTAAAGAGGTACCTTCGGCAAGGGGGCGGCCAAACTACTATGTCTCCACACCAAGAGAAGCATTTAACAATCAAAACACTAAGGCAGGTTATCCTTGGAAACACATGTTGCAAGGTGGTTTCCCCAGCCCAAATATCTTCCAAAAAATCTGATCTTCTCCCCATTACCCGAAGAGAATTGATGCCCTTAATGAACTTCGGCTTTACAAAGATTGCTCCTTTCCATATTGCAATTTCCCTACAGAAAGAAGAATCCCTAGTCCACCAACCCTTATCTTGGTGCATGTACTTGGTAGCTAGTATCTCTCTCCACAAGGCATCCTCTCCGACCCCAAATTTCCATAGCCACTTTCCTAGCAACACGAGGTTTGTAGCCTCCAAGTCCTTGATGCTTGCTCCTTCCTCTTCATGAGACTGCACACCTCGCCCCATCCCAACAGGCAACAAGTGGAATTTCTTCTTCTTTTGCCATAAGAAATCGTGCCTTAATCTTTCCAAGCTTACCAACACAAACTCGGAGCATCTAATAAAGACATGAAGTATAGGGGCCATGCTGCTTTGATTAGAGTAATCTGGCCTCCAGAAGACAAGTATCGGCTCTTCTACCTTGATAGCTTCCTTTTGAACATTTCCACCACTTTGTCCCACAATTGTTTGGCTGGCTTCTCAATGCAAAGGGGTAACCCAAGGTATTTGGAGGGGAAAAAACCTGCCACACAACTAAAGATCCCTGCCAACTGCTCAACCTCATCCATAGGGCATGCGAGCTCCTAGTATCTCACTCTTGGTGATGTTGACTCTCAGCCGCGACCCCACTTCAAAATACCTGATAAGCATTCTCAACTTATCCACCATAATTGCATTGGCCTTGCAGAAGAGGATCGCGTTGCTGACAAATTGAAGATGGGAGATCGGGGAGGTTGACCCTTCCACCTTAAACCCGCGGAAGAAAACCACCTCTTGCCCTCTGTCCAACATTCGTCCCAAGCTTCTACCATTGTTACGAAGAGGAAGGGAGAAAGCAGATCACCTTGTCTTATGCCGCCCGAAATTCTAATGAAACCTTTGGGGGAGCCACTGATCAGAGTTGATAACCTAGCTGAGTTGATGCACTGCCTAATCCATCATTTCCATTTCCTCTCACACCCAATCTGACTCAACATATAGTCCAAAAGCCCCCAGTCAACATGGTGTAAGCCATTTCAATGTCTGGTTTACAAACTATTTCTTTTAGACTTATATTTTAAATCAAGGCACTCGTAAGTTATAAGTGCATTGTCCAAAATTTGCTGCCTTGCAACGAATGCACCTTGACGTTTGCTAGGACTATATGGAATCTATAAGTCAAGACTTTGGCAAGAATCTTGTACGACCCTCCTATCAAGCTGATTGGTCTGAAGTTCCTTAAGCTTTTTGTGCTTGTCACCTTTGGGATAATGTTAATAAAGGATGCCCCAAGCTTTGCCGATAGACACACTCCCTTTCCAAGAATTCCGACGTGAAGCTCATAATGTCACCCTTGACGACATCCCAAAATACCTGGAAGAACAACAAAGGGAACCCATCAGGGCTTGGGGTTTTGTCCCTTCCCAGAGAATCCACAACGGCCTTCACTTCCTCTTTAGTGAAAGGTCTCTCGAGTGAGTCAGCTTCCTCCCCTGAAAGACTGATGAAATTCAAATTATCCAAGCTTGGTCTCCTCCACTTTTCCCCTGCCAGTAGCTCTTCATAAAACCAAACCACTGAGCCACACACCTGATCTTTCTCCTCAAATCGTCTACTTTCCACAACAATGCTACTAATCTTGTTGAATCTTAGCCCGTGTGCTCGCAATACTGTGAAAAAATCTCGTGTTTCTATCACCCTCCTTAAGCCACATGGCTCTTAATCGCTGCCTCCACTTGGCCCTTGATCACTGCCTCCACTTCACTTGTAAGGTCTTTTCTTCCTTCGACAACTAGGTCCCTTCTGGCTTAATGTTGAGAGCTTGGATTTCGTGAAGGATGCTTTTAGTTCAGTCTGCCGCATTCCTAAGATTTGGTCCCCTGCATTCAGTTTTGTGTCTCCTACTTTCCCAATATGCTTTCAATTTCGGTCTCCCTCATTAATTACCAGCTTTTCTCAATTTATAAGCATGTATATTGCATACAAGTGATACAACTAGTTATATGGTATGAGTAGGAATTTCAAGTTCTATAAGATTCCTTGAGAGATCTATGATTCTTTTGGATTCCAATGGTGAAAAACTAAGTGAGGACTACCTTTAAATATCATTCTGTTCACTCAAGGGTGAGTATGACGTACATAACTATGTTAATATGGTGATCCGGTTCGTATAATAGTGACAGATCACTACGGTTGATTCTCATCATTGGTTGATCAAGAGAAGTGGGCTCCACTTATCTTTACTTTTCAAGCAATGGTAGGATGAAGCAGGCCCTCATCCTGTCACCATTTGATCCTAATCAAATGGTGCTAAGGCTCATCCATGGTGAATTCTGTTATGGACTTATACATTGGACTCTTTTCCTTTTTATTTATTTTTTATTTATTTTATTTTTTAAGATACCGAATTTATTCAAGCCAAACATGCTAAAAAGAAAAGGAAAGCAACAAAGAAAGAAAAGAAAAGTAAATGACAAAAAAGCACCCAATCCCTAATATATCGTTAACCCTACTGATAACCCAAATAGAAGAACAACTCCCATTCTGAAAGCACCAATCATTCCTCTCGCCCCAAAGAGTCCAGAGGACCGCAAGCAAAGCAACTCTCCATCCATATGCTCTCTCTCGTCGGCCCACCTGCATGACATGAGCGAAACGAACAATCAATAGAACTAGGCATCACCTAGGAGACACTAAACATCGGCAAAACACTGCTTTAAACATCTCTCACAAAAAGGCAATGGATGAATTAATGATCCGCTGATTCCATGTCCTCAAGGCAGAGAAGACAAAAATTAGGAAGCACCATGGCCCTTCTGCAAAGGTTGTCAACAGTCAGGATCCTGTTCCTTCCAACAATCTAAGCAAAAGTTGTGAATTTAGGAGTACCACTGGACAAAAAATTCTTGTATGACTACAAAGCATTTGGTTCACAGATTGGGAGATTAGAGAGTAGAAAGATCTCACCGAAAAGATACCAGACTCATCAAATCGCCAAACTAGTGAATCCTTCATGCTCGGAGTAGGCTAGAACCTATCCAGACGGGAAAGAAGGGGGACCAAATCGTTGATCTCTGCGTCAGATAGATTTCTTCGGCAAGGGGGGATCCACACCACGCACCCTATTCCCAGAGACCGAAAACAAGATGCGACAGAAATATCATAGATAGGACAAAGCCCACGTGGCCTAGGGAAGACTGATCTAAGAGAGGGCTCCCCATACCAAACATCATCTTAAAACCTGACCTGAACGCTATCCCCGACGGAACCACCAAACACTTTGGGAGCAACCCTAGCGACAACCTTCCAAAGATGAGCAGCACAATACATGGATGAAGCCTTGATCTACCAACCCATAGAAGAGGAGCCATATTTTTCTTCTATGATGGACCTCGACAAACTACCCTCCTTCCCCCAAAACCTCCAAACCCACTTTCTCAGCAACACTGTATTAACCTCATCGAGCCACTTAATCCCAACACTTCCATCAAAATAGGGCCTACGCACTTCCTTCCAATTCAACGGGTGAAATTTACATGAAGTCTCACCACCTTGTCATAGAATAATATATTTGGATAAAATTGTGATAAGATTCAGCCAAGGTGAATTCTGCTATGGACTTATACATTGGACTATTATACTTCTTATTAATATATTCGATTTTTACAAAATCTGTATTTTATTATATTTATATCACATCAGCTTTATCATCTTTTAAGTGGAATGATTAAGAGAGAACAATCATATTTTGTTAACTTTTCAGCGCAGGCCATTTCAATTTGGAAAAGTTATATTTCTCTTTTCACTAACAAGCAATTGGTATGTTCAATGCAGTCTTACGTGGGAAAATTGCCCGAATACCCTCACCCTGTCGCTTCTTCCATATCTAGCAGAGTGATGGTTGAGCTTGGGATGGTAACAGCTGTGATAGCTGCTGCTGCAGTAGTGATTGGGGGGTTCTTGGCATCTGCAGTATTTGCTGCCACCAGCTTTCTTTTTGCTGGCACTGTATATGTTGTCTGGCCCCTGGCGAAACCACTTCTCAAGCTCATTCTTGGTCTTGCGTTCAGCATTGCAGAGAGGATTTGGTATAATGTTGATGATTTCTTTAGCGATGGAGGGGCAATCTCAAAACTGTATGAGTTTTACACTTTTGGCGGTGTGTCCGCCGGTCTTGAGATGATGAAACCAATTATGTTGGTTGGGTTGACCATGGTCCTCATTATTCGCTTTACTCTCTCGAGAAGGCCAAAGAACTTCAGGAAATGGGTGATTTCCGCCTCCTGTTTTGGACTTAATACTTATCTGATATGCAGTGGTTTAATCAATTCAGTAATGTTTCAAAAGGTTGATTTACTCCATGTATTTTAGTTGGTAAAATGCACATTATTTTATGCAGGATATTTGGCAAGGAATTGAATTTGGACAGTCAAAACCGCAGGCTCGAGTTGATGTTAGTTTACTCAATTATTTGTTTCATTTTTCTCCCTGCCACATGAAGGATTTAATGTTGGTTATAGAATGATGACTGAAAATGCTCAAATTGGCTTTTCTCTATGGGATTCTGTTAGGGTTCAACAGGAGTCAGTTTTAGTGATGTTGCTGGGATTGAGGAAGCAGTAGAAGAACTGCAGGAGGTAAGATAATTTTCTATGCTATATGTTGGTTCTTATGGCTGGTTATTTGACATGAGATGGCATTTCTGTTACTTTAGTACCTGAGAATGCTTTAGAGTGCATTCAATCCTCAGGCCATTTTTATGCTGGACCCTGTCATGTACCTGTTGTTATGTGGCGTGCAACCTAATGTACGACATGTTTGTATGTTGCCTCTCTCCAAGCTCTCCAAGTCAGGGAACACGAGAACCTCAAAGCCATTTCGTTAGTTGTTTCTTGATCTTGAACAGAGAAAATGCTTTCAGGATTCTCTCTATTGTTCTCTTCACGAAGCTAAAAGGACCTCATTTTAAATGCTTCCAAGCTTGTAAGGTCTGTTATCACGATATGTAAATGCTTATTTCCTTGACTTGTTTAGTTCACGTGCTGTAGAATGGAGTAGATTTACCTTGTTGTTTCATGTACATAAATTGAAGGTTGATGAAGAGGAAGCTTGATTTAAACTGCTAAACCTATACTTTGAAGGGTCTCATACTCTCATTGGTTTTATGTCAAGTTTATGTTCATGTGCTTTGCTGCTAACCTTACTCGTTTTTTGCATGCGTTTCATCTTTCTGCTTTTACTAATTTATTATTTCATCTCCACAGTCTTATTGATGCATGGATCTGGATGTTCTTTTGCTTTCCATTTTGGGAGTTCCATTCTTGGGCCATAATCTCTAGCTTTCTTCAAGACTTCCTCCAGTCAAAGCTATCTAACTCCCATTATTTGTTGATTAGTTGGTGAGGTACTTGAAGAATCCAGAGTTGTTTGATAAAATGGGGATAAAACCTCCTCATGGGGTCCTTCTGGAGGGGCCTCCTGGATGTGGGAAGGTTAGTTATATTCTTGAAAACAACCATGCAAATTGTTGTTTTAAAACATTGTCTTTACTTGCTCAGTTCATTTATTTTTCTCCATTACTTTCCAGACTTTGGTGGCAAAGGCGATAGCCGGTGAAGCTGGTGTTCCATTTTACCAAATGGCTGGGTCAGAATTTGTGGAAGTCCTAGTCGGTGTTGGTTCTGCCCGTATCCGTGATCTCTTCAAGAGAGCTAAGGTTATTATATTCTATTTCTGTGCGTGATTTTGTTTTTTTAAATTCTTTCCCCAATTTTGATTGGCCACAAACCCAACATTCTATTGCCAGAAGCTACTGACACAATGATTGTTTCTGTTGATGTACTATGTTACAGAGGTGGTAAGAGATTTGCAGGGATTATTGCTGATTTACTTTGCTTTTTTTCTTTCTGCCATCTTTTCCAATTATGATAATCAATTCATCGATCGTAGGCCTTTAATAAATTTCCGTTAATCTTAAAAAAAAAAAAAAAAAAAAATCATCGATAGTAGTGATTTAGTTCTTTTTTTGGCAACAAAACACGAAAATAAAAATAAAAATTTGACAGATTGTAATAAAGAAGGCGAGATACAGTTTGGAAGCAAGGAATCCCCCCATGGCATCAAAAGAAAGAGGCATTGGGAACAGACGGCAGGCTGAAAAAAGAGTTGAGGAAGGAGCGAGGAAAGAACTGGGGGTGGCAATGGAAGGAAGGAGTGGGGGAAGGGATGGGAGGATCTTTTATTTTTTATGGGAGGACCTGTAGAGAGGTGGTGTAGATACAGGCACAAATAAACAAGAAGTGCATCGATGGAAGAATCAGATGGGTGTAAAACTGTCAAGTTGTCCTTCAAACAAAATTTTCAAGGTAGAGGAAGGGGCATCAGAGATGATGATGAAGAGCTTGTTGACTAGTTTGGTGGGTACGGCAGTAGTTAGGGACATCTTGATGGAGGTAGGATGATGGTTTGAAATGAGGTGAGGTTTGCGGTGTCTCAATCTGAATATTAGAAGATTGGACTATATGAAGGTATTGGATTAGAATATCAGTTCGATCCTTTTGTGGGTTGCTCTTCCAGTCTTCTACTAGTGACGAAAAAATGCACACCTCCTTCCTTTGGTCTTACAGGCCCCCACGGCTGGTGTTAGGAAGTAGGTGCTTACGGTGGATAATTTGCGAAAAAGAAAGTTGATAATCACCAATGTTTGCGGAACAAAGAGTCAGTTGACCATCTTTTCATGTACTTCCCCTTCATGTGCGAGTTTGGGATAAAATTTGGGTTCTTTCGGTGTCCCGTGGATAATGCTGGAGTCAACTCAGGCGTTCTTATTCATTTAGCATGTGGACCAGGTGGGGAAAAGAGGAAGGGAAGTTTGGAGATGGGCGTTAAGCGTTATTAGCTGGTCTCTAGGCCTTACGAGGGGAGAGGAACAACCTATATTTTTGCAACTACAGTGGGATTGTTGCAGAAGTCTTTAGATGGACCAAGCTAGATGTTATGCATTGGGCCTAGATTGTTCTCTTCTCTTTCTTCTTCTTTTTCTTCTTGGGCTGCTTTGTAATTTTTTGTAATTCATTTGGCCATTTTGGCCTTCTCTATTTGATAAAATTGTAACCTTTAAAACAACAACAACAATGGCATGGATTATTTGCGTTCAAGGAGATCCAAAATGTGTTGGAATCAGAGTATTGTGGCATCAGGTGGGGTCTTCAATAGAGTTCTTCTTTTTTGCGACTGGGCACCGTGAGCGATTTTGTTGGGGTTGTCGGTGGGATCTTCCCAGCCGTGGGGCTGGTTGATGGTTTATCTTTTAGTTTGGTAGTTTTTTCCTAGGTTTTCCCCCTTTTGTTGTTTGTTTTCCTTGTTTCTGCTCTTGTTCGTTTCCTTTTTGGCTTTAGTCCAATACGTCTCATCTTTCCAAAAAAAAAAAAGTGTTGTGAAGGGGGAAGGGTTTTGGTTGTCCAAAAAATTGAAGAACAGGAACTTTAAATGGGGGAGGCTTTATGATGTTGCCTTTATGGCATCCCACTTGGGTATCAGTAGTCCTTTTGTTGCTCAAAACTACATGGTTGGTGGAGATTGATGAGGCCTCTACAGGTAGAAGGGTGATCAAGTTTGCTCGACTGAAAGTACATGCCCATGTTGCGATGTGTTTAGTGACTGTACAGAATTTTGGAAGTGAATGTTTGCTTCATGCCAATTTGTGGTTTCGGGGGAAGACAAGTGGAGGGGAAAGCCGGAGCATGGGAATTTGGGAGGGTAAATGCAGGCTATGTAGATCAAGGATGCAAGTTTTAGAAGGATGACATGTGCCTAAGAAGATGTGGAGATAGAGAATGCCACATAATAGAGAAGGCTGTTGTGAAGTGGGGAACTGTAAGGGAGAATTTAAAACTTAAAATGGGGTTGTCATCAATGCTTTGGTTTTTACTGGTGGTCACTTGATAGCTGACAACATACAAATCTCTTGACATAGTACACTTTGAGGAAAGGGGCAAACTTGCTTCACCCTTCTCCGCCGCTGCCTCGACCCTCAACCCCCCACACCTCCCCCCCTTCCTTTCGTCAGGTCTGCTGTTCCGGTCCCCCCTTCCAAGGGTTGCCTGCCTCGAAGGGGTTCCCTCCTTCGGTTCGTATTCCAGAGTCTATTCTCCCCATAGCCATGGATAATATGAAGTGGTGTATTGTTGTGTCTACCAGTGATGCGTCCTCCTTGGAAGATCCGTTGTTCTGGTTTTAATACTTCTATTCCATTGACTTTCACTAGGTCAAGCCGATAGACTTGTCAAACGATGGTTTGATCACCATTAGATACATGTTAAACACAAAATTATTATAGGTCTGTCTTTTTCTAAATTTTTTTTCTATGTTTTGATAAATTTTCAATTTTATTGGGTTTAAAAAAAAAGGTTTATATTGGTTTGTATTGTTTTTCACGCAACGTATAATTTTTTGGATTGGGCGATACACCCCCATTGCCAATATTTAAAACCTTGGATAAGGTGTTAAGGCTCGGTGGATTCGCAATTGCCCTTTCTCTTTGCTTCTGGGATTTGGTGTAAGTTGATCTTTTCAATTGTTGTTTGAACTCCATTGAAATAGGAAAGGATGGTTATGAAGTTGGGGCCACTTCTATTGCATTGATTTCAAAGGAGGCTAGTAGCTTGGTTGCTTGAGGGACTTTCAACATGTCAGCTTGTTGGGCTCCACAAATAAAATTCTTGCTAATATCTTTTTTTTTTGTGCTAATTCTTGCTAATATCTTAGCAGCTAGCTTTTGCTAAGCCCTTGGTTTAGTCATATCCTTTTCGCAAGGTGCCTTTGTCAAGGGACTTTGGATCTTGGATGGAGTGTTGGGTTCTCATGATTGTATCGCTTCTAAATATAATCATATAAAGAGGGTTGATGGAGTTATTTGTCAGTTGGATTTCAAAAAAGCTTATGATCATGTTAATATATTTGTGAGGGAGGATGGGATTTGACATGCGATGGAGGTCTTGGATGCAACGGTGTACGAACTCTGTTTATTTTTTGGGCTTATGAATGGCTCCCCTAAAAGGCTTCTTCAGAGGCTCCAAGGGTCCTAGGTAGGGAATATTCTTTATTTCCTTTCTTATTTATGGTGATAGTGGAGGCGTTAAGTGTGAGGATAAAAAGGGCATATTTAGAGATGCTGATTGAAGTCTTCAAGTTAGGTCTTAAAGTATCCCATTCGCAGTTTGTGGGATATTGATTTGATTTTATGATCCTAAAAGAGGGGAGTTTGTGAGTTGAAAATGAACTTGATACGCTTTGAGGTGGTTTTGAAGCAAAAAGCGAGCCTATAAAAAAATGAAAAAGAAATCATCAGGTTAGATTGGAAGAGAGAGGAGTCTAGGTATCCTATCGTTGATTAGCAAACCTTGAAAAAGGTGGCAGGCCCATTATCGAGAGGGTCCAAAGGACATAATTAATGTGGAAAGGCAATGTGATATTTGTTGAAATAGCCTTTGATTAATGACATCATTATGATGTTAGCCCCTCTATCAAAAGCCTTTTTTTATAGCCTTCAGGGCACTGTTTGGCCTTTTCCTGGACGAAAATGCCCATTTGCTTTGCCGTTCCATCGTACAACGGTAGCAGAACGCGGAAGTCAAGGGGGCCTTTTGCGTAGGGGGCATGGGCCCTACCAAATCAACGGTTGGGGCCACCCTCGAGGCTTCGACTGATCTGACCCGTCCACTTGATTCGGACAATCGTGAACCCCTAAGAGGGTCATTTCAAAAAAATATTTGATCGCTGTATGACCTACAGCCGCGTGTTAATTCCGAACTGTTTCCATGGGTGTGGTCCATCAACAATGAGTTATACCCTCAAACTTCGTCTGATGACTTTAAATTAAAACCCCTCTCATGTGGACGATTTGGATCTCTTTCGAGACTATCCAGTGCTCTCCACACAGAGTCTCACGTGGGTTCTAAAGGTGGAGCCCTTGCGTGGGAAAGGTCATTCGGTCTTTTTTGCTACTTCTTTGTTTTTTCTCACAGGAGGGGAGGATGACGAAGAGCCGAAGCTCTCCATGTGAAGCTAGTGGGCTCAGCTGTGGGATTGGTTCAAAAGGTGAGGCCCTTGCTAAAATATTTTTTTCCCTTTTAGAGGGGACTGCACCAACAATCAAAGCTTCTTTAACGGTTGGTGGTTGTACAGACGGGTAACACACTATCCCGATGATGTCGAAAAAACTCCGTCCAAGCTCCGGTGAAGAGAGGAGCGTGTGGTGTGGTGGTTCTGTTCCCGACATTTTTGTTTATTTTTTAGTATTTTATTTTTTTATTTTTTTGTGTTCTATGAATGGTTGAACTTTATGAAATAGAGGATTTGGTGTTCGTATGAACTGGTGGAGATGTGGCCCAGTATAGGAAGTTTTTTTTCTTTGTAAAAGGGCAGGCTGTGAGGATCACTGATAAACACTCTTGTCCCCTGAATCTCTCTCCTCATCGAATGGCCTTTCCCACACAAGGGCCCTACCTTTAGAGCTCACGTGAGATTGTTTGGGGGCCACTGGATAGTCTCGGAGGAGATCCAAGCCTTCCACGTGCAAGGGGTTGTAATTTAAGGCCATTGGACGGAGTTTGATGACAGAACTCATCGCTGATGGACCACACTCGTGGGAACAGTCTGGAATTAACGCGCGACTGTGGGCCATACAACGGTCATTTGTTTTTTTTTTTGAAATGACCCTCTTGGGGGTTTACTACTGTCCGAATAAAGTGGACGAGTTAGATCGGTTGAGGGGTGGCCTCAACCATTGATTTGGTGTGGCCCACACCCCCTGCGCAAAAAGGCCCCCTTGACTCCACGTTCTACTGCCGCCGTATGATGGGACGACTGGGCAAATGGGCAATTTCGTTCGGGAAAAGGTCAAACAGTACCCCAAAGGCTATAACAAAAAGGCTTCTGACAGAGGGGCCAATGTCATAATGACATCATTAATCAAAGGCTATTTCAACTTTTCATTTGGAGGGTACCATGCTGATTAAAGCCATGGTGTCTGGTATGCTGATATTTCATGTTACTTTTTGTTGTCCATAAAGTGTGTCGCACAAGTTGGAAACCACTACAGTGATTACTTCTATTGTGGGGCATGGATGAAGGAGGAAAAAACACCTTTAGTGGAAAGGGTGAAGTTTGCAAGCTGATTTTTCAAGGGGGTACGTGTATCATGTCACATGCAGTTATGAATCAATCTTGAAAATGGTTGTGGAGATTTGGAATCGTGGAAACGGGTTTGGGAAGGAGGTTTTGAATGAAAATATGGATGGCCGGAATATGGGTGGTTCACTTCATGTTATTGAGTATCGAGGGGTGTGGAAAACAATCCTCAAATGTGGAGCAGGAATCCATTGAAGAATCAAATCCAACATTAATGATGGGATATGCATTAGATTTTGGGAGGGTAGATGGTGCCCTTTGGTTCTGTCAGTCTGATCATGCTATGCTCATATGATAGGAGGTAGGAGAGTAGATGTCCGCTTGAATTTCGTTGTCCAACCCTCCTCTGCGGGTAGTGACATTTGGGTGGGTGAAAGGTCGGACAAGTTTTTGATGATGAATCATTTGAGTAGCTACTAGCTAGCACATTTTTTGGACGGTTTTTAATTAGTCTCTTGAATGCTGAATTGGTGGGCCATCTCCTGATCTGTCAGTTTGCGGCGGCAGTCTACTGGTCTATTAAGCAGTTTGGAAGTCTGGGTGATGCCAAAATCAGTAAAAATCGTGATGGAAGCTTGGGACTATGGGATAGAAAGGGGCAAAAGGAGGATTTTATGGCATCTATCTCTTTTAATTGATTATCTGGTTGATGTGGGAGGGAAGGAACAATAGAACATTCCAGAATTCTCTAATTTTGACCAAGTTATCGATAAAGTGATCTAATGGGTGGAGGTTTTAAAGAAGTTTGCAGGGACTATGCACTAATCCTTTGAATCCGGTACCTACAGGAAGATATTTGTGCGGATTGGTTGGGATTCTGTTCTGATGTATAGTATGGTTATTTTGTTATGCCGGTTGTAGCTTTTTTATCATTTCATTTTGAATAAAATTTTAGTAATTAGAAAAAAGAAGAATCAATAACCTAATCATTTTTTTCTTAAACCCTTTGTTCACTTGGCTTTTTAACTTGTAATGAATTGTTCCGAAGCCTGGATCTGAACTAGTATCCAGTCAATTGAAGTTTGATTTGCTTTGATGCATGATCATATTTCAGACAATAATATAAACCCCAACAAGTCTGCGTGTGTACATGCCATTTGCTTATTGTCATCATGCAAATGTCATTAATAAAAAGAAATGTGGAGGCCATGGTCAAATTGCCAGATACTTCTGTGTTGATTCATCAATTGACAAACTTCCCTCTTAACAAGTAGATAGTCCGGCAACAGGCTGGGCCCAGGTTAACCAAATAAATTTTTGGATAGGCACACGATGGGCCCAGCAATTGAGAAGTTCAAAACCTAGGCCTCAATCACATCCAGGCCTACCCGTGGCAAACTCTACAAGTTGACAATAGCCAGAAAGTAAAGTTCCTTTGGGCTTGAATATGAAACAAGTCTCACTACTAATGCGCTGTGTACAGTAGAATGGATATAAGTGCTTATAATAGGACTGCATATTCACTGGAAAACATATGTACTATTTATGTTCAGCAAGGAAATGCATTTTCCTTTGCGACTTTGTAAATTTTACCTGGCTTCATGAAGTTATGTATCTTTCATATTCTTATTGGACATTGCGTGATTGTTACAAAAGGTGGCACCTCTTCTTTTTTCTTTTTCTCTTCTTTTCTCTTCTTTTCTTTCTCTTTTTCTTTTTCTTTTTTGGCGGGAAGTGTAAGAAGTTCATGTTTTCTTCATGCAGGTAAACAAGCCATCTGTTATTTTTATTGATGAAATTGATGCACTAGCAACCAGGTATTAACAATTCAAATGATACTACCATCAACATTTTTTTTCACTTTTTCCATGCATTATGGGCATTGTTCAGATTATCCCCAATATCACGATAGTATCCTTGATATTATCCGTATCTCCAGGTTGGCGATACCGATAACACTGGTAGTATCAGAAATTCCAGGTATTGGCGCTATATGGCTAAGTATCGCTGATGTTTCGATATTGCTAATGTACCGCCAATATTTTCAACTTTGTAAATTCCAGGTGTCGTCGTGTTGCTTGTATCGCCAATGGATTGGCGATATTCGATAATATCGCCAATGTATCACTAATGTATTGATATCGCTAGAAATCTGTAAAAATGTTTGGATGGTTTCATGTATGGATAGATGGGATGGATGTATGGATGTTTGGATGGATGGATGTGATGGATGGATGGTTGAATCGATGGATGGGATGGATGGTTGGATGGGATGGGATGGATTGATGGTTGGATGGGATGGATGGTTGGATCATCACATGTATATTGTGTTTATATGCTTATTTATGCATAGATGTCCAACGTACGAATGCATTATGCATGTCTGTTTGCTTGTTAATTGGTTTAATGGGATTTAAGTGATTGTTATGTTACTATTGGACTGATTTCTTATGAAAACACATACTTTTAGGCTTTATTAAATGGAAACTTATTATGTATGCATTCTTTTTGCAATTTTTTAATTCTTGAATATGCAAATGTGTATTTTAGTATATCCTGAAGTTTCACTGAAGAATTCCATCTTTCTCCCCATGCTTCCCTACATTTTCGGAAATCGGCGATATTGTTGCCAATGTCAATATTATTTCTGTATCCCTGGCCAGCAAAACTTGTAGCGATACCCAGTGTTTGCATTGTCGACGAAATATCGACAATATCGCCGATATTATTGGTGTCGCCGGACTTGCGACAACGAAACCCCAGTTATTCGTTTCTCTTCCAAATATCGCCGATAATTAGGCGATATTGTCGATATCTGCCGAAAATCTCTGACACCGTAAGGAATGTCGCTGTAGCCACCTACCCTCCACGGGACTTCTGTAGCCAACAACCCCCTATTGTCGATAAAAGGGCCGATAATGGGGGGATTGCGAAAATACCCAAAAAAATCGACAGAAAAGAGGAGAAAATTAGGGATTTCCATACCTTGAAGGAGGATCGCTCATCGAACGTTGCAGTGGGCCAATCCAAGCTTCCGTGCGCTGTAAGTGCTCGACAATCACCACTTTTTACTTCCTTTTTCGCAATTGATCCGTCCACCATACATAATCAGCGAAGGAACAGGGAATTTCTGACGAAATTGGGGGGATTTAGGAGGAATTTTAGGGATTTCACGAATCTCCCCTTCTTTCGCGGAACCCTTTCGTCTACAGCGAAGAGAAGGGCGGTCGAACCCTTTTTGTTGAAACAGCGTTCCGTGCGGTGTTACTCCGCACGCTCTTATCGTGCAGAGTAAACTCTGTTGGGCCCACCTAGAATGTATGTGCTTTATCTATTCCGTCCATACGTTTTTCCATCTCATTTTAGTGGTTGAGCCCAAAATTTAAGCATCTCAAATCTCAAGTGGACCATGCCACAGGAAACAGTGGGAATAATGATTTCCACCGTTGAAACCTTCCCAGGCCCCACAGTGATGTTTATTTGTCATCCAACCTGTTCAAAAGATCACATGGACACGGATGAATGGAAAACTCAAATATCAGCTTGATCCAAAACTTCTGTGTCCCCCGCGAATTTTTCAATGGTAGACATTCAGTTAACACTTTTCCAGTGGTGTGGTCCACTTTAGATTTTTATATGCTTCATTTTTTTGCACCATATCTAAAATTATCTGTTAAGGTGGATGGACGGAGTGGATAAAATAAGTAAATCACGGTGGGCCCCACAGAGTTTACTCCGCACGAGTAGCGTGCGGACGACGTGACCCCTGGAACAGCTTAGTGGGTGTTACCCTAACCGTGTGGGGCCCATATTGATGTAGTTTTTATATATCTACGCTGTCTATCTATTTTTTCATATCATTTTAGGATGTAATCCAAAACCCTTCGGAGATCCAAATCTCAGGTGGACCATACCACTAGAAATAGTGATGAATAGCCATTTAAAATGTTTTGTGGGCCACAAAAGTTTTGGATCAATCTGATCTTTATATTTTCTGTTCATCAAGACCTTATTGACATTATCAAGAGCTTCGATTGAAAATAAACATTACCAAAACCTTACAATGGGCTCATTGGATTTTTTTATGGTGGGGCACTCAATCACACTGTTTCTAGTGGTATGGTCCACTTGAGATTTGGATCTGCATGATATTTGGTTTAATGCCATAAAATTATGTGTATAAACAGTTGGACGGTGTGGATACATAATATATACATCAATGTGGGCCCCATGGTGAACGTACGTAAGGGCCGCACCGTCTTGCGTGAGTCCGGGTCGCACCTAATCCGCTCACCCCACCCCTACGCTTCCGTAGGGACGTGGCGGACGCAGAGTGAGTGCGCAGTCCTCGAGCACCGTGTTTGTACAAACGGTTCAAAGAAGATTAAGGCTCTGTGGACCCCACAATGATGTATTTAGTACATCCAAACCGTCCATCCATTTAGAGAGATCATTTTAGTGCATGATACCTAAAATGTGTCATATCCAAAACTCAAGTGGACCACACCAATAAAGATAGTGGGGACAATGATTCTCACCGTTAAAACATACCCAGGTCCACCATGATGTTTATTTGTCATCTAAACTGTTCATAAGGTCACACGGACCTGGATGAAGGGTAAAAATAAATATCAGACTGATCCAAAACTTTTGGGACCTCCAAAAATGTTTCAATGGTATACGTTAAATCTCCCACTGCTTTCTGCAGTGTGGTCCACTGGATCCTTGGATATGTCTGATTTTTTGGGTCAAGACTTAGAATGATCCCATAACATGGAAGGACGGTTTGGATATAACAAGTACCTCATGGTGGGACCCACGGAACTTGATGACGTCACTGCTAGCTGGTGGGTGCACCAGCCGATCCGCTTCCAGTGTTACCCCGGGAATAGCTTAGTGCGTGTTACCCCTACGGTATGGCCCACATGGATGATATTTTGTATATCCACTCCGTCCATCCTTTTCTACAGCCCATTTTAGGAAGTGGCTTCAAAAATTATACAGATCTAAATTTCAAGTGGATCATACCACTAGAAACAGTGTGATTAAGTGCCATACCATTAAAACTTCCAAACAGCCCATTTAATGCATTCTTTTTGCAGTTTTTTTATTCCTGAATATGCAAATATGTGTATTTAGGCATTTCCTGAAGTTTCACTGAAAAATTCCACAATTTTCATCATGTTTCCCCCTTTTTCCTCACATTTCCGGTTATCGACGATATTATCGACGATAACGATATTATATCTTTATCTCTGGCCAGTGAAACTTGTAGCGATACCGACAACGCGAACACTGGCGATACCTATACTTCGAATGCTGATTATGAGAATTACAGTTCTCTTTTATAATTGGTTCGGGAGAGAGCTTATCTGGTGGTTGGTTAGTAAGTTATTGTCCAACCAGTAGGACGTGAGCATTTATCATGTTGCTGGTTGGTTAGTAAATTATCATTCAACCTAAAGGACATGAGCATTTGTCATTCCAATCAGATGATTTTAACCATCATATCAATAGCTTGAGAAATGGACAGTTGAGATTGATTGAAGAAACAAAATAGACCTAATCATCATCATGAAATATCTATTCTATAGGCTCCACCATAGATTGCTCATGATTCCAAAGAAGCACTTTGGTTAGATCTATGGCTTGTAAACAATGGATGGTTGTAACAAAATGGTCCACATTTAGAGGGTTAGGATCATTAGATCGGCATGATTTTGCTTCATAGCCTGCTGCTAGTGGTAATGGGACAGTTCAAATCCATGATTGACTGACCCATGTGTCAATTTAAAATGGACAGTTGTAACAAAATGGTCCACATTCAGAGGGTTAGGATCATTAGATCGGCATGATTTTTGCTTCATAGCCTGCTGCTAGTGGTAATGGGACAGTTCAAATCCATGATTGACTGACCCATGTGTCAATTTAAAGCTTAGGGTATATCGCTAATGTATGTACTCATGCATGTATGTATCTATATATGTTTGTAGGCTTATTCTTCATCATCTAAGCCTTATCCCAATTAATTGGGGTCGGCTACATGAATCCTATTCCACCATTCCACTATATCAAGGGCAATACCTTTAATTAGACCGTAGGTCATCAAGTCTTTTCTTACTACCTCCATCTACGCCTTTCTGGGAAGCCCTTACCCTTTCTAGACCCTTCAACTTGTACCAACTTATTCCTAATTGGCACGGTTCTTGGTTTCCGTTTTACATGATCAAACCATCTAAGTCTACGTTCCCCATCTTATTACCTATTGGTGCTATTCCTAAGTTCCCTCAAGTGCATTCATTTCTAATTCTATTCTTCCTCATCTTGCCACTCATCTATCTCAACATCCTCATTTTAGCTGCACATCCTATGAACGTATTGTTCCTTTACTGCCCAACACTCTGTCCCATAAAGCATTGCTGGTCTTATAGCTATCCTATAATATTTACCTTTCAGTTTAAGTGGTACATGGCGATCACATAAAACTCCCGAGGCACATTTCCATTTCTTCCACCCAGCTTGAATTCTATTTCTACGGGCAATATCCTTCTCAATCTCTTCCTCCATGAATTATTGACTCGAGATATCAAAAGTGGTCATTTTAGGAATCTTCTTGGTCAGCAATTTTAACTAATTCCTCGTTTTCCCTCCCATTGTTACTAAAGTTGCACTCCATAAACTCCTTTGTACTGACTAATTGTAGTATTATTCTTATCTGGATAACAACTCGGAGGGTTGTGTCATGCTTCTGGTGTCAGTGAGCTGTATGTAAAGTTATTCTTATGTGGATTGAATCTTGGAGGGTAGTGTCATGCATCTGGTGCCAGTGAGCTGGTGAGGCAGTCTTGTTCTGTTTGGTTATCGACTGTTGAAATTGGTCCCGCTTTTGATGGGTGTCCACTTTCTAGCTTTACAATTCCCCAGTATTCAACAAATCTCTTTTACTGATTATGCAGATGCCTCCTTTGTGCCTTTTCTTGGCATTTGGCCACTGATTTTTCGACTCATTTGAATCATATTTAGTCGCAATTCTAATAGCTCAAGGAGATTTGGTTATGTAAAATGCAGTGTTATATTGTTTAACATGAGATTGCATAGTTGTAAATATTTTTTCAAATAATTCTCTATTTTCTTTGGCATGACCAGGCGCCAAGGGATTTTCAGTGAATCTACCAACTACCTTTATAATGCAGCTACACAGGAGAGGGAGACTACATTGAACCAGCTCCTGATAGAGCTCGATGGGTTCGATACTGGCAAAGGTGTCATATTCTTAGGTGCTACCAATCGTATGGACTTGTTAGATCCTGCACTTCTTCGACCTGGTCGTTTTGACCGCAAGGTCTATCGTCTTCACTCACTTAACATGCATTGTTTGGGAATTCAAAATTTATATCAATTATGCCTTGGAATAAATGTTCAGTTATTTATCTCAATCTGACATTCGTTTTGGTTGCATCCACTCATGAATTGCCTTCTTCAATATGGTGATTGAAGGAAACAATCACAGACACATGGGATGCTAACAACCTGGAATTTCACTACATTTGTTCTCCCTTTTGCAGATAAGAATCCGTCCTCCAGGAGCAAAAGGACGACTGGACATTTTGAAAGTTCATGCTCACAAAGTGAAAATGTCACCCACAGTTGATCTGTCCACCTATGCACAAAACTTGCCTGGTATTTGATTCTCTTAAAATGTTCCCAATTTATTGAAGGCTAGTGTTCAGTTCAAACTGTAAGCTTATTGAAGAATATTAAAAAAAAAAAGAAAGGAAAAAGGAAAAAAAAAACATTTGAGCACTCTCAACGCAATCTCACCTTGCATGCTTCACTGGCATCTTCTTCCAAAGGCTTTGATTTAATTTTAACTGGTGGTGAAGAGCAAAATACGGAAGGATGATTTGCCGACAATTGTAACTGATTCATTAGAACAAGAAGTGATCTCGATAGCAGACATAACCCTTGACAATAGATGTGACACATTGACCTGATATTATAATCATACTTCATCGTACTGTGTTTTATCAACCTGGTTCCTAGTCTTCTACCCATCGTTAAGTTTGCTCCTGCTTTTGCTGGGCTTGAGATCTGAAATTAGCTTGTTGTCAGGATGGACGGGAGCAAAGTTGGCACAGCTGCTGCAAGAAGCTGCCTTGGTGGCAGTTAGGAATGGGCATGATTCAATTCTTCAGTCTGACGTGGATGATGCAGTTGATCGGCTCACTGTTGGCCCAAAACGTGTGGGAATTGAATTGGGTCATCAAGGGCAATGCCGAAGAGCTGCTACTGAGGTAGGAACGGCAATGACATCCCACCTGCTAAGGCGCTATGAGAACGCGAAAGTTGAATTCTGTGAACGCATTTCAATCAATCCCCGTGGCCAGGTCCAATTTCGTTTTCCTAAGTTCATCCTCTCTTATATTGTCTCTCACATCAAACGCTTCTGTTAGAGCTAGTTTTGGTATTTTGTGATGCCAGATTTTACTCTTATGATCACTTTTTGGACAATTTACATGCTGATTATTTTTTTTTTTTTTATATTTTTTTTGTTGATTGATGCTTGCAGACGTTCTCTCAAATTGTGTTTCATCGTCTTGATGATGAATCATACATGTTTGAGCGGCGGCCCCAATTGTTGCATCGGCTTCAGGTACAACTGTGAGAGAGCACTGGTTTTTTTCTTATTCTTTCTTCTGTTGAACTGGCTTCATATAAGATTATTGTCTCCATTTTCTAAATCATCATATGCATCATATGTTCACCTAAGCTGGTTGATTTGTTAAGGTATTTTTAGGAGGGCGAGCAGCTGAAGAGGTTATTTATGGAAGGGACACATCAAGAGCATCAGTGAATTACCTGGCCGATGCATCTTGGCTTGCTCGTAAAATTTTAACCATGTAGGCCCTCTTTCACTATGCTTGACCAATTTTCCCACATTAGAGGTTTTAGATATTTACCAGTTTCTTTCTTGCCCTCCAGATGGAACTTGGAGAATCCAATGACCATACATGGAGAACCACCCCCTTGGAGAAAAAATGTCAGCTTTGTGGGTCCCCGGCTGGACTTTGAAGGGTCACTTTATGATGACTATGACCTCATCGAGCCCCCTATTAACTTCAATTTGGATGATCGGGTTGCTCAAAGAACTGAGGAGCTAATAAGTGACATGTATGGAAGAACAGTTTCTTTGCTGAGGCGGCATCATGCTGCTCTGGTAAAAACTGTGAGGGTATGTTAGCATCCTCTTAACAATGCATTCTTTCATGTCCCTTGTGCAAAAACATTAGCTGTTCCATTGCACCTAAATCGGTCTTTCCGTCCTGTCTTTAACTGCACATTCCAACCTCAGAGGAGGAAAATACTGTCTTTACCAGAGAATAGTCTTGAAATCATCTTTAAAAAAAAATTAAAAAAAAATCCATCATCATTCGTCCCCATCTATTTCGTATCAGTTCTACAAATCCTGTTTTACCAGTCATTTTGATATGGATTACAAGTAAAAGAATGGAATATTCTAATTGATATGCACAACTTGACATGGAGGTGGTGTGCCAATCAATTTGTGTCTGAAATGATACTAAGTTACTAACAGTGTCTTCAAAATCCTACAATTTACAATTTAAGTCAGATCTTAAGCAAAACGATTTGAATCCCTTTCTATATGAATCCTTTGATTTTATGATTTGAATCCTACAATTTATGATTCAAATTATACTCGTTCTCTTCTATTTTAAGCTTCACTTGGCTTTCATTTTATGTTTTTAAATTGGTGGGGGCTTTAAGAATCATTTAGAAAGAAAAAAAAAACCCTTAAAAAAAAAGAGTTGTTTAGAAAAGGTAAATTATTTTATTCTAATCTTTATAAGAGATTAAATCATATATTCTTTTCAACTTAAAATCGTAGAGTTTTTATTTTTATTTTTTATGATTTCTTACTTCTTAACTGGTCGAAACGCCAAATTGATGTATAACTTATTTGGAACATTTTTATGGATGGTTATGAATCATGTTATATGTATTGTGGAATGATGGTTAGAAATCAAAATATCTTTTTTGTTGCTCTACAAAATCAAATGCCACTTTTCCTACATGATTCTACATTCAATAAAGTTAACAAGAACATAACTTATTAAAGAATCCTTACATGTTTTTTAAGGAAAATTTCTTGAAGACAAAAAAAATAAGGAAAGATAAGAATCCTTTAACACTATTATGACATGGTATTACTAGGTAGAATTGATGGCAAAGGGATGATTGCTGAGTTTTTAATTTTTTTCTGATTTATTTATATTTTTAAGAAAATCATAACACTATCATGACATGGTATTACATGCAATTCGCCATCATTCAACCCCTATTACGATTTAAGATATGATAATGATTTTGACAACATTGTGGTACGAGGAATTCCACTGACAGTTCCTTATATGGGTCCCATCTCCAATGCAGGTTCTTTTAGATAGGAAGGAGGTAAGTGGCGATCAAATTGAGTTTATTCTTGACAGTTACCCTGCTGAAACTCCTGTGAATCTTGTTCTGGAGGAAGAAAATCCTGGCAGCTTGTCATTCCTTGAAGCAACAGAACAAAGGCGCAATTTGGCATTCTCCCTCAATGCATCAAAAGAAGAGATTCCACAATGAAACAGCTGGCAGTAACTGTGAATATATCCTTGTCTTTGATGCAAAATGCAGGAGATGGCAGGGCTTGTATTACTCAAAGAGTACTTTATCGCAGCAGCTTGCTTTTATAGCGCTGATGGATTCAATAGGGAGGGTGTTTTTTATCCAAGCTGTCTTGAAAAGAAAAGGTAGAAATTGTCAGGGTACTTTTTGCAGCAGCTTGCTTTTGTAGTGCTGATGGATTCAAAGGGAAGGTGCTTTTGATCCAATCTGTAT
Organism: Liriodendron chinense; assembly: GCA_003013855.2. Lineage (NCBI taxonomy): Eukaryota > Viridiplantae > Streptophyta > Magnoliopsida > Magnoliales > Magnoliaceae > Liriodendron > Liriodendron chinense. The sequence continues at coordinate 2,248,022 of PVNU02000326.1, forward strand.
TGAAAAGAAAAAGATATTACCAGGGTAATGTGCATTTTTTTTCACTGTTCTTCAAAGTTGAATATTTCAGAAGCTGCTGAGTGCTGTTAATTCCAGATTTGTATTTTTTTTTTCCTAGATTAGTTTGCAATTGTCTTTGTAATGAGTTTTAAGCAAGAATTTGGTATTGGAGATGAAATTATCCATCCATCAAATTAGGCTTTGCTTTATTTTTGAAAATTTTGTGATTGGAATTGGAATTTGAGCAAGGTTGATAATAATAATAAAAAATTCCAAATTCTTTCTGTAAATATGGATTCGGCAACTAATTATGTTTGATAAATGAATACGTAATGCATAGAGATGTAAACCCCTCTCCAAATAAAATGCTCAACTGATGGAATCATTGTAGTGGTTCCAACTGCTTATGTGAGAGAGAATAATTGTACTCCGCTTTGGTTGATTTGGATCCAATAAAAAAAGAAGAAGATGAGGGCTCTCCATTTCAGCTGCCAAAGCAGGGTCTACAAAGGTGAGAAATTGCTTCTTCGGCCCAGAAATTAGGCATTATATGATGCAAAGTTGGTAAGAAGCAACTTGTTTTATCATTATTATTAATTTTTTTTTCCAGTCCAATGGCTAAGCGGAACTTGTGCCCCACCATGGGATTAGCCATGCTCTGAGCCACCGGATGGAAAAGGATACCATACCATAACCATTAGCTTATAATTAAGCAGCACTAGCCCTGCAACCCTATGGCTCAGCCGTAAGACTCACATGAGTTTCAACATGTGGTCATGGGTTGGAGCACCCATTGTGGTGTGAGTGTGCAGGCATGTGAAAAAAAAAAAAAAAAAACAGCAGCACTAAAGAATCAACTGTTAGGACCCTGGATGGACACTGATTTCCTGCAAAAGCCTTTCTGAAGTTCCTGTACCAGGATCCTAGATTGGACCACTGATGTTTGTGAGAAATCTACTGCCTATCTATTTTGTCAGCTCATTTTAGGATGTTTGGCAAAAAATGAGCTGGATCCAAGACTCGAGGGTTGAAAACGTGAGGATTGAACTTCCACAGTTGAAATATTCATGAGGCCACAGAAGTTTCGGATCAGGCTAATATTTGTGTTTTCACTTCATCCCAGTAGGAATGACATTATGAACAGTATGGATGGTATATAAACATCACCGTGGACCCCAGAGAGGTTTCCCTACCCACCATTTTCCTTTAGGGCGGCCACTTGAGTGTCTTGGATCCGGCTCATTTTTGGTCACACGTTCTAAAATGAGCTCACAAAAGAGTTTCTCACATACATCATGGTGGGCCCCACCTAGGTTCCCAGTGCAGCAACTTCTTTTTGCAGGAAATCAGCGTCCCAGGACCCCCTGCCCAAATTGAGACTTGCAATTAAGCAGTAGTGCCATGACCATGGACTGTTAAACAGCAGTTCAACCAATGTAATGTAAATAGTCACCTGTGAGAGTTCTGTGCTCTCATTGCAGGTTTCGAGCCAGGTTGGAGGGTTGTGTGACGTTGGCAGCTGGCATCAAACTCGTGCCATGACTTCTGTCATCATGAGTCTGACCAAGACTCAACGACCTATGGTCTAATTGAAAGTCTGGTCCTTAATAATGGAATGATGGTGGAACAGGATTCTTGGAGCTGACCCCAATTAATTTGGACAAGGCTCATGATGATAAAACAGAAGTATCATGGCCAAAGAGTTTGATATTTCTCAGTAGTTCTCCTACCACATTTTCACAAAACCTAGAAAGTGACATTTGGGCCAGCACATTTTGATAGCTAAACACGAGTAAACACCACCATTAGGGGATCAGCTGAATTTCTTCTCAGACTAAAAGCTTGGAAAACAAATCTCAAAATGCCTTGAATAGAAAAGCAGCCTAAGATTAAAATTAAAGCCACTAGAGAATGGCTACTAGAACAAAAGCTCCTTCCTGTGGAACTGTGCAGGAGAGGGGCTAAAAGGCATAATTGGCTGTCCCTTTTGATTGGTGGACAACTAACTAATGGTTAGAGAGAAAAGCAATTAATGGTCCACAATCAACATGCCAATGGGTCCACAGGCATGTAAATTTGCTTTTCTGCCCCATCACAAAATCAAGCCTTGCATCTGCAATGCAACAAGTGCACCTCAAAAGCATGCAAAGGATGCAATCTAATAATTGAAATATACAGTTCCACCTATGGCATATATATTAATAGTAAAATCCATTTCCTAAATTATCAATTCATTTAGATAAGGGGGTGGATGTTTACAATTGGATCAAGTAGCAGAGACTTGCAATAACTATATAGTACAGATGATTTATATGCATTTACAGGGCAGAGATCTCAAATGGTTCCGCCACGAATGTTACATGATGGCGACTCTGGAAGCAAGCTCTGACTCCACCTCAGCTTCTCCCTCAGACCCTTCCGGGGTCGTCTGCTGCACAAAAGGTCATCTTATATATGGATCTCAAAAAGTAGCACCACACATACGGGTCTCAAAAGCACATATTGCTCTGTTTTTTAAGTGGATTTTTAAGCAATTGATATACAACGAATGCAAGCAGCAACACATTCCAACAGCAAATGCATGCACAAGATCTGGTCCATTTGTCTGTTCATAAGGCTGGCCCCATGGTGGAAATGCCTGGTCTAAAACTCAGGCCGGACTCAGCAGGTGGACTGCAGGTTATCCTTCTACTGATAGTCTGCTCTACTTGTTTCCACATGTGTGGCCTACCTTGTCAGTAGGCCACCCTGATGTTTGGGCTGGAGAATGTTCAACACCAAGGCTGCCTGATGAACGGCCTGGACCTGACACATGCATGCGCAATGGCACTCATGAGCCAACATGCAAATGAGTGCGACATCCAGGCCAGCAGGCGGGCCCACATTCAACATGCCACCTGCAGGCCGCATGTTGAGTGGAGTGCCTGATCTTTCAGGCTCCCACAATGGTTCATGGTGAGTCCCAACAAAAGCCCATTGTGAGAGTCCTGCTCTCCTCTTGTATGTGATAGACATGGTCTATAGTTAAGTTTTCATGTAATACTAGGCACAACTTAGAAGCACATTTTAAGATGGTTCACATACCACTGGATCCTTCAAATTATGCTGTGAGAGGTAGCGTTCTAATGCACCGTCGCCACAAAGAATTTTAGCTCCACAACCCTGTCCTTCAATGGATCCAACAGCCTCTTCATCAACCACTACCGCATCGATTCTATCGTTTCCTGTTCTTGTGTCTGGAATCTGTAAAAAAAAAAAAAAAAATTGAATAAGTCTACCAGCTTGTACATAATTTATGTGATATTATTTAGTGAACAAATACACATGAACACCAAGCTTCACTGGGTAGAGCCCTGAGAGAGCTATCATGTGGGAGGCTAGTTTTTAAGGGAAATGATCGAGTGCATACATTTTCACCACATTGTATGGTGCAGACAACATCTGTGGGCCCCACCAGTTGTGTGTGTGTGTGTGGGGGGGGGGGTTCCCTGTGTTGCAGCCCACCTGAGTCACAGATTACCATGACTTTTGGGCCCATGGACAAATGAGGGACGGCTTGCAATGATGGTTGGAGTGGAGGTTTCAACATATCAGGGTGGGGCCCACAACTCATTTGCATTAGATCATGACTAGAGCTGGACACGAACTGAGTTTGATCGTTCGGATTGACTCAAATTGACTCGGTAAAACTCTGTTCGAACATAGAGTCTTCGTGTTCGAACAATAAAAAAAAAATCAAGTCGGTTTCAATTACATCCCTGTTCGACTTGACTCGAACTTGAATATTGAATGACTCAACTTGACTTGTTCGTTCGATTCGGTTACAAACAGACAGAGGGAAGGTTGGATGACAAATAAACATGACTGTGTGCCCTAGGAAAGTTTCAATGGTGGACATCATTCTCCTCACTGTTTCTTGTGGTGTGGTCCAGTTGAACTTTGTATCTGCCTCATTTTTTGTTAGTTAAAAACTCTAGACTTTGTGATTTGTCATTTGTGATATGTAATTTGTGAACAAATCGGTATTCACTATTCAGTTGTAGAAAAAATATTTTCAAGAGAACAAAGCAAAATTGTTCAAACTTATTCGAACTCTTAAAAATTGTCTGAAATCCGTATGTTCGAACATGTTCAAACATGGCTGGGCCAGACCAAACCGAGTTTGAACAGAGCCACCATGTTCGAATGTTTGTTCGAACACACCCACTCAAGCAGCCGAACGATCTGATCTAGTCCATGTTCGACTTGACTTGGATCGGATTGTTGCCCACCTCTAATCATGACCCATTTTATAAACCGCATATAATCCAGTCCTGTCTGGCACACTGGGCTGACTTGGGAGCAGAGAGGTATGAAAAGTCACCCAGTAATCAATTGGAGAAAAACAATGGCCATCATCATGTATGGTTATGATCAAGCATCCATGCCTGGGATCCCTCCTGACTCTGACATGGGAACATCACAAACAAGTAGACTCATCAACATAGCCTTCTGGGGGGTCGGTTTTTAAATGGTAGACTAGCAAAAGTTTTTATGATCAGCTGACCACCAGACACCAACCACCCTCTTTTACTCAGGCTTTAGAACTAGCCAAGGGTAATAAACAGAGACACCCCAAGGTACGAACATGTACTGCCAATGGAACAAAAAGGTAAGGACGCACGCTAAGTAGTTGGCTGCAAGGAATAGCAGGGAGCCCACTTATACATCTTAAGAGGGGGGAATTATATATTACATCTCTACCATATGTAATGAGAGTTGCCATGGGCAAAAATTACCAGCAACTAGTTTCTGTGGATGATTAGACTTTTATGCATTATGAAAGGGGCCATGAGAAGGGATTTTTAAGGGGGGGGGGGGGGGGGGGGGGGGGGGGAAGGGGGGGAATTTAGGTTGTTAAAGGTGAATCTGTCTTCCGACTCATTCACGCCCTGTCTCCACCAAAAGAGGGCTAGATTATGATTAGTTCACTGCCACTCATGTATGGTTATCCAATTCACCCAAGCTGTGGGCACATTATGGACAAAGCCTCTCTCTAAAATCAAAGTGATCAGGCAATCCCATGGTAAATATCACGTTGTGTAATTTTAGGCTGAGATCCATACACTATTACATCAACAATTTGGATGGTCAAACAGGTTCCCGAAATTGCCATCCGACAACTCAGAAAATGGCGATGTAGTCCAGCGTTTCCACCTCCAAAGTCCTCATTCTTGTCGGAGCAGGGGTACTTGAGGCCACGCATTCGATGGTTGGGTTTTGGATGTCTTGATAATCGATGACGGCAGCCACTAACGAGATTGTAGCTAGAGATAATGGGGTGGAAGATGCGAAGGAGGCGGATGAGAATGGATGGTCAGAGGTGACGCGCAGAAAGCCAGAAAGGGGGAATAAAGGAAGGGGCAAAATGGATGTGGCCGAGTACCCTACATTATTTGTGCAGGGGTTTCCAGATGGATGGATGCCGATTAACTTCGCGCGATTCTTCGAAGGGCAGGGGCAGTTTCACGGGGCTTCGCCTTCATGCAGATGAGTTGAACAGGCCGGTCCAAATGCTCCATGGTGAGACTTTTGGAGGGGTGAAGCTCTTAGTTCAGTGGGCTAGGTATGGACCAGAACTAAAGCAAAATGTTAGGGAGAACGATGGCCCAAGGACTCAGGTGATTGGATCTGAAGGTAAGAGACTGGGAAACCCTCTTACTGCAACTCAGTCGAGAGTAAAGGATGGTGCTGAGGGAAGTCTCTCCTTCAAGGATGCTGTGATCGGTGAAGAGGCAGCTTATCAGTCAGAGAGACATACCGGCAGCAGTGGACCTTCTAAGCAAGTGGCTGTTACGATGGCTACGACAGAAACGGTGGGATCGGAAAAATGGTGCGGTTTAATGAAGAGGCATTCAACAAATCCTGGGAGGCTCTCTAGCAGACGGTGGTTGCGGAAACCAGAGAAGGTGCCTCCATCCCGCAAATCAGGAGGTGGTTGGATGAATGCTGCAGGCTCTCTCCAGAGTTGTATAAAATCTCACCCATAGGATACAACATCCTTTGGATTCGTTTGGGTCCGGGGGTCAGAACTGATTTGTTGTTAATGGCAAGAGTATTGCATAGGGATGTACCAATATTCGGGATACACAAATGGGAAGAATAATCATCGTTTGGGTATGACGATGTTTGGGTTTTGTTGTGGACAGTCCCGCTGGAATTTTGGACGGAAGACTTCTTTGTTGCTGTTGCCGCATGCCTCAAAGAATTACAGGAAGTAGATACTAAAACGAAGCTATGGGTGGAAATGGAGGTGGTCGGGGTTCGGATCCGGCAAAAGAAAGGGATCATGACTCCGACTTACATCTTTGTTCTTGTCGGCAACAGGAAGGTTATCCTGCCAGTGCAAAAGGAGGAGAAGAACGCAGCTCTTCCGAGATGGGGCAACCTGTGGAAGACGAGGGAGGTGTCGGAAGAGGTGAACATCCAAGGAAATCAAGTGGGGGAGGAGGTGAGAGCACAATTTCAGTGCTCCTTTGGACCTCAGCCTCTGCTGCAGGCGATGTGTGCCATTGCGGTTGGTGATCTCGAGGGCGGTGATGTTACGTCCATCGAGAGAGGGACGCGTGGAGACTCGTATATTGCGGGAGCAGCGAAGGATCTGTATTCCTGACCGAAGCTAGTAGCGTTTTCAGGTTTGGGTGATAAGACAGATCCAAGCCAGGGGGAGAAAGACGGGGGCAACTCTTTCATTTAGAGGAGGACACGTGCCGTGTTGGAGAACACATCAACCACAACCCTCCTTCCGAACCTGCGGATGGTTCAACATTGCCATCTCTGTGCGACACGTATAACTCGATTCACCGTTCAAAGTTTGACACAGGGGGTCTAGTAGATGCAGGCGATACCGAGCTTCCAAAAGGAGCGGCGTGCGAGGTAACACATGAGAATGCTTTAAAAGGAGTGTGCAAGAGTCACGTGCGAGAACTTGATGTATTCGAGCGAGATGAAGAGGCGGTCACGTGCGAGACTCTTGAGAAGGTTTTCTTTCCTAATGCAGGGTTCGCGGTAAAACCAAATAGCTTCCCTTTGACACAAGGGACTGAAGGCGGGCTGCTGCAGGCATAGGAGAACTCCATGGCTCTATTCGACTCCACGACGACGCAAGGGGACGAGGGATGGGGGTCGGAGTCAGCAGACGAGGATTGCCAAACATTGTAATCCCAGGAAGGGGATCGGGATCAAGGACAAGACGAGGCGGAGGAGGCTGATTGGTCTGTACAAGGGAGTCTAGTTGTGGCAGGAGAAGCGGTTGAAGTAGATGCGTTCGAGGAAGCTCTGGACGTCACTCCTCTTTGCATCGAGAAAGTGATCGCAACAGGTCAACACGAATGTTACACAAATATTTCTGCAGAACAACAGCGGTGGGCCAAGGACGTCCTAGAAAGGGTAGGGGGGTTCGTGGGGATGTCCTACGGGGTAACAGAGGACGACGTGCAGGCTTTCTTCAAATTTGCTAAAGCCAAGGCAACGCAGTACTTTAAGGACAGATGCCAATACAATGCAAAGAAGAACACGAAAGGGGTGAGGGAACTCTTGAGACTCAAATGTTCTATTAATTATGATTCAGCGACAAAAGGAGCAGGTGGAAAGAGGGCGAGATCGGGGAAATCTAATGACCAATGATTATTTTTAATTGGAATGTTAGAGGGTTGGGGGACAGCTTCAAAAGGGCTCAAATCAAGAAGGTGTGCAGAAAGGCTAAAGTAGATATTATTGCGTTCCAGGAAACTAAGTTGTGGACTTTTGACAGAGGTATGATCCACTCTTTGTGGGGTTTGAAATATAAGGATTGGGAGGTGCTTAATGCATCAGGGATTGCAGGTGGGATCTGCGTAGTGTGGAACTCTGAAAAATTCAAGCGCATTGATTCGTGGGTTGGGGATTTTTCAGTGTCAGTTTTGCTGTGCGAGGTGGACTCAGGATTCTCATGGCTGTTCACATCTGTTTACGGTTCGTGTGTGTACAATCTCAAGCAGAAATTATGGGAGCTGGATGGGATTAGGCATCTTAGGTCAGTCCCTTGGTGTATTGGAGGTGATTTCAATGTAGTTCGGTTCTCGTATGAAAAAATCCTCAGGCGGTAGGGTTACGAAGAGCATGGCAGCCTTCTCGGAGTGGATGGGTCGGAACGAGATGGTGGACCTTCTACTAGGAGGAGCCAGATTTACTTGGTCTAACGGGCAAGCTAAGCCGGTTCTTTCTCGTCTAGACAGATTCATTGTTTCAGCTGAATGGCTTGAGAGGTTCCCTCTAGTTTCTCAATAGGGTCTTTCGAGAGTTATCTCGGACCATAGACCCATAGTTAGTAGAGGAAGAGAATTGAGGTCCTCAACATAATATGGCCAGTGCTTGGGCCCGGTTAACAAAATAAATAGCCTGGTGATAGATGGGGAAAAGGTCTCCAAGAAAGATCAAATTTGCGAGTCTATTGTTTTGTATTATAGGAACCTGCTCACTAGCGAGTCTTGGGCGAGACCGAGACTTGACGGTGTGCAGATTCAACAGCTATCTACAGAGGACTCTGCTGGCTTGATAGGAAGATAACTGAGGAAGAAGTGAGAGTTGTTGTGAGGTCCCTGAGTGGGGAGAAAGCACCAGGAGCAGACGGTTTCCCCATAGCCTTTTATAAAAAATTCTGGTCCATGGTTGGGAAGGACGTTACAGAATTCATAGTTCAGTTTTCGAAGAGTGGCCGTCTTTCGTTCGAACTTGGAGCTTCGTTCATAATTCTCATACTGAAAAAAGAGGGAGTCGAGCATTTGAAAGACTTTAGACCCATTAGTCTTATTGGGGGGCCCTACAAGATCTTGGCGAAGATTCTGGTGCTTAGACTAAGGGAGAGTATTTCTAAAGTTATTTTGGAAAACTAAGGGGCTTTCGTCTTGGGGAGACAAATTCTAGATACAGCTCTAATTGCTCACGAATGTATTGATTCTATACATAGAGAAGGAAAAAGCGGGCTAGTATACAAGTTGGACATAGAGAAGGCATATGACCACGTAGAGTGGGATTTCTTGGACTACATGCTTGGGAGGATGGGATGTGGAGAAAGATGGAGGGGGTGGATAAAGGCATGTGTTCAGTCGGCTTTGTTTTCAGTTATGGTGAATGGCTCCCCAAAAGGCTTTTTTAGAGCTTCCAGGGGTCTTAGGCAGGGGGGCCCTCTATCTCCTTATCCATTCGTGATCGTGACTGAGGCACTAAGTTTGATGCTAAAAAAGGGGGAGGACAATGGTTTGTTTCACGGGTGTCAAATTCCGAATCTTCAAGGATCCATTTCCCACCTTCAATACACAAATGATACCCTCTTGTTTTGCAAGGCGAACGAAGAGTTTGTTAGGAATCTGAGGAAGATTTTGGTGCGTTTAGAGGCGGTTTTGGGTTTAAAGATAAATGTTCTAAAGTCGGAAATTCTAGGAGTGCATGTTGAACAGAACGATTTGACCTGTATGGCCACGGCTTTCGGATGCGAAATAGGCTCGTTTCCGACATATTACTTAGGATTGCCCCTCTGCTTAGGGAAGCCGGCTAAACATCTGTGGGATAAGGTTGTAGAAAGAATCGAGTGGAAGCTTTCTACGTGGAGACGCAAATATCTGTCCTTGGGAGCCCGCATCACGCTGATTAAGTCAGCTTTATCCAACATGCCGATGTATTTCTTGTCTATATTCAGGTGTCCTAAATCAGTCATGGACAGTATAGAGAAGTTGAGAAGGGATTTCTTATGAAAAGGGAATAGTGAGGGGAACAAGTTTCACCTTCTCAAGTGGGAAGAGGTGTGCAGGCCCTTATCGGGGGGGGGGGGGGGGGGGGGGGGGTGACAATCAGACCGTTAAATCATATCAATTCTGCTCTTCTGGGGAAATGGATTTGGAGATTTAGCGTCGAAGAGGGTAACCTATGGAGAAACATCATAGCTGTGATCAGTGTTTGCATTATCTTCGATATTATCGAAATATCCCCGATATTATCTCTATTTCTAGCTTAGCGACACCGATAACACTGGTAGCGATACCGATAACACTGATAGTATAAAAAATTCTTGATATCGGTGATGTATCACTATTTTATTGTCAATATCGTCAATATTTTCAATTGTGTAAATTCCAGGCGTCGTTTTTATTGTCAATACATTGATCCCATCGATGTATCGCCAATATTTTTTACTGTGTAAATTCCAAGTGTCGCTTGTATCGTCAATGTATCTGCAATATTTCGATAATATCACCAATGTATCGATATGCCAAAAATCTATATATTTAAAAAATTCTCATTTCATATTTTTTTATGAGTGCATGGTTGTATACAGCGTTCAATTTGTTGACGATAACATTGATAATATCACGATATTATCATTATCGTAACATGACAATAACGAGACCACAATCTTTAGTTTCTTTTTCAGTTGTTAATGATTTGTTTGGAAATTTCATGTGTTACCGATATTCTGAAATATCAATGGATGTTTGGATGGAAGTTCAGATTTTGGATGGATGAGATGATTGGACTGACTTCTTACGGCAACACATGCTTTTAGGCCCCCATTAAATAGAAACCTATTATGCATGCATTCTTTATGCAATTTTTTTATTCCTAAATATGTGTATTTTATCAACTCCTGAGGTTTCAATGAAAATTCCACTGTTTTTCTCATTTTCCCCGCATTTCCGGTTATCAGCGATATTATCGGCGATATCGATATTGTTTCCGTATCCCCGGCTAGCGAAACTTGTAGCGATACCGAAACTTCGAACACTGGCCGTGATGTACGGGGTTCAGGATGGAGGGTGGTTTGTCAAGAGTTCTTTGTATAGAACTTCTGGCTCTTGGAAGACGATTATGGCTACTCAGCATTTGGTGTGCAAGGATCTCTCTTTTAAGATTGGAGCAGGATCCCAGGTTAAATTCTGGACGGACTCTTGGTGTGGATTGTTGGAGCTTCGGTCTTTGTTTCCTTCAGTAGCTAGGCTCGCCCTAGACAGATTTATTCACGTGGTGGATTGCTACTCTTATGTCGGAGATAGGGTTGTGTGGTCGATTCCTTGTATAAGGAACATGATGGACGCTGAATTTGACGAGTTCCTCGCCTTGATGGAGATGTTGCATGCTGTTGTGCCGGATCCTTCTCTGGAGGATACCATTGTTTGGGTGGGTAAAGAGTCAAAGAAATTCTCGGTCAAAGTTCTTTACAATATTATCGCCATCAAACCCTCTAATAAGTTGCCCAATCATTCCACCACTGGTGTTATGGAGCGCCTCCCAGGATTGTAGTTTTCATCTGGCTTGTAGGACGGAAAAGAATTTTGACCATTGATAATCTTCAAAGGAGAGCGCTTGTTCTCCCCAATATCTGTCTGATGTGTATGAGGAATGAGGCGACGATTGACCACCTTTTCATCCATTGCTCCTTCGCAATCAGAGTCCGGGACCACTTCCTTGGGTGGTTGCAATTGAATTGGGTGATGCCTAGGTCGGTGGAGGACCTGTTGTGGGCTTGGGTTTGGCATGGCCAGGGGGGAGGGAAGGCCAGAAGAGCTATCTCGAGGCTTATTATCATGGAAGCTCTTTGGGCAATATGGGGAGCTAGAAATGATTGTTGCTTTCGTAATGTCATTGTAGGGGAGGAAGTAGTCATTTTGAGGGTTAAAAAGCTAGTAGCAGAGTGGGCGGTGTATGTTAAGGCGGCCTTGGCCGCTATCCCTATGTAGTTTCTAGAGTGGGTTCAGGCCTGTATTCTTTTCGCTTTGGCGTGTTTTTTAATAAATTGGTTATCTTTCAAAAAAAAAAAAAAAAAAACACAATTTGGATGGTCTAGATTTCCTCACGCCTATTCCATGGGAGAGGAGAGGGTAAGAGTATGACTGGTATTGCAGAACTATGGTATATGATGGCATATGGAATACTGTTCTAATTTTGCTATGGACATGGAACGCAGCACTTCTTACAAGTGGAGACACGAACATCTCTCATTTCATTGATTTAGATGGATCAATGAACCAAATGAGATTTACGCATTGTTCAAAAAAAAAAAAAAAAGAAAGAAAGAAAGAAAGAAAGAAAAGAAAAAGAGATTTACGCACCTCGTACATTGCTTCCATTAAAATATTCTCCAATAAGGATCGTAAGCCACGGGCCCCGGTATTTTTGGCCATTGCTTTTCTTGCAATTAGTCTCAAAGCATTTTCTGTGAAATGCAGTTTGACCTGGGACACAAAATGAGTAAAAACTGATACAAATCAAAACACTTTTCAGGCTTTGCTGATCCATCTAAAAGCAGTAAAAAATCCATAGATCTGTGGTCCTTTGAATACTTGATACAAAAGAAATTATGTAGAGTATCTTGAGAACTGAAACTTACATTGTTCATTTGGAACAGCTTTTTGTACTGTTTTCCTAAAGCATTTTTGGGTTCTGAGAGAACCTACAAAAGCAAAACATCATGACCACAATTATCGTCGGACTGTCAGAACCTACAAAAGATCATATGAACAAGAGGAATGATCAGTTCCTGAGCCCTAGAACATGCCATGTCCCAAAGCAGGCAGGGCATACGGTTCAGCGAACCAAACCAGCCCTCCCTCCCTCCCTCCCTTTAGGAGTTGAACTCAGGAAAGACGATAATAGCAACAAGCCTGATAGAATGTAGGCAGGAGACAGATGACTAGAAATGCATAGAGAACCCCACAAACAAACACAGCGCAGAGCTCATGCCAAAGAAAACTACCTGAACAAGTTGGTCCTCGTTGAGAGCTGACAAACTAACAAGTATTGGAAATCGTCCAATAAATTCTGGTATCAAACCATATGCAATAAGATCACCACTTTCAACCTACAAAACACAATAATTTTTTTATAGAAAAAAGAATCTAAAATAGACTTTGAGCTACCATCATGAAAGCAAAGCCTTTCAATGGGTTATATGGTTCTGATGTGCACATTCCATACATGCAGACCCATGTAAGAATGATCCAGAATGTAAATCTGACATGCCCATAGTTGATTGCAGATTACCTAAAAATCCTCCAGATTGGATGATCCTAGCTTGTATCAGCCATTTAATTTTTCTTAACCGCCCCTTTGTAGGCCAATGGTTGAAGGGTTAGGAATTAGGATCAACAAATTTAGGACTTTTGAGACATCTACATCCACAGTGGGTCCCATGAAATCAACCATCTGAATCACTAAACTGTACAGACTGGTGCATCAGACAATGTCTCCTCAACAAGAAGTCCAGTAGCAACTGCTTTGAACTCACTGATTCTAGTAGAGATGATGTCACGGCAGCATTTGTCAGACCACCAGCCCTCATGTTTGCACGTACCGGGGCTCCAAACCCTATAGAAGAATCTTGACGTCTGGGCATAGACTAAAACAGGTTAAAACTCCCATGAAAGAACCACCAACGCAAGGCAATTAGCACCAGCACATGAATTGGTTTTCTCATTTTAACTGTATACCTTTCTGAGATTGTCTTTTCTAAGTCAATAAAAGCACCGCCACATATGAAGAGAATATCTTTCGTGTCAATCTGCAAAATACCATATGCATTGCTAACAACGAGAAGCTAATTACATACGTCCAAGATAACATAAACCTGGCAGTAGAGCTACCATATTTAGTGCAGCACACGATCATCCACACTTATTTCATAACATTGGTGCAGAAATACCTGAATATTGTCACCTCGAGGATGCTTCCGAGCTCCCTTCTCTGGGACGTTGACGACCTGGTTAAAGTTGGATTGAATTTCAAAAAAGGGCGCCAAGAAACTAATGTGGAAATATATTCTGAGTCGACATTTTCCATGCAATTGAAACATTAACAGCATCAATGCCATGGAAACAAGTTGGTAGTGTGGCATGCAGACATGCCACAGTATGAGATAAAATAAAATTTGCATTTATGCACTCACTGTTCCTTCTAGCATTTTTAGCAATGCCTGTTGAACACCCTCCCCAGATACATCTCGACTGATATTGAGGCTCTCAGCCTGCACATAAAAGAAAAGGGTGTAGTAAGTATCATAAGGTAGAGCCAGAGTGCTTGAGCATTGAAGATGTTACTACAAGGACCTTTTTAGTAATTTTATCAACTTCATCAATGTATACAATTCCCTGCTGGGCAGCAGCCACATTGAAGTCGGCAACCTGAGGAGGAAAAGACCAAGATAAGTGCAAGATTTCTGAAAGAATGTCACCTGCCAACAGAAATTCCATAACATGGTGCTCATGCTGTGTAACTCAAGTTGTAAGACCAAAAAATGCACTTAGTAGGAAGCTGATAAAAATGGTCAGCTGACCAATCTTGGCAGCGCATGTTTACGCTAGGTAGTAGGTACTAGTGAAAGACTCCTGAGTACTCGTGTGTCGTAGTATTGAAATTGTCAATATTTTAGAATCTGATTACTTTGTATTCTTTAATTTGAGAATGAAAAGTTACACAGTCAACAGTAAACACTATCTTAAGAGTCGTGCTTTTTTGTCAATTTCAAGTGCAGTCACAGCCTGCCAAATATTTTTTCCACCAAAATAATTGGGGGACAGAAATTGGAAAAAACAATAATATGCCCATTCGTATTCCATTGCTGAATCACTCCAAATGCTTCTTACTTCAAAGTAAACTCATCCAATCGATGTCTGTAACAAAAAGTTGATTCAGGGCAACTTATGAATGCTTGCCCACACAATCTGCATTGGTAAAGTTCGTAAATAATGCTTGGATGCTTCACTGAGCTTCAATTCCTACCCTCTTGATCTTTGATTTTTCATACAAGAACACTCATTCTGTGAGAGAGCCAGCAATTTTTTTGGGGGTTTTCATGAATAATATGCGTGCTAACATGTATAAACAAACTGTGATTAAAATACACGTGCAAGCATACACAAGAATGTATGCATATCCATTATGTATATGCATGTGCGTATTGAGAAAGACATTTATATAGCAACGTTATATTTTGTCAATGTACCCTAGTACTTGAACCCACAGCCATGCATTAAGAGTGGTTACAGAGTACAGAAGAGGTGACTTCTCAGGTTAGATGTAATTTCAGAATCAGTATCTACATCCTCCTGTGTTGAGGAAAATACTTGCCCACACAAATCTGAAGGCAGTCAAGGCAGCCCTCAACCAAGACTAGATGAATGAAAAATCAGAAGCTGAAAAAAAAACACAGGCAAGGTAGCATGAAATGCGAGCAATTTAGTGGTTAAGGTTAGTGTTCAAAGTTTCCGTATCGCTACAAGTTTCACTAGCCGGGGATACGGAAACAATATCGATATCGCCGATAATATCGTTGATAACCGGAAATGCGGGGAAAATGGGAAAAACAGTGGAATTTTTCAATGAAACCTCAGGAGTTGATAAAATACACATAGTTCATATTTAAGAATAAAAAATTTGCATAAAGAATGCATACATAATATGTTTCTATTTAATGGGGGCCTAAAAGCATGTGCTGCCGTAAGAAGTCAGTCCAATCATCTCATCCATCCAAAATCCGAACTTCCATCCAAACATCCATTGATATTTCAGAATATCGGCAACACATGAAATTTCCAAACAAATCATTAACAACTGAAAAAGAAGCTAAAGATTGTGGTCTCGTTATTGCCATGTTGCGATAATGATAATATTGTGATAGTATCAATGTTATCGTCAACAAATTGAGTGCTGCATACAACCATGCACCCATAAAAAATATGAATTGGGAATTTTTTAAATATATAGATTTTTGGTATCAATACATTGGTGATATTATCGAAATATTGCAAATAAATTGACGATACAAGCGACACTTGGAATTTACACAGTAAAAAATATTGGCGATACACCGACGAGATCAATGTATTGACAATACAAACGACTCTTGGAATTTACACAATTGAAAATATTGACGATATCAATACATTGGTAATATTTAGTGATACATCACTGATATCAAGAATTTTTAATACTATCAGTGTTATCGGTATCGCTACCAGTGTTATCGGTGTCGCTGAGCTAGAAATAGAGATAATATCAGGGATATTTCAATAATATCGGAGATAATGCCAACACTGGTTAAGGTATATCAAGAAGTTAACGTAAATAAAAGAACACGTTGTTCGTGAAAACTGCAAAATGTCTTAACAGGATAGGCTTGACAAATACCATAAGAAGCTTGTATAATATTGATTCCACATCTTCCCCTACATATCCTGCCTGCACAGAGCAAAATTTATTTTTTAGTCATTGTAATGAAACGATAGGTTGATGTTAGGAGCAAATAACAGCAACAACATGCAAAATCTACAAGGGTAGTTTTGCATAATTACATACTAAAATTACAACGAAGGAAAAAAAGAAGGGTGTATAATTTTTTTACTAAGAACAGAACTCAAGGAGCAAACCTAACACAAGGTAGCGGTAATTCAAGAAGAGATACCAGCCAGGATAATTTCGGCGGGGTGACCTTTTGGCATGGCATGGGGTCGTTTTGCGGAATCAGTCCAGGGTTCTATGGAGCCTTGGCCTTTTGGCTGGGTTGTGGTCTATTTGGGACGAGAGGAATGGAAGATGTTTTAGAAACGAGATTGGTACAAAAGAAATGGTTTGTGGCAGGGTTTTGTTGTTTTTAGTTGAATGAGCCACATGTATAGAGGGGCTGAAAGATTGCTCTTTGCTTTTCTAGTTTTTGGTTTCAGCTTGGCTTCTAGTAGGTGCTCTATCTCCATGCTCTCTTAATAAAATTTGTTGTTGCCTCTCAGACAGAAAAAAAAAAAAAAAAAAAAAGGAACAGCAGGAAACCTTTACAACAATTTTGGAACACGTGTAAGGTAGCCTCTCCGGGATAACAGCACGAAAATTTTCACCCTGAGAAGGGATGCTTCCACAGAGAGAAACTTTTGGTGGTGAAATGTAGTCCACGGTCAATAAGTTGGAACTTAAATGTATAGTGAGCTCGGTTGCATCCTTTGAAAACTAAAATTCCTTTGCTTGGGTCTAGATAAACTCATGTTGATGAAACAATGACAGGATTTCAGCCTATGATTATGAGCTTTGCATGTGGAAACTAGTGCCACATGTGCTAGATCCAAGCCGGGCAGGCCCACCATGATGCTCTGGCCCAAAAACCACACGGGTCCACTGATTAGATGTTCTAACATGAAGGAAAACAATGGTCAGCTTCTAAAAGTTTTCCAACAGTCCAAATAAGACGCACATATGTCGTCTACCCTGTTCAATCGACTAGCCTGATTTTTTGGGGTGAGGCATCAATACAGTGGGACCCACCAGAGGAGAAGCTTGGATCTTGCCATGAGGACAAGGGGAGTGTGCCTTACCAAAACAGTATACATTATAATGCCAATACAAAGAGAACTGAACTTGCCTGAGTCAGTGTTGTTGCATCCGCAATAACAAATGGTACATTGACAAACCGTGCTAAAGTTTTTGCAAGTAACGTCTTCCCTGTCCTTGAAGCAATGTTACAAGTGCATAAGTGGAACCAGTGGCCATAATGACACAAGAATTACATAATTGCAACAGGCATAATTTTCACCATCAGCAAATGACTACAGAGGCATGTTATTGCGTGGAAGTACATTTTGTGGAGTTGGTATAATGCACAAGAAGAATCAGATAAAAATATCTATTCAAGCACGTGACTTTTTAATCATGATTCCCACAGGCCATAAAAGGAATGCTAAGTTGCATGTGATTTCCCAAGGGGAGATGTAGAACATGTGTACAAGATCCAGACCACTCACTGGCAGGTATATATATAGGCCATGGCCCAAAATCAGGCTGAATGAAAGATCCCAACCACTTGATCAGAATAGAACTTGAAAATGAACAGTAATCATTTCTTTCCTGACATCGAGAGACTGGCATGACGTTTGGGCGATGGTCTATGTATGGCATGGCCTCCCTATAAGTGCCATGTGTCCCCATAGTAGAAGAGAACTCACGTGCAATTAGCATTCCTTTTTCTGTAAAATATTACAAGTAAGGATGTATTATGTATATAACTGAATTTGCATGCATATAGTAGCAAACACATGCTTTGAAAGTGAGACGAACATTTAATAACTTTTAAAAGTGGATCATTTACAAGAAAAGTAGATTTCTTTCTCTTAGGAAGATAAAACAATCAATATGTAAGGACAGCAAGGTTATACCAGAAGAGGGTTGGACTGCCAATCATGAGCTAATGGTTATGGATGTTTACATTAAGAGTGAAATGAATAGGTGTCTAGAAACTAGGTGGTGGAGTTTAAAACGGGAGAAAACAACGTCATTCAAAAATAAATAGATGGAAGATAGATAATGAAATGTCGAGAAAGGGGTATATGTTATGTGGAATGAGATGGCTGAAGGAATTAGCATGTCAAAAAAGATGCTTAAGGAGTATCTAGCGGGAAAAGCCAATCATATGAGGAAACTTGCTAGAATGACGATGTACAAAAAGCTATTAATGAGAAACATTCATGTTTCAAAGCCTGGCAAGGGGCTAGAAACGATGAAAATTATGAATAACATAGAAATGCCATAAAGATAGCTAAGAAAATAGTAAATGAGGCCAAACTTAAGGCATATGATGATCTTTACAATAGATTAGGGGTAAGAAAAAGGCAAGAAAGATGTCTTCAAACTTGCAATAAAAAGAGAGGAAGGGTAGACACCTAGATTATGTTAGATGCATTAAGAGTATTGGTATTTTCGAAACGCAATGGAATACAAAAGTTTGCAAAATCTAGATTTTAGCATTTAGCCCCCAAGGATCCCCATTTGATATTGCTAAGTTTCTATGAAAGGAAAAATGCAAATCCTATGGCTAGGATTACCTTGATCAAGTTGTTGAAAAAATTGTTGAATTATTGATGTTGATCCTTCAACGAGAAGTTCTCACCCCAATCTATCCCAAATGAAGGAAAAGGTGAGAGCCAACACGTTAGCCCTAGAGCAGGGCCAAGCAAGATGCACAAAATCGTCCGATATGGACCCCACACGTGTGGAACATGTGATGGAAGGAAGAAATGAAAGAGAGAGGTCTCTCTCTCTCTCTCTCTCTCTCTCTCTCTCTCTCTCTCTCGTCAGCCCTAGAACAGGGCTACAAAAGATGCACAAAGCTATCCAATATGGACCCCACATGTGTGGAACGTGTGGTGGAAGGAAGAAGGGAGAGAGAGAGAGAGAGAGAGAGAGAGAGAGACATCTTGCTCTCTCTCTCTCTCTCATGTCAGCCTTGGAGCAAGGTTAGGGAAGATGCATAAAGTTGTCCAATATGGACCCCACATGTGGTAATGAAGAACAGAAGAGTTAGGGTTTGATGGAAAGACACCAGTACGCTACTCTGCCACCCTATAGCTGTCCATATGCCCTATTATATTGGAAATCTATGATCCCACCTCAACCATGTATCTATTATTTGATCCAACCCTTCACTGTCATGGCCATCCATCATTGATCCAATCGCCATACAAACCAAGTGGTGGGCCCCTAGATCTAACTTATCAGAGTATCATTAAGTGCAATCAAAACTCTTTTAACAGTCAAAACAAAAGTTACCAATGGAAAACATTTATGAAACCTTTTGACGGTTGAGCTCAAAAGAAAAATCACTTGATGAATGTCTAATCCCAAGATCTGCTATAAGATAATTCATAGGAAATCAGTAGATCTCTTGTTGGTCCATGTGAGCCTCAGTCCAACCTTGATGCATGCACCTAGCCATACCCACTTTTATTAGCCACATGATGACCTCGTAAGTGAGCCAAAACACATGTAGTTAAGACCTTGAAATCCTCATACGTCCTCAAGTCTAAGGATTAATCAGATCTAGTACATCCTCAAGTTAATCATAATTCAGGAATAATAGGCATCATAATCTAGAGACTTAAAATCAATTGGCGTTGGACAGCTAACCACTTGCTCTAAAAGCTCACTCAAACTAATAGAGTGTGGCAAATCAATCATTTTATCTCATAGCCCAGCCCAGCCCAGCCCAGGCCCTTGGTCGAACCCTCCTTCACAGGGCCCCACTTCACATGAGCCTCGCCTCACATGGGTCGCCCACCCCGACTGTGCCCCCACTTCACATAGGCTGTTCCACTTGAGCTTCATGTGAAAATGCCTCTGCATTAATCACCCTCAATGATGAGTCTCGAACACGAGACCCGCTTTAATACCACTTTGATGCAGGACAAGTAACCACTTGCTCTAAAAGCTCGCTCAAACTGATAGAGCGTAGCGAATCAATCCTTTTATCTCATAGCCCAGGCCAGGCCCGACCCTTGGTCGAACCCTCCTTCGTGGGCTCCACTTCACATGGGTCTCACCTCACATGAGCCACCCGCCTTACATAGGCCACCCACCCCAAGTGTGCCCCCACTTCACATAGGCCGCCCCACTCGAGCCTGGTGTGAAAATGCCCCTGCATTATCAATCCACCAATGGAAGTGCCCAATAAGTCCAACATTAGGAGCTTATTCCCATGGCACACTCACACTCCTATGTGGGGAAGGGCAAAGGCACCTACTCATCGTAGAGCCCAATGGTGAAGCCTTCCATCGTGACTTGTCATCAATCCCCTCACATAGGATGACCACATAATAATAATAAGAGTAACCACAGGCATGTCTTACAACTTGCTACGTGGTCATGGAACAATGGGTATTGAGATCCATGACCTGCAACTCTCCCTTGGTTAGTGACCATTGTGTCTAATCTCAAGTTCCCAAGGACAACCAAAAGAATTCCTCTCCTTTATATCCATGTTCATATATGATTTAAGGCACTCCCATACATTAACTATGGCACTCAAACATGTCCATCTTGGACCATGGTCATCACGATCTACAAATAAGATCATTAATATCACATCCATATCACCAATGAATAAGATCCACATTGGTTTACCAGGGCGCAACTCCAACAAAGAGCAATGACCAACAGGTACTTGTCGAGGACATGAGATCCATGAAAGTTGGAGAAACTATTTTCAAAACTTGTTAAATCACAACTCTAAGGGCATAGGAATAGGATCATAGGAAGAACCATAAACTCAAATGACGTAGGAGTCCATAGATACTTTTGTTGATTAGGATATTTAAAGTGAAAGAAGCTTTGAGATAGATGAAAACAGGAAAGACCCCTTGGACTAGAGAAAAAAAGTGGAATTAGATCTTGGAAATGATCGACCAAAATAGATGCTCATCATATACCATCAGAGGTTTGGAAGTGTATGGGAGATACTGGTCATTTTGGTCGACAAAGTTGTTCAAAAAATTTGTGAGATCAAAGAAAATGCTAGATGAATGGAGGAAAAATACTGTGGTACCTAGATTTGCACTAACCACCATGGAATTAAACATACAAGTCATACTATGAAACATTGGCAAAGAGTGATTGCGAAAAGACTAAAGCATGAGATAAAATATCAGAAAATTAGTTCGGTTCTATGTTAGCGAGGTCTACCACTAAAGCTATTTTCCAACATAAAATTGATGGAGAAATATGGCGAGAGGAGGAAGGATCTTCAAATGGTCTTTATTGACTTCGAGAAAGCTTATAATAGGGTCCCTAAAGAGTAATCTAGTGGGTGTTGGAAAAGAAAGGAGTTTGAAGAGGATATATTGATATGATTAAGAACAGTAAAAATGTGAGGGCCACTAATGGAGAGCAAGGTGTCCCATAACGGTAACGGTGGCCGTAACGGCCACCACCATTACTGTTACAATACAGGCTGTAATGGCCGTTACGGACCCCATTTCGGTCGATACGGCCCTTTTTTATTTTTTTAAAAAAAACTATTATAGGACCGTTACGGGGCCATTACGGTCCGATACGGGGCTGTATCGGACTGATACGTGGCCGTATCGGTCCGATACGAGGCCGTTACGGCCCGTTTTTTCTGTAACGGCCATTACGGCCATTTCAACCCCGTAACACATAACGGTCATGACCGTTTCCGTTACGCATCGGCCGATATGGCCGATACATAACCGTTTTGGGATACCTTGATGGAGAGACAAGTGAATTCCCTATTACTGTAGGTTTGAATCAGGGATCGACATTAAGCCCGCGTTAACGAGGCATTTGTAGGAAGAGATCCTATGGCGTATCTTATTTGCAAATAACCTAGTTTTTATTGACAACATGAAAGAGGGCGTAACACAATGCTAGATTTATGGAGGGGTACTTTAGAATCTAAAGGATTTAAAATTAGTCAAACTAAAACAGAGAATGTGGAGTGCTTTTTTTAGTAACAATAGGAGTAGAAACAAAGAAGTTAAAATTACTTCTTCTTTTTTTCTTTTTCTTTTTTTTCTTTTTTCTTTATTTGAAAGATGATGAATTTTATTAGAAGCAAAAGCCAAAGAAGAACTCTTAAGGTGAAATACTGCCACGAGGGCCAAATCAAGGAAGAAAAATACACTCATAATTTATTAGAAAAGGTACAAGTGGAGTTTAGCCACGAGGCCTTGTACCTTTTCTGAAAAAGACCACTTTCAATATCTTGGGTCGATAATTTATTAGAGCGAAGAGATTGAGAAGGATGTTGCCCACAGAATTCACGCAGGAAGAATGGAGATGTGCCTCTAGAGTTTCATGTGATTGTCTATACCACTTAAACTGAAAGGGAAAATTTATTGGATAGCTATAAGACCAGCCATGCCTTATGGGGCATAATCTTAGGCAGTTAAGGAACAATATATTCATAGGACATGTAGCCGAAATGAGGACGTTGAGACAGATGAGTGCAAGATAAGGAAGGGTAGAATTAGAAATGAATGCATTTGAGGGAACTTAGGAGTAGCACCAATAGGTAATAAGATGAGGGAAAGCTAACTTAGATGGTTTGATCATGTGCAACAAAGACCAAGGATTGTGCCAGCTAGAAGGTGTGAGTTGGTACAAGTTGACGGCTCTAGAAGGGCATGGGGAAGGCCCCCAAAGAACATGGGTGGAAGTAAAAAACTTGATGACCTATCGTCTAACTGAAGTTATGGCCTTGATAGAGTGGAATGGCAGAACATGATTCATGTAGCAAACCCTAATTAATTGGGATAAGGCATGATGATAGTTGCATATCATACATGTCATTTATAAACATGCAAATACATGCACTTATTATGCATGCTAAGATTTATAGTGGGACGCCATTGGTAATGTTGGTAAATGAAGAGTACTAAAATAAACACTGCAATTATCAATTGAGTCAAATAAAATACAAAATAAGAATAGCGACAGTGGATACCTGAGCCTGTTGGGCCCATTAGAAGAACGTTGCTTTTCTCAAGCTCCACTTCATTGATGTCGTTCGTATCTGCTTCACTAGTACCTGAATCTCCTGCAGACCTAACATTCCAGATTGTGCCAATCAACATCAGTGACACATATCATAAACCAAATCATACTGCTGATATAACCATAGTTGGCAATTTAAAAAAAAAAAAACTTCCAACATGAAGACAGGGGCCTAGGTGATAAATCTGCATGTGATTTGTAAAACAAAGAAAATAAATTTTTATATTTAAGTTTTGAAGCTAACCATTTTGGCAAAGACTCGTTATAGATCCTCTTGTAATGATTGTACACTGCCACGGAGAGAACCTGGGTGCAGGAAATAGCATTATATTATTTTCACAGGAAAACGAAGAAGCTTAAGGAAGAACATATAAGATAAGTTGGTACATGCAAGCTACATTGCAAAAAATACAAATTGAAACCGAAACCTATGTAAATCAACTGATGCTCATAGATCACTAAGCGGTGTTTGGAAACCATAGATTCCATGCCAAATAGTGGAAAAGGAAAAGGGTTTTCCTCTAATATGACAATTTGTGTTGTTTGGATAGCAAAGAAAAGGTTTGTAAATGAAGTTTCATTCTTCCAAATGTTTACCTGATGTGCATGCGAGACAAGGAATCAGGGGATCATCTTTTCCTTCATTGTTTGTTTGCAAAAAGGTTGTGAGATCAATTTTTGGCTTTGTTTGGACTCGTATGGGTTGTACCACAATCCGTCGACAGTTTTTTTCCTTATGTGGTAGGGAGGGGATTCAAAGAAATATGGGAGAAAAATCTGGCGTTTATATTTGCTTGCTGATATATAGGCCATATGGCTAGAAAGGAATAACTGATGTTGGCATTAGGCAATTTCCCGAGGTTTTTAGTAGAGTGAAATCTCTTGTAATAGAATGGGCGTTATCTTTGAAGACCATAGAATATAGATGCTTTTCCCATTTTTGGGGGTTGTTGTAAGCTTGCGTTCTTGTATATTTGTATATTTGAGCCTTGGCTCTTTATCAATAATATTGTCATCATTTCAAAAAAAAAAAAAAAAAGGATGGACATGGATTCCACCAAGCAATCATTATACTTTTCCATAATTTGAATTCTTAGCATAAGAAACTAGGTTATTATTATGAGATGAATATGAGAATTCCACTTACCACCCAAACAAGAACTTGAGTTTAGTTTGAAGAATAAACAAGAACTCTAAATTTGAATCCATGTTTCAATAGTTCTCATGGAAATAATCATTGATAACTATTTCCTTTTCCTTTCTTCTGCCTAGGATTCCACTTATTCAAACATGCCCCAAAGGAAGATTGCAAAGCTGCCACTTGATATGGATTATGGTTTAAAAGTTCGGTGGTGAGGGACCAAAACATGTACACTCATTCTGACTCAGTCAAAATCATCCAGACCTTGTCATGCATGCACATCGTGGAGGGCGGCAGCTCATTCCATACTCCATATCATATCTAATGAGCAATGTTTCCAATAGCTTCGCTATGTAGCGTGTAGCTTGTGCGATGTAACACTACGTAGTTCATGAAAATAGCGTAAGTCGTGTGTAGCCTATGCTACATGTTAATTTGCATATGCTACGCAACCTACACTACACACTACATAGCTTACACTACAAGTTAATTTTTACTAAAACATTAAAATCAATTAATGTTTTCAATAGTTTTTTTTTTTTTTTTTAGAATTAACAAAATTTTATTAAGAGAAACTGACTCAGCAAAACTAAGACGGGAAATTACAACCCAAACAAGGGCAAGACAAAACAATCATCAGCACCTAATGGCCGGAAATCCAAACAGCTACCGAGACTGTAGCTTTTCTAATGACCCCAGCCATAGAATCGCTCCTGTTTTCAAAGCACTGACAATTCTGCACTCCCCAAATGGCCCACAGAAATGCCATCGATACCATCCTCCAAGCTGCCTTCCCTTCCTTGCTGACTCTTCCCCATGCCATGCCATGCCACAATGAAAGCCTTCATAGAACCTGGCACCACCCAGGGCATATGGAAAAGAGAGAAGAAGCTAGCCCACACATTTATAGCAAACCGGTAGTTAATGAAGAGATGATTGACAGACTTGGCATCACACATACACATGAGGAAAATGTTGGGAATTATCACGGCTCTTTTAATGATATTGTTGACAGTGAGCACCTTCTTTCTACCAACCAACCACACAAAAGCAGCCACCTTTGGAGGAGCGCCATAATACCAAAAGTGATAATTATGATTCAAAACACTCCGGCTATGACTCCTGACCAACTTATTGAAGGATTGCAACAAAAACTTGCCTGACCTATGAGCATGCCATACAATGCGTCGCCTTCACCCACCTTAGGATTAGAGCTTCGCAATCTAGATAAAAAATTCTTATCTTTTTAATGATTTTAGTCAAATAATATTAGTAACAGTATTCAATCAGTTATGTTGCTCTTTCTTTCCTATTATTTTAGGCTGTGTTCGGTTGCACCAAAATGATATTTGGTGCAACCAAGCACAACCTTAATTAAAGGTCTAGAAGTAGCATGTTGCTTATGCTGCAGACTATCAAGCCTTATCACCATTTCTATAGAAAACACATTGAATTTCCAAAGATGACACTTGCCACAAAAATATCAAATAAAACCATGTAATTTACAAACAATATAAAAAAGAACTTGAATTCAATTAAGATATGAACAAGAAAGCAATTACAAGGTTATGATGGTGATGATGATAAAAGCAGTTACAACTATAGGGGCGCCCATTTGAGTGGAGAAGATGCTTCATTACCCTTTCCTGCTGTTCTAGGAGTGGCCCCCACCAGCTACAGCTCATCAATTTGGCTGTCCCCAGTGGGAGCACTCCTCAGCACAGGGGGCATGTCTATGTGAAAATTACAGAAATGCCCAGTCCTGAAATGCAAGGGTCCCCACCCGCTATGCTGAGATGCTGGCGGCAGGGCCCATTGCTTCCAGAACCACTGGATACAACAACTAAGCAGCTTCTCACCCTAAGCACACCCCGAATTTACCTTCTTCGCCCTCTCCTGCCCGATGACAAACTTATCTAGCCCTTTGCATATCTCCTTCGGGGTTGGGAATTCGCTTCCCAAATTCGACCCTCCCCAACAAAACCCATCTTTTGAGCTGGACCCGCCTCCAGAACCTGAACTCCCTCCCCCGCCCCCTCCACCCCCGCGAATCAATTTCAGGTTTGGCGGATAAGGCGGGCCTGGTGGTGACTGCACCGTGATCCCGTCGCCGGGTTGTTGCTGCCATATCTCCGGAGGGTCCCCATACGACCTCACCCGGCCCGACAGCCTATCACCTCCCCTCCCAATTCCCGATAACCTCCCCCGCCTATCCACGAAATCCCCCTGAAGAGAAACCAGCTTGAATGGGCTGAGGCAGAAGGGCATTTTGGTCCAAAAATCATCCCATTTTCTGGTGTATTTGTTGTGGATATTGGAGATCCTGCCCACATGCATGTGATTTGAAACAGAGTATCTGGACTGAGAGAGCGTTCTCGCCGCTGCATCTTTGAAGGATTTCGATCTCACAGCAGCAGACATGGCTCTGTCCTTCTCTTTTTTTCAGAAAAAAAAAAAAAAAAACAAAGGAAGATTATCAGAAAAGCGATGGAGTGGGGTGCATAGAGGTGATAAAACGAAAATGGTCGGGGTATTTTGGGAAGAAAAATATTGGGTCTTATTTGGTTTTGCAATCAGTGGTCTGTAATTGCTCTGCTTTTCTGCGCAGAGGGAAGGAGGAATTGGAAGAGAAGAGATGGGGTTGGGAGGGAAAAAACCAAATGCCTGAGGGTATTTTGGGAAGAAAATTAGTGGGTCGTCTTTGGTGGGTGTGGATTGAGAGAAGAGACTGCGAGAGACGGAAAGTAGAGGAAGTACTCTTCTCATATCGTACATAGCATACTCTGCTAGAGTACGGCATATCATACACATCGATACACTCTATGCACACGTGGCAGTCAATTTTATAAATCAAACCGTCCAAATGATGGGACTTATTTTTCTATGAATTATAAATAATTAAAAATTGTTATAGAAACTTTTCTTTCTAAATTTTGAATTAATGAAATGTTTTCAGCCATTTGTTTGATGGCCACGAAACAAGCGGTTAGGATCATATGTCCGCCCAAGTCAGTGACGGTTTTGATGTTTTGGATTAAAATGCATGCTTGCCTCATGTAGAACTGGTGTGCGTGCATATTATATCCGTCGTCTGGCAGAGTATGGGATGATTACTCCCTTGAGAAATATCTTTCTTCGTCGCACGGAAGTGGAGCCTACTCAGGCCTCACACGTGTTTTGACGTAGGACTGGCGCATGCATTGTGGCTATGATACAGGTGAGATTTTCCACCGTACACGTGGCATTTATCTCGAATCCGAACCGATAAAATAGTAGGAAAAGCTTCATGTTAGATATTTTAATTAAAATTAAATTGATTAGAGAATAGTGACGTGTAATTAATGGACCACTTCCTATCAAATTTTCCCATTAGAAGTTCTTCAATCCACTTTTATTGATAACACCGTGACGATATTTTTTGACCTAGGAGACATCTATGTGGGTCCCACTATTTGGACAGTTCGGATCAGCGATAAATACTGCGTGTGCGGTGGAAAATTCACCTGTATCGTAGCCACCATGCATTCCCTTACGCAATATCAAAACGCAACCTGACAGCTCCAACTAAAAGACGGAATTACCCTTGTCATTGGCGGGAGTGGAGTAGGTGCGGCCGTCTTGATACGGATCCTATATCCATGCCGTCCATCCGTTTTTCTAGATCATTTTTTGGGCATGTGACCAAAAATGAAGAAGTTCCAAATCTAAGGTGGGCCCTACCATAGGAAAAAGTTTTGATTGACCGTTAAAAGCTTATTGCAGTTCACAGATATCTGTTTTTTTTTTCCTTCGTCCAGGTTTGTGTATATCAACAGGTTGGATGGCAAATCAACATTACAGTGGGCCCTAGGAAGTTTTAATGGTAGGAATTTCAACCACCACTCTTTCCTATAGTATGGCCCACCCGAGATTTGGATCGACTTAATTTTCGAGCTCATCCCCTGAAATAATCTGGGAAAACGGATGGACGGTGTGGATATAGAATACATACATCAAGGTGGACCCCACAGTAAGGGTCGCACCCAAGCCGCTCCCATTTGCGTGACAATTACACCCACTCTTCCCACTTTTCGCTACAAAAAGCGGAAAGTTTGGGTGTTCCGCTGCGGCGGATTTACTTGATACTCCGGCAGCACGACGCTTGATACGCAGGAACTCAGACATTTTTGGTTAATTCAAATTAAACTGTCTGATCATGAAATAAGCGTAATTTTTGGTTCATAATACATCAAACTGAGATCCATATTTTAGACGGTTTAATTGAACTAAATTCTATTCCATGTGAGCAATTTCTAAGCAAGTGCCTGCGTATCATCCATCACACTCTACCAGAGTATCATAATTTAACCGGCCAAATTATGGGACCCAGTTTAGATAGCATCGTAAGCCCGGACGCCATTTGGCTAGTGACCCTGCCACTAGGCAGGTGGCTAGCAGTCGGTGGGCTGTGGGTTCCATCATGATGTATGTGTTTTATCCATGCGGTCCATCCATTTTTTCAGATCATTTTAGGGCTTGGTCCCAAAAATTAGGCAGAACTA
Source organism: Liriodendron chinense (assembly GCA_003013855.2). NCBI lineage: Eukaryota > Viridiplantae > Streptophyta > Magnoliopsida > Magnoliales > Magnoliaceae > Liriodendron > Liriodendron chinense. Next base: position 2,277,038 of record PVNU02000326.1, read on the forward strand.
AATCTCAGGTGGACCACACCACAGGAAAACAGTAGCGATTGAATGTCCACCATTAAAAACCTTCTAGGTCCCACTGTTATGTTTACTTGATATCCAGCCTGTTTATCAGGCTATACAGACCTGGATGAAGGGAAAAAACAAATATCAACCTGATCCAAAACTTTTGTGGCCCTAATAAGTTTTTAATGGTGGGCGCTTAGTCAACAATGCTTTCTGCGATGTGGTCCACTTGATATTTGGATCTACCCCAGTTTTAGTCTCATACATAAAATGACCTGGAAATATGGATGGACGGCGTGGATGAAACACATATATCATGACGGGCCCACAAAGCACCGACCACTAGCCGATGGCTACTAGCAGGGTCACTAGCCAATCCGTGTCCCGTGAGCCTGTACTTACCGGACTGATTTTGGGGTCGAGGACTTTTTGCTGAGGTGGTTTAATTTGACTAATATGTGCCACGTGTATAATTTGAGTGCCTGAGTATCAAGCATCATGCTCTGCCAGAGTATCAAATAACTCCCCAAACGTGTATGATAGAAGCAGCAATCGTGGGTGTTAACAGTGGGACTCAATGGTGAGGACACACATGATTTTGCAGACCTGTCAACAAGGGTGGAGCTGGTATTAAAGTGCTGGAGGAGGTTAATTTGGCATTGTTGGAGAAATGAATTTGGAAATTCGCGGTGGAGTCTTCTGTCGAGAAAGGTTATTGCAAGAAAGTATGGTGTCTCGAGTTCGGATAGATGGATCAAGGCATTAACGTTATATAGGGACTCTTTCTACTTGAAAGATATTGCCTGTACTCCTTCCCGCAATTGGTTCTTCTCTGGGGAGCGGGGCCAACATGCACAATTTGAAGATGATATTTGGCTAGGGGACTCATCCCTAAGATCTCTTTTTCCTTGCCTAGCGAGGCTTAGTCCAAGCCAAAATATCAGTGTTGCAGATTGCTATATCAGACTAAGGGGCAGGTGGAGTGTGGATCCCTCCTCTCAAACACATGCTCTCCTATGTTGATCTTGAAGATTTAGCCAGACTGCTATCTATGTTGGAAGGTATTTGTCCTGACCCGAATGCAAAGGATGGGTTGTTTTGGCTTCAGGATAAGTCCGGTGGTTTTTCAGTTCTATGTTGGAAGGTATTTGTCCTGACCCGAATGCCTAGGATGGGTTGTTTTGGCTTCAGGACGACGCTATCTTGTGCTCCTTTACAGGCTTTATCTGGTCTTACCACGCCCCTCCGCAGGTGGCTGTTTTCGCGTGGTTGACGGGTAGAAACAGGATACTAACTATAGATAACTGATGGTGCTGCCAAACGTCTACCTGCTTCATATATTGGCAGAGGAATCAGTTCTCCACCTATTCCTCCAATGCCCTTTCGCTTTGATCGATTACATCTTTCAGGCATTTGATGTTTGCTGGGTCATGTCAAATACGTCCGAAGCTTTCTTATCCTAGCACGTGAGGGGCCCTTCCTCGAAAGATAAGAGAGGCTGGCATCTGGCCTTACTGGATTCTTTGTGGTATATGTAGTTGGAGAGGAACCATAGATGTTTTAGGAATAAAGGGGGGCGCATGGGTTCAGTAGCCAGAAAGGCCCTTCTGCTTGTAAGGGAGTGGGGATCCTAACCAAGGGGTTAGTATTGTTGTATCTTTATGTTGTTGCTTGTTATTTTTGTGCCCTGCTTTCTTTAATAAGTTACATTAAAAAAAAAAAAAAGATACCACATCGTCACTAATATGTTAATCAACAAAAGAAAGAATGAAAGAAAGAGATGACATGTAAACTGGAAAAAAGATGAAATCAACTGAGATCAGACTCTTACATTAAAAGAATAAAACAATACATCCACTTCTAAGATTATTTAAACCAAGCTCACCTGATTTCACTATATCAGATGGCAACACAAGTTACAATTTAAGATTCTTCAAACCAATCTTACCTGATTTCCCGTACCAAAATGGAACACAATGTTGTTACAATTCTCAGAACGCCAATTGCACGAGACTTTTTTTTCTTGGGCGGTTTTAGAAAAATGCCCAAGACCATATTCAGGGGAAGATTCTCTTGAATCTTCTCAAAGACATTTTCACTTGTAAGCTAATCCGACTGATCATAGATGAGAAATTCACACAACATAGCTCTTTTTCACCATGCCCAGCATAACAAGCTACCAATATTGGATAACGCCCTCCCTCCCTCTCGATCTTGATGTGCAGTACGATCCATGAGAAAAGAATCCACTTGTGCTTGTAAACATTTTTTGACCCCCTGTTTCATCACTGCTTCAGTTTGAGTTTGCACCATCCAGCCTTTCTTTGAGAATAGAACTTTCAGGTCTTGCAAATACCATCATCTACCACTGATTTGGATAAGCTTCCTTGTAATTTGCTTCCTCCACCTGTCTCAGCTGCCTTATTGCTGAATCCGTTACACGGGTGTTCAGAAGCCTCCGTGCTATTCTGTCCTTCGTTGTTACTTTCTCACGCAGCATAGATGACAATGTCTGAGTCTTTCCTTTGACAACAGGCCCACCTTGGCTCCCCATCGCTAAGTCCTCTCCAACAGCTTCTGACCGTGAAGTCGATGCAAGTGCAGATTCCCGTAGAACTGCTTCATTGTGCTCACGAACCTTTGCAAGCTTAGCACGCTTCAATAATCGCCTATTATTTTTTCTCTCCTCTTCCTCTCTGTCTCTATTCCGCACGTTCTTCACTGCCTGTTTTGCTAGTTTCTTAGCCATCGTATTCCCTAAATCATGTATGTCCTCACCATCCAAAAAATCAGTCGACAAATCTTCCACAGCTTTCTCATCCGTTGATGGGTTTTGATCGATTGGATTTCCTTCGGCATCACGAGGTACAATAGGCCCATGAAATGGGCATACTCTCAAGTCCCTTCTTTGACAAAGCCCACCTTTGCTCAAAGGAGCAAGGCACGGTTGAATTTCAACATGCTGTTCCTTGTACAGTGTTGTTTGAACATTCAGCTCTGCAATTTTTTCTGCGGGGATAACAGCATCATAGTCTACTCTGCCCCAATGACCCTCGAGCTCCAAGCCCCTCTGGTTTGCCAGAAAATCACGGTCTGAACCCCAATTATCCAAGAAAGAGCCCCATGGCATAACTGGAGCTTCAGCCAAAAGCTTCACCCTAGGAGATGTTGAATCCGAACCATGTCCTTCAAGATTCAATGCCTTGCCTTTTGATTTTTTACCATGATCCAGAGCTTTGCCCTGGTCCAGATTGGTATTGGAAGTACTAACAATTTTTTTGCTTGATCTTGTGGGCATGCTAGCATTCTCATTGTCAGGCACTTCAATCTTGCCCTCTTCCCACATATCCTCCTCTTCTTGGGCAGCAGTACTATGAGGAGCACAGCCTGTTTGCTCGCATCTCTTTTTAAATGATTGAAGATTGTTGCGGATATCAATGAACTCTTTCAGCATAGAATCCCTGATCTTGTTGTCGTCCAGATCGACCCTCACGAGAACAGACACAGATTCTTGCACCAATGGCAAATACCTCGACACTAGAAGCTTGTACAACTCCCTCAATACATCGAAAACCGCTTTATTGTCACTGTTTTCATGAACCTTTCCCCCCTCTTTCAGTGATTCTAGACGGATCTGCCGCAAGGCTGAGCTGTACTCTTCACCTTCTTCATACTCAACCGAATTGCTGTGGATAAATACATCTTCTTTGACACGAATAATGTCTAAGCATTCTCCTATTTCATCAAGAGTGGACTGTATTTCCCCCTTGATTGAAGTATAGTTTTCCTTCAAGGTTCCGTACTTACTCAGCAAAATCTCCTTTGACCTAATCTCTCTTTCCCTCCTCTCCTGCTGTAATCGAGCTGCATTTTCCAGCCGGTTAGGGAACTGAAATTTTAGGGTATTCTTCAAGTATTCGAAGCCTAACCTAAGCTGCCTGTAATGAATCCCGAATGAAGCATTCCACTTCTCCAACAATTCTATGCTTTTTGAACGCAAGGTGGATGCAACAGCACGAGGAGGGGGGAGTGGCAGATTTCTTCTGAAACCAACACTTAAGCTCAGAAAGTTATCGAAGTTAACGACGAGGAGGGATCGGAAAAGCTTTGAACGCATGAACAGTTCATCAATTATGAGAAGAGTGAGATACCGTACCTGCAAAAATTCCATGCAGAGATCCTCTTTTTTACAAATGATAACAAAGGAAAACACATAAAAACAATGACAAAGGACCATACGATCCTAATATTGGGATTATGACAATCTTAAGAGTAGTCATATTAAGTAATGACATCCATGAACTGGAATAATCAACAAGCGAAACTCGCACAAACCAGAAATAATAAAGAATGCATCAATCGATAAGAATTTGAATAAGAGAACTTTTAAATAACATCACAATCACAAGAGCGATCTTCTTGCAATGTATAATGACTCCACAAGTCTGTGTACATATCTCTCTACCACTCCATTCACAGTGTTTATAAACTTCCAACGAGACCTTGGACTAGTAATTTAATCTCAAAAAAAACCAAAAAAGGTACCACAATCAACAAATTCATCAAACCCTTGTCCTGGCTATTTGAGGTCAGCTTTACGAGTTCCTCTTTCACCAGTAAGATTCAAAACAGGACGCCCACAATCAACAACATAATTGACTATATTCCAGGAGGAATGATCACATGCACCCATCCACCCTAGCAGACATGTCAACATGTCTAAAGCATAAAAACCATGCAAAAAGATGGCCCTGCCATGAAAATCATCTGGAAAAGAAAAAAAAAAAAATCACAACAGCTCACTCAGAATGTCAGCTGCTCTGAATTAAACCATCAATTGTTCCCATACAAGGTGAACCGCCTGATGAGCAACCACCCCCAACCTTGCACCAGGTGGGCTTCATCAATCAGATGCCATGCACACATGACACATTGACATGCACTAGGGATGCATGCTAACTTATAACTCGCTAGTAATGATGTGGGGCATTATGACACTGGGCTCGAGTGAGGTAGCCTGTGGAGTCAGGGATACACTCAAGGTGGGCAGCCCGTATGAGGTAGGTGGCTCGTGGACTCAGGCCCCACCTACGCCGATGGCTCGTGGATTCGAGCCCCACCCGTGGACTCGGGTGGCTCGTGTGATGCGTACTCATGGACTTGGGTCCCACGAAGGAGGGTTCGGCCGATGACCTAACACATGGACTTGAGGCCTGGGCTAAAAGATAAAGGAATTGATTCTTCATACTCTATTAGTTCGAGCTTTTGGAGCAGGTGGTCAGTTGTCCTACATCAAATTGGTATCCGAGCAAAAGGTCTCGTGTTCGAGACTCATCACCGGGAGTGATTAATGCGGGGCATTATCACACCAAGCTCAAGTGGGGTAGCTTGTGGAGGTGGGAACACAATCGGGGTGGGCGTCTCATGCGAGGTGGGCGTCTCGTGGACTTGGGCCCCACCCGCGTGGGTGGCTCATGGATTCGAGCCCCCACCCATGAACTCGAGTGGCTCGTATGATGCGTACCCATAGACTTGGGGCCCACAAAGGAGGGTTCAGCCGATGACCTAACTCATGGACTCGGGGCCTGGGCTATAAGATAAAGGAATTGATTGGTCATGCTCTATCTATTTGAGCTTTTAGAGCAAGTGGTTAGTCGTCCTGCATCAAATTTATTAGACTTGTGACTTGTTTTAGCTGGATGGCAAAGCATGGAATTTGGGTAAGCCTATCTAGTGATGTGGCCAGAAAGGGTGGTCTTCTCTGAAGGCAACAAGCAAGGAGGGGAGATAAGATCGCCAACCCTAACCCCCAGCAGTAAAACCAACTACCTTAAAGCCATTGAAGCCTAGTGTTTTAAATAGTGAATAGTGTGTAGTATAGCATTCACCTCTTCGAAGCATGAGTCATAAGCTATGTAGAGTACGAAATAAGCTACACATTACTTCTACATTTTTAATTAAGGTTGCATTGGGTTGCACCAAATATCATGAAATTTCATGACATTTTGCACCAAATTAGACTTGTTAATTTTAGTGAAAAATATCTTGCAATACAATTTATGTAACAAAAAGATTTTGCCTCTTGGCTTTTTTGTCTATAATACAACTTATGTTACCTCTCGAGAACAAAAAAAAAAAAAAAAAAAAAAAACTTGTAATGTTAGCTGCGTGGCATGTAGCATATGCTAATTAACGTATAGCATAGGCTACACACGACTTACATTATTTTCATGAGCTAGGTAGCGTGAAGGCTTAGCTACACTAACACAGCATAAGCTACCAGTACATAGTGTAAGCTATTTAAAACACTGTTGAAGCTGTTCTTCTTGGGCCTCTTTTAGAAGATACGTCTGATTCGAGCCATCCACTGTTCTCATAAAAGGTGACACACCCGAATGAGCAATCACCCTGAACTTTGCACCAGCGGAATTTCATGGATCAGATGCCATACAAAAATGACACATTGACATGTGCAGTGGGGGCATATGGTAACTTACCATCCATCAGGGTGTGGGAAAACATTACTCATATTCTAATCTAAGCAATGAAGGGCACTCTATCTTCTAAAAATCGTTGTCCATGGACCATGTGACAAATAAGTCAATGACTCAATAGAGTTTTCTCTCTCGGTATTCATGGGTAAGCTTGGGTTTGGTGGCCTCATTCGAAACTGGTACATATCACCTGATACATATTGTCATCGTTCACAAATGATATGATCATGTCAAATTCAGCCACGATACAGGGCAGCAAGGGCAATACAACCCCATATTGGTGGTGAACAATACGATACACCAAGACTGATTTTTAAACCATGGTACCTGTTCAATAAAGACAAATCCTTCATTTTTTTTCAAGATGAGCCAAATGTTTCATATTGCTTTATCATCCTCAGCAATCTATAACCCTCAGCAATCTATACCGAGAACTTCCCGAGAGGTCACTCATCGTATTACTACTCCAGTGTGTTATTAGAGTTATGGTGAAGTATGGATGGAATCCGGTGTGAATTTGTAATGGAGCTGGTTTGTTCACCAACTATCCCTGTTTCTTCACAATGGATGCTATTATGCAGACATGATTACAGTGAAATGACTTCTTGTTTTACTGTGATTAGAATAGCATCAAGGGCCCAACTCCATCAAATGGCTGAGAATACGGTCCACGGGCCATGAACCAGATGAAGTGTAAACTAACAACTTCATGATCTAATAGATTACATATCACCTGGAGATCAACCTGATCATAAGGTGGGCCACCTCAAATTTACCTTTGGAAAATGAAGGCAAACACTTATCCAAAGGTGGCCCACCAACCGATCAATGTGATCTTCCGTCCATGTACAATATGAGCACCCCACAAACTGGACGCGGATTGCCTGTGAAAGCCTTTGGGAGGCATCTCCTGCGCTAGGAATCTAGGTGGGGTCCACTGTGATGTTTGTGAAAAATCTACGCCGTCCAACCGTTTTGTGAGATCATTTTAGACGTTGCGACAGAAAATGAACAGTATCCAAGACTCAAGTTGGCCGCAAACGTGATGATTGAATTTCCACAGTTGAAATATTCGTGGGGCCACAGAATTTTGGAATCAGGATAATATTTGCGTTTTCAGTTCCTCTCAATAGGAATGACATTATGAACGGTATGGATGGCATATAAACATCACTGTGGACCCCATAGAGGTTTCAACGGCAGGAATTTCCCTACCCACCTTTTGCTTTAGTGCGGCCCACTTGAGTCTTGGATCCCGTTCATTTTTGGATGGCATATAAACATCACTGTGGACCCCATAGAGGTTTCAACGGTAGGAATTTCCCTACCCACCTTTTGCTTTAGTGCGGCCCACTTGAGTCTTGGATCCCGTTCATTTTTTGTCTCAACGCCTAAAATGATCTCACAAAACGGTTGGACGGCGTAGATTTCTCACAAACATCACAGTGGGCCCCACAGTAGATTCCGAGCGCAGGCAGATGCCTTTGGCAGGCAATCTGCGTCCCCACAAACCCATGGTGGTGGGGGCCACCAGCACTATTCTAGTCGCCAAAGGCGCACGAACCATTTGTATCGCATCCACACCAACAACAATGAATAGCTTGGCACTCGTTTGGCAGACTGCAAGAAAAACAATTCGTGATATTCGGGATTTCTACAATTGGTATAATTTCCAAAAATCAATACATGAGAATTTCCAAACACCACTTAGAAAACCCCAATTTTGCGATTTTCGACCAACGTTAGAAAAAATCGAAATTCCCAAACTATTTTCCCGTCTTCTCTATTCTTTTTTGGTCTTTTGGATGAATTTTGAGGATATAAAGGGAATAAGAATAAAAGAAAGGATACCTGGGAGTGGTCTTTCTTCATTTTCTGCATGAGGGAATCGACGACGATGCGAACGTTGTCAACGGAAGATCGGACGGTGGATTTGATGGCTTTGAGAAGGCGAGGGTCCACTTCTTGGGATGTAGAATTGGTAGCTTTCTCGATTAGGGCAAACAGCTTCTCTCCTTCCATTCTCTCTTTCTTCCCCAAACGAAATCGCAAAAAACACAAACACCGTCACCAGGAAATATAGATTGCAGAAAACATGATTCGTAGGCGCCTTAAAGAGAAAAAATTCATTTTGGTTTTCCTTCTATTTTTCCCAGGACTGGTAGTCGTCGTTGTATGGAGAGTTCGTTAGTCGCACGTGCAGCTTTTAAGTGGTGCACGCTTGCGAACGTAAGGCAGCTTTGACATTTTGACCGGTGCATGAATAATGAACTGTACGCGAGAGTCGAACCGGGCCGAACTCTGCCCCAGCTCAGCTTGGCTCGTTCAGCCAAGGGGCTGGCTCAAGTTCAGCTCAGCTTAATCCTCGAGCCACCCTCATAAGCTTGGCCTGATTTGGTAATCGAATTGTGCTGAATTTGAGTCAGGTCAAGCCGATTTGAGTTCTAGCTCATTTTGAGCCAGGTCGAACTGATTCAAGTTCTATTTTTTTTATTCAGATCAAGTTTAGCTCATTTGATTAGCTTGATTTCATAATTATAGACAAAAGAAGTGAAGGGGAGAATGGAAGAGGCCTATTGGGGGATTTTGGGGTATTTAGAGATTTAGGGGGGGATTTTGGAGTTTTGGCTCGGATTGCGGTCTTGGGTAAGTGGGGTGTGCCATGCACAAGTCAGGTTGCCATGGAGGAGAGGGAGAGAGTATTAGAAGAGAGAGAGGAGAGAGAGAACAAAGGGAAGTGAGAGTTGGGTGTGGTCGATGGGCTGGGCACTAAATGAGTCAACCCATGAAGTGTAGGTAAAGAGAGGAAGAGGAGATTCAAGGAATAGGAGAGGAGCACTCGGTCAAGTGTGTAGGGTGAATGAGAGGGAGAGAAGGAGAGCAAGAGAGGAGAGCGTTTACAACTTGGCGAGGACTCAGGTAGGGTTGCTAACTTGAAAGTTGGGTTACAAACATACTGCATTCATACTCGGCCAAGCTAAACAGGGCCAAATTGAGCCAAGGTTCAAGCCGAACCAATCCAAGCAGGTATACAGCTCAGGCCCAGTTTGCTTTTGAAATGAGCTAGGATTTGTAGCTCAGCCCAGTCCAAACAGATTGTTCAAGCCGTACTGAGCTGAAATAAATCAGACTGAACCAAGTGAGCTAACCAAGCTGGCTTGGCTTGTGTTCGGCTCTAATGAAAGACGATGATTTCCTACCACAGGAATCGTATAACAAAAGGATGTAGGGCCCATCGTGATGTGTGTGTGGCATCCGCTCCATCCATTACAGCGGCTCATGTTAGGACGTGAGAACAGAAATCAGGCCACTCCAAAACTCAGATGGACCACACCACAGTGAACAGTGAGATGGTTCATACTGACTTAGAATTATACAAGTAAATCAAATTAGACCATCCAAACTGTGGGACAGATTTTAGATGTGAGGACTGATGTTTCTTGACTCATAACCCAAGAGGTAGGGAGGACTGATGTTTCTTAACTGGCTTATTGGTGAACACCCAATCAGCTGTTCAAGTAAAAAAAGATCAACACTCATCTGGACCATTCAATCAACCTGATCTTCATATTTGAAACCATCTATATTTTGAGTTATGTCTACCACGTGTCCAATTTCATCGATCATCACACACTGCCAGGGTATCGAATAATCCCTTCATGATCTACAAACACGAGGCCTTTCCACCCCTCGTGTAGAAGATTTTCGGGGGGTCAGATCCAAGGTCATGCACCACTCGTGAGAGATTCAAACCAGTTAACTGAGAACATGCTGCAGTCATGTCTCATTTTTAAGTAGAGGCCGGCTAGAAATCCCCCTATAATAAGCTTGATTATCTGCCTGTGAAAAATTAGGGCGTGAATTAGGTGTTACCCCAGGAACAGCTTAGTAGGTGTTACCCCTACCGTATAGCCCACATGGATGATATTGTATCCACTCCGTCCATCTGTTTCTAAAGCCCATTTAAGGATTAGGTTCCAAAAATTATTCAGATCCAAATCTCAAGTGGACCATACCACTAGAAACAGTGTGATTGAGTGCCCACCATTAAAAATTCCAAAGAGCCCATCGTAAGGTTTTGGTAATGTTTATTTGCAATCCAAGCTCTTGATAATATCAATAAGGTCTTGATGAAGGGAAAATATAAAGATCAGATTGATCCAAAACTTTTGTGGCCCACGAAATGTTTTTAATGGTTACTCATCACTGTTTCTAGTGGCATGGTCCACCTGAGATTTGAATCTTCTTAGGATTTTGGATCACATCCTAAAATGATATGAAAAAACCGATAGACAGCATAGATATATAAAAAAAAAAAAATACATCAAGATGGCCCCCACACAGTAGGGGTAACACCCACTAAAGCTGTTCCCGGGGTTATACCTAATTCGCGCCCGAAAAATTATTCACTTGCCTGTCTGCCTGTTTATACCTGTGGAACCCACTGCTTATACCTATGGCACCAACCCATGCATTAAGCGAACCTCACCATGATGATGGAATGCTCCAAAAATCAGGCTTATCCAATCATTAGGTGGGCTGCATTATAGATAACAACCACCCAAAAGCTTCCAAATTCATGTGGTGGCTACACATGGTGGTCGGATCAGCCTAATTTTTGGTGCATCCAACTTTCACGGTGGGGTGGGCAGCCAACCGGCCTCTTTTCAAGTATACATAATTACTTTATTACTGCTATAGATATTATTAAATATTGAGTGAATTACTAATCCAAGTCTTCATTCCGATCAACCTAGCTATGCAACAGATTAATAGTTTGGATTACTGAAACATGGGCCCCACTTTTCATAGCCAACTTGAAAAGCTACTGGCAACAGCGTACAAAGAATAGAAAAGAAGCTTTATTGATGTTAGACACAAACAATAGAAGGTCTAAATTACATGCACACACACAGGGCTCCCCTGATGCCATTGATTAAGATGGGTCCCTCAACGGGTACACATGGAATGGGACCAGACCAGGATTAGCTCAGACTTTCGGCCAAATTACTAGACAGGCTTGAAGTCGGGGCCCTATGATTAAATAGCTCAGACTTCCAGCCTGCTCTCTGTGTGTGTGAGGATATTCCACAATTTCGCCAACCGTATTCCCCTCCAAACATCCTTCAAAGTGATACACCTCGGCCTCAGCGCTCAGCCTTACCTTGGACTGTCTTCCACTCTTTTCTCCATAGAGCTCCTCTTCTTGGCCTTGCACCCATGCCAGCCTGTGTAGCTTCTTCGACACTACACCTGCAACCAATCAGCTGATTGAGAAGAGCGGCAACATCATGACGGATGAAGTGGATAGAGTGAAGGCTAGGCATCGCAAGCATCACTGTCAAGAGAGAAAAAACAGATGAGTGTCTACGAAAGGCAATTTTTGTTAGTCGAATTCTACAATTTGAAGATGGCAGGATGTAAGGCAGTCAGACCAGACGAGCCTAAGGGGAGACATAATCCCAGCCCACAGAAAATCCACTAAAAGCCCTGAAATTGAGTTTTGTTCCTGGAAAAGGTTTCTTTTCCATCTAATGTGAAAGGAAGGATCAACAACGAACAATAATGCACTCATCCATTGAATGGTGATTGTAGTCATTGAAAAGAGAAGATTTTGAGCATAATGCATCAGCAGTTATTATGAGGTTTTAGAGGTAATTTATATCCAAAAAAGATCGTAAGTGAAATCAGTGACAGTGGCTGTTTGCCGAGTGCAAAATTAAAAGGCTTCATCTGACTAGCTGGTTGTTGTCAGATCAATAACGTTATTTAGATGTGGCTCGAGGGAAAGTTCCTCAGACAATTACTTACCACAGCTGGTAAAAGAACTACAATCACAAACCCATGAGCATCCAAATGAACAATTCAACAATAGATGAAACAACAAGGCTTAAAAGCAACAAGACAATCTTACTTTGAGTTGTTGGATCAGACTCTTGGCCTCTCTTAAAGCTGCACTAACAGCATATAGAGCCATCTTCTTGAGCTGAGAAGAAAAAACAATCAGAAACCAAGTAATAATAGCATGCGATGCAGCAGGAGGCAATTCAAGAGAACCAGGGATAAAATTCAGGATACAGAATAATGTAGTAGCTTCTACGACATCTCTCGGTGCATGCACAGTATATGCAAAATGCAAACAAACATCAGTTTCAGTTTTGGTTTTTTACCGTTGATTACAGGAAACCCAGCATGACAATAACTGTCAGTTTTTAGTAACGAGCACAGGCATGAAACCACTTTCACGGTTTCATCACACATGAATCGTACAAATTTTGATGGACGATATCGGAATCTGATCAACAGCTTACAGACTTGCACAAAATTTATCACATCGATCACATTATAGTGGAAGTATGTGCTGTCAAATTCAGCTTAAGATATTTCCCAGAAAGTGGTATGAACTGATTTGCACTCAAGCAAAACGTTGAGTTCAGATATTCCCCTTCAGTCCATGTCTGATGGCATGAATGGATACATCATCAAAATAAATAAATAAACAAATAAAAATAAAAAACCGATATGCATAGCTGCAGTGACATATATTTTCTGAGTAATGCAACGGCAATTTGCAGGAATCACCCCTGAAAGAGCTGTTTGGGGTGAGGGATTTGGGGCAGGGATTTTGTGAAGTCTCCCCTGTTTGTTTTTTGTTGGGATTTGCCAAATCCTTGGACTTCCCATATCCACACCCCCATAACTCAATGGATTTGGTACAAATCCGAGTCCCAAAAAACTGACTTCGCAAATCCACAGAATGAGAGACTTTCTTAAAAGCAGTAAAAGCTTGTTCCATTGCAATGAATGCTCTGAAATTTCCATAAATGATCCCAAATACATGAATTTGTAGCTTGATTCGCAAATAGTGAACTTTGGGATTTGCCAAATCCAAATCCAATGCAAATCTTTGAATTTGACAAGTTCATGGATTTAATTGATTTATGGGGGCCCAAGGAGCAATTCGCAATCCCGTCTGAACACGTGTCCACTGATTTTTTCTTTTTTCTTTTTTCGAAAAGTTGGGTATTCCCAGCAAATGATATGGCATCATCTAATCTACTTTCTTCTTCTGCTTCTTCTTTTTTTTTCTATTTTTTGTTGACTACGTCTCCATCTATAACGCAGAAAAATACACAGGAGGTCCTGATTGATATGCCACTTGTCATGTGTGCTGTGTAAATATGGATATACCATCTTTCAGTTCTATCAGATCAACTGTATCATCTCCTTCTGACTCATCTCGCAAGAGAATTGTTCACACAATGTTATATCTAAACTTTCTCTTTCCTGCAACAGTGTAAATTTTTAGACTATCCAATCAGTGCAACCACATAAATAATACTCCAGGATGAAAATCAGACCAATCAAATCATTGGGTACCCATAACTAGACATTGAATTGCACCATCAGCGGGCAATTGATTTCAACAGTATAGCTAAGAATGGTCATTACATGTTTTGAGGCGATTTCAGGGTTGAAGCATTTGCTTAACTAAGGAGGAGATCGATAGAGCTGGGGACAAACCAAGCCAGCTTGAAAAGCTCGGCTCGGATTGGTTTAAAAAAGCTCGGCTTGGATTGGTTCGAATAGAAGTTCAAACCAAACCAAGCCTCAAAGTCAAGCTCATTTGAAAAAACAAACCAAGCTCAAACTAGGGCAGTACCGGCTCGGCTCGAAGTTCAGTTTGATTTAGCTTGGCTTGATTCAGCTAGTAGATTGTAAGCACACTATTTCCTGTGGTGTGATCCACTTGAGCTTTGTATATGATTCCATTTTGGGATCATGTCCTAAAATGATATGTAAAAACGGATGGACGGCGTGGATAATACATATACATGATGACGTGGATAATACATAATACATATACATGAATGCACATGTTTCCTTGCACTCATAAAATTATGTTTGTGTACTTTTGTTTGGAAATGCCTCTTACATGTCTATTTTGAAGTTGCACTCCTTTGGAGGATGTTAAACATCAAAACATGTCGTAAGATACTTTCGTATTTTTTTTTTCTAACTTTTTAAATTCTTTTCTATTTAAACGAAACAAAAAAAAGAGCCACCACCTGTTCGAACTCGGCCTGACCCGGTTCAAAATTTTTTACCAAACCGATCTCAGCTCGGACCAAATTTTTCTAGAGCAAACGAAACTCGGGCCGCATGGCCGATCCACAAACTGGGGTGGCACAAAAACAAGCCAAACCAAACTAGGGCTAACTCGGCCTGGCCCATATCATTTCCCACCTCTAGAGATCAAGCATATGGCGAGAATCTTTGGATGTGCAGCAGGGTCATTTCCTTCATATTACCTTGGCTTACCCCTTTGCATTGGGAAGCCGGCTCTTCACTTATGTGGAAGGGTTGTGGAAAGAGTTGAAAAGAAGCTGGGCAGTTGGAAAGGTCGATACCTATGTCTAAGGGGAAGAATAACTCTTATTAAAGAGGCCCTTTCGATAAAGTGTCCAAAGGTTGTGTTGGATTGGTCAGAAAAATGAGAAGCGAATTTTTGTGGCAAGGCTTGGAGGAAAAGAAAAGCTTTCATCTTGTTAAATGGGGGGAGGTTTGCAGATCTATGGAGGATGGGGGCATTGTATTAGGAACTTAAAAGTGATGAACATATACCTTTTAGGGAAAGAGGTTTGGAGTTGAAGATGGCGCTCTTTGGAGGGAGGTTATGATAAACAAGTACAAAGTAAAGATGGAGGATGGTGTACTAGATATTCTTCATACAAAGCCTCCATAGATATGAATAGTGGTATTTGTATCGGCTGATATTATCATATCCATATCGACATGAGACGATATGTGATACAGGGTCATATCGGCCCAATACGAAAAAAATTGACCCGTATCGGCCAATACGGGGCCACTACGCTCATAAAACCCCAATTTTGAATTTTTTTTTTTTTTTTTTTTTAAATTTCACTCATCACCTCTTCTTTTTTTCATTTAAACCATAGAAGAAGCTCAAAAACTCATTTTAGGCTAGATCTGGACCTATTTTGGGATTAAAACAAATAATTTCAATGGGATTCGACAAATCGAAGTGAAGTGGATCATTATGGGAAAAAATCTTCTTTTTGTTGTATTTCAATGTAATGAGCCCTAGTTCACCAAATCATATTTGATTTGTGTTCAATTAGGGCCCATTAAGTTGAGCTTCAACAAGTCAAACCGAAAGACAACATTCTCATCAAAGAATGGTCCGATACACCATCATATGCACGTCCAAAATACCACAAAAAAAAAAAAAAAGAAGATTGATTCTTGGATATCTTATTATTCTCTCTTTTTTTTCCTAATATTTTCCTTAATTCTGTGGCTTAAAAAAAATTCTGACTGATACAGCCTCGATACCAATATGCGACGCCGTATCGTATCATTTTTCTGCCAGGCCGATATGCCGACCAATATCGACATTCAAAACCATGAATGCCTCTTCTATATGGAAAGTTGCGGTATCGGTCAAGACAAAGTGTGATGACATCATTGGGTTCTCTCTTGGCAATGGTGAGAAAATCCGTTTTGAACGATGTTTGGGTTGGAGACTGCTCTTTAAAGGTGAATTTCCTGCAAATGGCTCGTCTATCTCTGAGGCCCAACATGAAGGGGGCATCATGTTTCTCTTATATTGGGGGTCATGTGGTTTGGTCCCCTCCCTGCCAAAGAGATTTGTTTGACGATGAAGTGGAGGGGTGTGTCTTTGCTAGATCGCCTTCAATTATGTCACCCGGTTAAAGGGGAAAATGATAAAAAAAAAAAAAAAAAAAAATTGAGAGAGTGAATTTTATTAAAGAAAGCCCCAAGGCAAAAGAATACAAGCAGCAAGCCCCCAAATAGAGAAACAAAACACAACACCCAGGGGTGCGAGCCCCTAAGAGTCCCACTCCCTCAAAAAGATAAGCCACCCTGTTAAACACAGCCTCAGCTAAACTAGTGAGGTTTCTAAACATGTGGTTGTTTCTCTCAGTCCAAGTGGCCCCACAACAAGCAAGAAGAGCCAGCCTCCACAAAGCATCGCCTTCTTACTAGGAATGCCCTCATGCCACCCCCAAAACAAATCCTCTATATCTCGCGGCATAACGCATGGGTATCAAAGGATGGCCGACCAAATGAGCCAGGTGAAGCTGCAATGAACAAATAAATGATCCACGGATTTCAACATCCCCCTTGCACAGGCAACACATGTTAGGGATTATCATCCCTCTCTTGCGTAAGTTATATAAAGTGAGAACCCGTTTTCTGCCCAAGCGCCAACCAAATGTTGTGACCTTGGGAGGCGCTCCATAAAACCAAATCAGGCTAGTGATGGCGTTGTACCTCCTAGAGGCGCTCAACTAATCATAGAGAAAAACGACTTCACTGAGAAGTAACCAGATTTATCCATAAATCTTCTGTTTTTGGTCCGATCTTTCTATTTTTCCCTCTATGAATCCTTGAAAGGAGAAGGGAAGGGAAGACTAGATATGTTTGGTCCTATGGGGCTCCTCCAAAAATTATGGCATTTGGATGGTTGGTTGGCAAGGAAAAAGATCTTATGATAGATAATCTTCAGAAGCATCTTTGGTGCTTCTGTTTATGTTATGTGTTTGACTACTGAGGAGTCGGTGAATCATTTCTTCATCCATTGTCCCTTCAGTTTTGGTGTGTGGTTCGGAATCCTTAGAAGCTTCAATATGGATTGAGTAATGCCGAGATCCATGGGTTATCTTTTTTAGGCTTGGCATGGGGTCTCGTTGTGGAGGGAAGTCAGGGGAGTCTTTGGAGATTTGGATTACTGGCAGGCCTATGGGAGGAACAGAAGATGCTTCCATAATGTGGATTGCTCTTGGATTCTGGTTCCCAGCAGGGCTCTTTTGTTCTTAGCTGAGTGGACCTCTTCTATAGATGGTCTCAAAGATCATGTTGCGCTTTAGGGCACTTTTGCTTTCTGTTTTGGTTGTAATTTGGTGCGCTACCTCAGCGCTCTTATAACAAAATTGGCGCATTTCAAAAAATAAAAATAAAAACAGTATAGCCTGCCTGATGAGTGGAGCCTATTCTGATTTTTTACCGCCTGATTTTTATTGTTCATCCTACATTCTCCATGGTTCGGATGACCTACACAAGCAACAATTTGGCTTTAAAAAATACCTTGTATTTGAAAATTTACATGCAATCTTATATGTGAACATACAAGTGAACCAAAGTTTTAAATAACAGTATCTGTCAGACCCAAAAATAACACGACACAGGGCATACTGACAGTATCTGACCCATATCAGACTATGCAGGCCCGTATCAACCGAAATTATTTATTTGCCCTTTTTTTAAACTATCAAGAAAATATAACAAAAAGTAAAACACCAAAATCTATCTTTTTTAATATATTTTTTAACATGTATTCAATGGTGTATCAAAACCTTCTTTGATAAGAATGTTGTTCGTCAGCTTGACCTGCTGAAAGTCCATGACATAGGCCCTAATCAAACACAAATCAACTATGGTTTGACAGACTAGGACAGACTAGGGCCCATTCTATTGAGATACAATGAAAACAAGATGAAAAAAATTGATCTTTTTTGTCTTCTAATTTTTCCCAAAATGGTTCTTTATGTTTCAATTCACCAAATATCACTCAAATCTTGTGTTTAATTCTCAAAATAAGCCTATATCTAGTATAAAATGAGTTTTTGAGCTTCCCTCCATAGTCGAAATGAAGAAACAAGTGAAAAAAATTAGAAAAAAGTCGGGAAAGAATTGAAATGGGCCTCTTATGGCTGTATTGGCTTTTACCAGCCGTATCAGTGCTAACATGGGGTGTATCGGCTAATACGGACCGATTTTTTTGAAGGCCCTTTTCTTTTCTTCCGTTTTTTTTTTTTTCTAACAGATTGGTTCACCCTTGTATCGCGTAATGGCGCGGATACAGTTGCAATACAACTGATATAGCCATATCATAACCAATTTTCAAAACAATGACGTGAACATACCTCATCTCAAAAAAGTATAGCGGACATGTGTTATAATATAGAAGCACGAATCTTTCCTTAGGGGAAAATTCACAAATCACTCCATAGGGGTGATTCCCCCATATCACTGTAGCATTACTCATATTTTTTATCAGCAACAAAAAGATTGTATTCACCAGGCCAAAAGGAAGACAATACAAGGATCCATCAATGCGATGAGTCACCTATACTAAGAGAGGACACATGGCCTGACAAAGGAGTATCTCTGCCCATGCCCATGGCTAAAGATTTGACAAGCACTCCCCATTCATGATTGCTAGTGTACAGAGTCTTGTGTGCACATGCAGTACACCATACTAGAGAATAAATCCCTTGATATGATTTGATTTCATTATAATTTAATTGTAATCCTGCATATTTATAAATAAAGCATCATTAGAGGGAGAGTAACAAGTCCTCTCCCCTCGTCTCCTCTCCACAACCGGACACTAAAAATGATCAAATCCCAAAATGCTGTTCATTACATACCTTCCAACTTCAAAGTGGCAAACATGACAAGCACACCACTTTTTGGTACACAAACGAAAACAGCATACGAGAAAACAATGCAAAGGTAGACATACCTCCAATTTCTCTTCCTTGGCTCTATGGTTTTCTGGGAGCAGGCGGAACTCTTCTCTGAGACGAACGCATTCATGAATACTCTCAGGGGACACGAAGTCAAGGGCCACTTTTATGCATGACTGAAAAAAAAAAAAAAAGAAACAAAGGGGGTTCAATCAATGTTTAGATATATGCAAATTTAATCTACATATTGAATAAATGCATAAGAAAAAAAATTGCCTAATATGTGCATACAACCATGTAAAACGACTTTTGTTTTGGATACGTAAGCCAAGCAAGAACCCAAGAGACCTCGTTGTTGAAACTCACACTCTCTACCATTGAGCGATGGGCTCAAATCCACCAACCAATAATACTTCCCAGAAATTAAATGAAAAAAATCAGAAATACCATCCTGAAGACCTCCAAAGCTCGTAATTGTTTATCATTTTTATAAGAGTACATGTTGAATGAATGCGTAAGAAGAATGTATCAAAACGCTGAGTTAATGTCATAAGGCCGGCCTCCTTGCTACATTGTGTAAACCACCACATCTTGTAGAGCACTCAGGATGATATCTTCACTGTGTGGGGTGTTGACCCTGTTGAGATTCCATTGTCGTGTCACTGGGATGAGATCCCATCCAAGATATGATCACATTGATGCTTTGGTAATTAACCTGATGCTACTGTAGGCTTATGAGTTCCCTGGGAACAAACTGATGGATAAATCGACGTGTTCTGAAAAGATTCAACCAAGATTTAGGATCGTATTTCACCATGAGTTGTATATTGATCCCTGGGTAAGCACTGAGTAATCAAGGTGGTGGTGGTGGCGATCATATTTGTTGCTGCTGCTGCTGAAGTAGCAGCAGTAACGGTAGTAGTAGCAAAATTAACAGTAGTTAACTCAACGAAATGTATATATAAATGCAGGCAAATAATCTTCTGCAATTCTTCATGTTGATCTCCGAAATGATAATTTATTTTTGGAAAAATGAATGGATTTGGAACAAGTAAAGCATGCAAGAGAAAGGAGATTGAATCAGTGGATAGCAGCATATCCTATTCTACTCTGTTCTAGCTTAACTTAAGCATCTCATAATATGATGGCAAGAATGTCTGGTATAACAGACAGAAAAGTAAAAATTCTAGGGTCCAAAATATAGCTATAAATTCTCTGGAAACACAAACCCCTTGTACAACAATGCAACCAGAAGCATAAAAAAAAGCAATGGACCAACTGATGGCATGAGTGCAGTATACAATCTGGCAGTCATGATATCCTACCATGTATCAACACCAGCTCTAGGACACTATTTGCACAAGCATTGCTGCAAGAAAATCCCCATTGCATTGCACTTTAATATTGTGAAAAAGACGGTTGAAGCGATTCTTCATTAGTTAATGGGACCGAGGCATGTTTGGTAGAAATTGGAGTTCTTTTCAGCATGTCTCTGGGGAAGCAAATTAGATGTAGATCTCTCACTAATAAGGTCTCGAGGCCTACTGTGTATATTTAATCCTCTCGTCCATTACCTTAAGAGATTAGAGGTCCTTTTCTGCACCTTTTAATAAATTTTGTTGCTGATAGAAAAGAATTACAAAATTCAGGAATGTCAAGCTCCATAAATTTATCTTTACCCAATTTTTTATTTTTTTTGAATTTGTGATGAAATTTCATTAAAAGAAAAGGAACGGCCACAGCCAAAACACAAAAAACAGAAGGAAAAATACATATGTACAAAAAAAAAAAAACCCTGAACAAAACCCACAACCGCAACAAACCTCCAAACCTACAAACGAGAGACAAAAATATAAACTCCCTCCCAATCTTAAACTTAAAATTTAAACTCCCACCCATTCTTTAACAAATAAAGAGGCTCTTCTGAAGACCTCTAAAACATCTTTCTTCTTGTCTCTAAAACACCTGTTATTTCTTTCCCACCATAGGGCCCATAGAATCGCTAGTAAACTTAATCTCCATCTCCATTTATCTCTATGACAGAACCCCCCACCATGCCAAGAAGAGAGATGATCATGAATATGGTTGGGAAAGACTCAAAGGACCCCGAAAGAGCTAAGGAGGCAACCCCATATCTCTCTCTCAAAAGAACAATGAATGAACAGATGGTCCACTGTTTCCACATCTTTATAGCACATCAGACAAATGTTCGGAAGGATCATCTTCCTTTTGCATAGATTGTCAATCTTCAGCACTCTGTTTTTCCCCAAAAGCCTCCACTTTCAAAGAAGCACCATAATTCCACAAATGAGCTATAGGAGAAACCACCTCAGATGAAACATGCTTAGTTAGCAGCTGATTAAAGGACCGCACTGAGAAGGCGTCGGACTCATCCTTTAATCACTTCAAAGAATCCACATCTAAAGATACAGGGGAGCAATTCTTGAGAAGCTAGAGCAAACTGACTAAATCTTCAAATTCCCCATCATCCAGATTTCTTCTAAAGATGGGAGACCAAACCACTTGTACCTCTCTTACTGAAAAACATTTGCTCACCTTCACCCCCTCGTCACTAGCTAAAACCCCTAAAGCTGGAAACAAAACCCTCAGACTTGCTTCACCCACCCATTTGTCTTCCCAAAATTCAATTCTCTCACCATCCCTCAAGGAAAAGCCTATGCCCTCCCACACCCTTTCTTTATGGGATGCTACCGACTTCCACAAATAAAAAGAACGATATAGAGAAGATGATTTTGTCCACCAACCCCCTTCCTCTTCCCCATACTTTCTAGCTATAACCTCCCTCCACCTTTTTTCCTTCTCCACCCCAAACCTCCAAACCCATTTTCCTAACAAAGCTAGGTTCATCTCTTCTAACTTCCTCATTCCCGCCCCTCCTTTGACTTTCAAAACACAAACTTCGTCCCATTTCAAGAGATGGAATTTATGACCCCTCCCATAAAAAATCTCTCCTATGTTTCTCCAAAACATTTAAAATGGATTTAGGACACTTAAAAAGAGACATGAAGTACACACAAGAAAAAAAAAATGGTCATGGTAATAGCCATGTTTCTTTCTCTAAAATGTATCTGGTTTCACAATTCCTAATTATTAACCAGAACTAGTTCCTCTAAGGGGGTGTTTGTTTTGAGGATTTGCCGGGAAGATCAGGGTAAATGAGCATTTATTACCTCCCTGGGGAATTCTTGCACTACTCCCACCGTGACAAGTGACTGGTGCTTTTTCGACTTGACATTCACCAAAACCGAGGGAAAAAATTATGTGGCCCACCATGATGTATGTGACTTATCCACACCGTTCATTTTTTCCACCATCCCATTTTAGGTAACGTCTGAGAAAATGAGGGCGATCTAAATCTCAAGTGGACCACACCATAAGAAACAGTGGGAATTGAATGTCTACCGTTGAAAGCTTCTTGTTGGCCTTAGGAGTTTTGGATGAATCTGATATTTGTTATCCCCCCTTTATCCATGTCTATGTAACCTCATGAATGGGTTAGATGACAAGTAAACATCAATGTGGGCCCAAGGAATGAGATAGCTTTCAATGGTGGAAGTTATACAGACCACTATTTGTTGTGGTGTGGTCCACTTGAGCTTTAGATTTACTTCATTTTTGGGCTAAAGCCTTAAAAAAATTTAGTAAAACAAATGGACGGCTTGGATAAGTCATAGACATCAAAGTGGGGCCATTATTTTAAGTGGGTCTTTTTGGAAACGGATTTTAAGAAATGGAATTCCCTTACTTATCAAACGGATGCAAGAAGTAATGATAACTTATTTCCAGGGATTTACCTCCATTTACAATGAAACAAACAGGCCCTAAATGAGGCATCTAAATAAGGAAAAATAGATTAAGAAAAATATGAGAAAGTTCCGAAAATAATAAATAGTGTGCACTAACGTAATGGAGAAAACACTTGGTTTTGTGTTACATAGTGCAGAAATGGGACCACATGGAATTCCTGCAGGTGTACCATGCCAATATAACATGTTTAATCCAAAAGCATGAAAGGAATCAAAAGCTCATTCACATTTATCATTTATGGCATAAGAAAGCTCTGACTCTAGTACAAGTAAAAAACTGAACAAATTGGAACAGATAAAAGTAATACCAGACTTTACTTTTTTATTGTACTACCAACTTGCATCGCAAATCCATTGACATGGAGACAGATGTGTATCAACTAGAAGCAGAGGATTGCCTTTTAAAGTTCACAACAATAATAACAGCTCACAGACAATTTTCCATACATCTCCAAGGCATGGATAATATACTTCATGTCAAGCATATGGAAAAGCGTTAGAGAATGAACTGTTTTCAATATGTTTTCAAAATCCAATGGCATCCCACTCAATACACATTAAAAAAAAATGTATAACGTTTGTACATGACTGTAACATGTAGATCACCATCCAAGCCTAGCAGGAATACTTATGGGCCTTCTACACTGAAGAAATGGGAATATCAGATGCCTTCAGCAAGACCAGCAGCACAACAAAGGAATACCAAGAGGTAAATACTACCTGATATTGTTCAACATTCCCCATGTGACATGATGACAATCATAGAAACTCTATACCGAATGTGATTAGCAAAGCTCATCTTACCATTTCTTTTTTCTTTTCTTTTCTTTTCTTTTAAGAGAGAACAAAACTTTATTAAAAAGAAACGACCAGCCAAACAAGGCACTAAGGCGGGAATTACAACCAAAGCAATGCTAACAAGATACAAACGTCCACATCCTTTAGACTAGACACCCAACTAACGATATCTGACTTTAATTTCCTAATGATTACATCTACGGGAACACTTCCATTGCAAAAGCAATGATTGTTCCTCTGCTCCCAACTTGCCCAAATCACCGCCATGGAGTTAATTTCCACGCCATCTTCTCCTCTTTCCCTATTCCTCCTTCATGCCAAGCAAAAAGGAGGCCAGTGGTGGATTCCGGCATAGCACAAGCAATGTTGAAGAGGCCAAGAAAGCAAGCCCACACCTTATACGTGAACTCACAATGGCTGAATAGATGGTCTATCGATTCTACATTTTGCATACACATCACACAAACATTGGTGAGCACCATAGAACTCCTTCGAAGATTGTCGATAGTTAGCACCATTTTCCTTCTCGCTAACCAAATGAAAGCCATGACCTTTGGGTTAGCTCCATAGAACCAGAAGTGACAGGAGTGAACTTTTGGAGAGGCCGGATTCAGCTCCCTTAGAAGCTTGAAGAAAGATCAGACTGAGAACCAGCCTGACTTTTCAACATGCCAAATCAACGAATCGTTAGTGCCTAGAAAAAGATGAAATCACTTCAAGAGATCCAAAAGCTTGATGAGATCATATGTTTCCTCATCCATAAGAGCCATAGAGAGGGGTCCACACCTCCGCATCACCTCATCCATAATAACATTGAGCCACTGTAATATTCCAAGCCAGAGAAAGGCGAGGTAAGTGCAGAAACATTTCCAAGAGTTGTTTGTCGCCACACCATGCATCCACCCAAAACCGAATGCGATTTTCATCACCTAGCGAGAAGAACACTCCTTCCATAACTTCCAACTTCACCGTGGAGACCACTTTCCGCAAGCTTGAATCACAATAGAGAGAAGATTCCTTGCTCCACCCTTGAAGTCCGTACTTGCTAGCGATCGTCTTCTTCCGAAGTAAACCTTCTTCCATTCTGAACCTCCACACCCACTTTCCTATAAGGGCCAGATTCATTTCATCGAGACATTTTATACCAACCCCTCCTGGAAAAGGCTTGTAGACTTCTTCCCAATTTAAAAGGTGGAATTTATGTTTTGCCTCTACACCATTCCATAAAAAGTCCCATCTTAGGGCCTGTTTGTTAACACTGAAAAAAGTAACTTAATGCGGAATTGAGAAATGCTTCGTGTTAAGTGGTGTTTGTTAACCCCGAATTCGGAAATCGCTATGTGATTTTGCGTTGATTTTTTTCGGCGATGGAGGTCTAGCTTAATGGTGAATACGGAATGCGCTCGGTGAATTTTCTATAAAAGAAATAAAATTGCTTCCAAAATTACCCTCCTCACGATTCCAACGGAGATTTTATCTCCTCATGGCATAATATACCACCCAACTTTTAACATGTTTAACTTCTCTGGGCCCACAATGATTTATGTGTTAGATCCACACTGTCCATCAACTTTTTCATATCATTCTAGAGCATGAGCCCAAAAATGAGGCACATATAAAGCTCAAGTGTACCACACCATAGAAATCGGCGGTAATTGAATGACTACGATTGAAACCTTCATAGGGCCCAATGTGACGTTTATTTCCTATCTAACCTCTTCATTAAGGTCACACAGACATGGAAGAGGGGAAAACACAAATATAAGCTTTAATCAGAGCCTTCTGTGGCCTTAAGAAGTTTTTAATGGTATGCACACAATTTCCACAATTTCCTGTAGTGTGGTCGACTAGAACATCTGCCTCTTTTTTTGTCTTATGCCCCAAAATGATATGAAAAAATGGATGGATGGTATAGATGAAACATATACATCACAGTAGGCCCCACAGAGCCCATGTCAGGGCCATCCGTCTCCAGCCTTTTTGACGTCTCTTCAGTGAATCCCATGCGGATTGTCCACCCACACTACCAAAAGCAAGCGGCTATTGGCCAGTACTTAGTGTGTCCCATCATAATATATGTATTTTATCCACACCGTCCATCTGTTTTATGAGTTAGTTTTAGGACATGCCAGCAAAAATGATGTGGATTCAAAGCTCAAGTGTGCCACACAAGAGGAAACAATGGGGATCACTTACCACCATTGAAACGTTCGAATAGCCACAAAAGTATCATATCATGCTAAATTTTTGGTGTTTTCACTTCATCCTAGTGTGAATGAACTTATAAACGGCTTTGATGGCCTATAAATATCCAAGTGGGGCCAGGAAGATTTCAATAGTAGGAAACTCTTTCCCCAGTTTTCCCTCTCTTGTGGCCCACTTGAGTTCTGGATCCACCTCATTTTTTTGTCACATCTTAAATTAAGATTAAAAAAAAAAGGATGAACGGGGTGAATTTCTCAAAAACATCATAGTGGGCCCCACCTAGCATCGCAGCACAAGAACAACCTTTGGCAGGAAATCCGCGTCCACAACCAATCCGAACAAATGAGGATTGTGTACTTCCACCGCTTAGACGATAATCCGTTCAGGCAAGGCTTTATGGCCCACCATGATGTAAGGTTTTATCCCCACTGTCCACCCCTTTTCTTAGATCATTTTATTGCATGATCCAAAAAATGAGGCAGGTCCACAACTTAAGTGGACCACACAAAAGGAGGCAGCAGTGATAATGACACCTACAATTGAAACTTTTCCAAAGGCCAATGTGATTTTTTTTTTTTTTTACCATCCAACCTATTCATAAGGTCTAGATGAAATGAAAACACAAATATCATCTTGATCCCAAACTTCTACAACTCCAAAGAAGTTTTTAATGGTGGGCGTTCAATCCCCACGGTCTGTTGGAGCCTTTGTTTTGCTTCATTTTTTGGTTCATATCTTAAAATGATCTGTAAATATGGATGGACGACATGGATAAAACCCTTACATCACAGTGGGCCTCACAAATCCCTGCCCGGACAGATTATTATTCAGACAGGGTAGGATGCAATCCGGACCTTGCTAAAAACAGATAATTTTGTCAAGGACTCTATGAGGCCCACCATGATAGAGGTGTTTTATCAAGTTGTCCATCCCTACTGAAAGATTATTTTAGGGCATGAGCCCAAAGAGGAGGCAGATTGAATGCTCACTTGACCACACCATGGGAAACGATACTTTAGTTTATTTGAATTAAATTGATGTTAATTTAATGATTTATTTATATTTAATATTAAAAAAAATAGACCCTTCATTATGTAAAACAACTCCAAACAGGAGATAAGGGCAAATGTGTCGAATTAAAAAATTTCAGACATTTATTAACAAACAGATTGTTTCAAATTCAGTACTTAATTTTCAGACTTTAGCAACAATTATCAAACAAGTTTTTAGACTTCAAATTCAGACTCCAAATTCAGATTTCAGATTCAAGCTTCAAATTTCAGATTCAGGCTTCAGACTTACAGATTTGACAAACGGGCCCTTAGTCTCTCTAATAATTCGAAAACCAACTTCGGCCAGCAAAAGAGAGACGTGAAGTAAATGGGCATGTTGGAGACCGTGGCTTTAATGAGTGTGATTCTTCCTCCCAAGGACAAGTGGTGACACTTCCATCTTGAAAGCTCTCTCCACCCTTTCAATCACCTTATCCCATCAGTGTTTAGCTAGTTTTCCAATACATAAAGGGAGGCCAAGGTACGTGGATGGAAAGGATCCTCCGCTGCATCCGAACACTTCAGCCAAGGTCCACATCTGCCCCCTAGTCATGTGGATACCAAGCAGCTCGCACTTATTAAGAATTCACCTTCAGGACTAAGACCACTTCGAAGCACTATACAATCTTTTCGAAATTATCTACCGCTCCTACCTCCACATCACATAATAGAATTGTGTCATCTGCAAATTGAAGGTGAGAAATCTAAGCACCCACATTTGTCACCTTGAAATCTTAGATTAGGCCCACCTCTTGCCCTTTATCCAGCATCTTGTTAAAATCCTCGGCTCCCACAGAAAATAAGAACGAGGATAGGGGACCTGCCTAAGACCCCGAGAAGCCTTGAAAAAACTTTTAAGAGATCTGGTGACTGGCACAGAGAAGGACTCCGAATGAACACATTCTTGCATCCACTCGCAAAATTTCCTCGCAAACCCTATCATGAACAACATGTAATCTAGGAATTTCTAATCAATATGATCCTAAGCCTTTCTATATCCAATTTGCAGACCACACATTTCCTTGTATCTTAAATCGATATACTCATGGACCATAAGATTGTTGTCCAAGATTTGTCTATCTACCACGAAAGCATCTTGATTTTCAAATATGGTGTTCATTAGAGAGGCCCAAAATCTAGTGGCTAGAACCTTAGCCAAATTGTAGGGGCTTCCAATTAGGCTTATGGGCCTAAAATCCTTCCAGTTTTTTGCCTTCCCTTTTCAGAATGTGGGCAACAAAAGTCGCCCCAACTCTAATGACAGTCGCCCCCTCTCGAAGAACTCCGAGACAACATCCATTTTCACCACATTCCAAGAAGTCTGAAAAAAGGCTAAAGGAAAATCGTCCAGTCCTGGCGCTTTATCTCAGTCCAAAGAGTCCATGACTGCTTTGATTTCCTCTTCGCTGATCGATTTCTCAAGCATCACCAAATCCGCAAAGTAATTTGATTAAGGGGCAGGTTGTCTAGCCACAGGCGAGTGCACTGTGCACCCTTTAGATGAGAGGAGATTCCTGAAGAACCTCACAACAACTTCGCTAAACTGATCCTTCGCTTTAATTATTTTGCCATTTTCAACTATGCTAATTATCCTGTTGTTTCTGGCCCTTGTACTTGCAATGTTATAGAAAAATCTGTTGTTTTTGTCCCCTTCCTTCAGCCACACAAGCTCTAGCGCTACCCCCATTTGATTTCTTCCTCTTTAGGACGATTACAGTAATCCAGCGACAATTTGGTCTTGCTGAGACTTTTCAGCCTCAAATAAAGATTTCCCCCTCTTTCTTGATGTCTAGGGCTTGAATTTCCTCAAGGATGTGTTCGGTTTCACCCTCCCTTTTCCAAGAAACTCCTGTTTCCACTGATTTAACTTGCCATTTAACAGCTTCAATTTCCGACTTAAAATGAAACTAGCATAGCCTTGCAATTGGAAAGACGACCACCATTCCTTCACAAGATTCGCAAAAGCATCCACTTCGATCCAAACCAGCTCGAACCTAAAGCACTCGGGCCCCAATTCTCCTCCTCCACGTCCACTAAAATGGGGACATGGTCGGAAACAAGTCTAGAAAGGCCCCGAAGATAAGCCAATGGGAAGATCCTCATCCAATCTACGGACACAAAGAATTTGTTCAGATGCGAGAGGATGGCATTACCCTTCCCATTAGACTAGGCAAACTTGGTTCCCCCTATTGGCAAGTCCACCAATTCATTGCAAGCAACCCACTCCGAGAATTCTTCAGGGCGTGTTTGTTTAACTATGGTAACCGGTTAATCCCGGTAAATCAGTAATAATTACTTACAAGCGGAATTGCAAGCAACACTTTTGACGTGACAGTTTTGCTAAAACCGAGGAACACAACATAAAATTTATGGGGCCCACAGTGATGTATGTGTCGCATCCATGCCGTTCATTTGTTTTATTCCCTAATTTTAGGGCATAAGCCCAAATACACGGCGGATTCAATACAGATGTGGACCACACGGAAGGTAAAATAAGGATTGAAAATCTACCGTTGAAAAGTTCTCGTGGGCCATAAAAGTTTAGGATCAAACATATATTTAGTTCTTTTGGTTCATTCATGTCATTCTGACCTTTTGAACGGGTTCAATGACAGACACTCATCACTGTGGGCTCCACACAAAATTTCAGTTTTAACAGTGCACGCCATTATTCCCTTGTTTCCCATGGTGTGCTCCACCTGAGCTTACAATCTATGTCATTTTTCAACTAGTTCCCTAAAAGGATCTGGTAAAACAGATGTACGGCATGGATTGAATATATACATCATTGTGGGACCCACAGATTTTTCGCCCCAACTCGTCCGTTACAATCTCTCCTTTCGAGGCGCATTTATTGCGTTACTTACACTTCTCTCCAAATGCATAGAAAAAGTAATCATAGCCCATTTACCAGTATTTACTGAGGTAAATGGATAAACAAACACGCCCTTAATGTTGTGGGACATGCAGCCGCAATTAGACTTCTCATGGGTGAACCCGATCACATTGACATTGCCAAGCACACGCCACAACAGATTCCGACAGCTCCAAACAGAAGTCAGCTCCTCCCACATAGTCGGCTTGAGTTCCTCTTGTTAAGGGCAGCACACATCAGAGAGCAGCGACCTGAAACTCGAAGCCGCCACCTTCAGAATGATCCACACCATCTTCTCTAGTCTAGATCTCAGAATTCCAAGCCATTATGATGCCCCTTGCAATACCTGAATCATCTTAAGCAACCCAGTCTTTGCTCCTAATTCCCCAAATTGAATCCAGCACTTAACGGTCCATAGATTGAAGCTTTGACTCTTGTAGCACTATCACATGCGCCTTCGCTTTTCTGGACCTCTTTAATTTGGAATCTGTTTTCCTTCCCACATAGCCGGTCCAAGCTCCTCTTGGTAAGGGCCATACACAACAGAGAGCAATGGCCTGAAACCCGAAGCCGCCACCTCCAAAATGATCGAGACCGAGAACGATTCACACCATCTTCTATATCCAAATCTCAGAGTTTGAAGCAATTATGATGCCCCCCACAGCACCTGAAGCAACCCGGTCTTTGCTCCTGATTCCCCAAATTGAATTCACAATCAATTCTATCACTTGTGCCTTCTTTAACGTCAAATCCCCCCCCCCCCCCCCCCCCCCCCCCCAGTGGCGGGTTCCAACTTATCTTACCTTACCCCTCTTTGCCGCACCCACTACCCTTTTGGTCATAATTGATCAAAGATTCCAACCTAAGCAACTCTCACCACACCTTAAAAGATTTTTGGGCCTTCTTAAGAGAAGCAACATGACCATTCTGATTGCCTTTCTTTTTTGATGAATTGGAGAAAGGCAATGCAATCCTCGTCTGAATAACCATAGGTGAACCCCACCAGCTTACCGACCTCAGTGAGCACCTCCTTTACCCACTCAGACCTTTGGCCTCAGAATAGACATTTCCAGATTTCCTTCCTCCATTGGCCCTAGGTCGTCAGAGAGTCCTAACGGCATCTTCTCTGCAGGCCAGTCAGTTGCTTGAATGGGGGTAATATCCAACATCTCTTCACCTTTCTGGTTACCGAGCATCAGAACCAGCGTCTCCCTGCACTCGAACACTTCGACCAAAGGAAGCAACATAAAACTAAGGATCCAGCAGTGAAGTAACCTTTTAAATCTCATATGGCTAGTTATAGAAAAGCCAACAAAATCTCAGCAAGGAAATGAAATAATTAACTTCTATCCTGCTAACCACAAGAATCAACAATAACTACTGAGAATCTGGGCTCATTACAAGTTATGAGTCTAACCCGTCTATTTCTCACTTGATGAGGACATCCTGCTGGAATAAAAACTGCCTCACCAAGGTATTGCTCAAACGTCCAAGGTTCAACATCTGCATGAACGATGATTTACTAAATAACATCGAGCATCAAATTCTGCAAATTTACAAGCCAAACCTGGGGCCTGTTTGGATAATGGAAAACAGAAAGAAAAGAAAATGGATGACATTTCCCATGATAGGATATTTCACAAAGTTTGGATAACAAAGAAGGAAAAACGATCATTACCCATGGTCAAATTCTCAAGCACAAGATACGAGGTAACCAGTGTGAGAGCTTCATCGGATTTCCACTTCCTATCCAAACAAACCCCCCAAGATAGAATCCATGGGAATCTATGTCATGGAAATCTTGGAAAAACACCATTGGGTAATCATTACAGTTTTGTTCTTTTTTTCTTTTCCCACTATCCAAACAGGCTCTTAGGTGAAAATAAAACAATTACTTACCGTACTCCTCTTTTAACTGCTTCTTATGTCTTTCATTCAAGAAAAGGGTCTGATCGTGAATAGGATGAATAACCTGCAGCAAGCTTAATAAGACTAAAAATAGATCATTTCTCTCAATAAATACTGAAAAAATGACACACGAGGTTACTCACAGAGTTGACAGGAAGACTGCTGTTGTGACGAAATTCTTTAAAATGCTTTTGCAAGTAGTCAACTAATTTCGGCACATCCTGCCTCCGAAAAATATCCCAAATAGCACCTCCATGGACAACCTTTGAATCTGACCCCAGTGAACCAGTAGCAGTAGCTCCTTTCCCCCTTGGAAAAGAATTTTGCAAAGCACCCTTTGCACTGGCAGGGTTCTTTTTTGGTGTTTCTGTAGCAGCAGAAACATCTTCTGGATTGCATGATCTGCTATCTGCTGTTGCTTCATACTTAGTGTCAACTCTGCTGGGACAAAATCTTTTTAAAATGGCAGGACCATTGGAACATGAATATACCTCATCTGACGATGAGTTCCTGTGAGCAATATCATGGAATCCGGAAAAGTTAGATTCATTAATCTCTAATTTCTCTCCATCTTGAGCTTTCGTTTCCCAATTCATGCAATCAGGCAAAGATGAACTCCTCTCAACGGCGCATACACGTTCATCAACTCCACCATCCATAGGATTCTGCGCATGTAGTTTCTCCACCTTGAGATCCAGGTCTTCTTGCAATGGCAACTTCCCATTGACAACGTTACAGCATTCAATAGAATCAGCTCGTTTCACCTCATAATGTTCTCTATCTAACATACCAATCTCGATATCCTGGCTTTCTGGCAAAGAATCATTCCTGGCAACCTCACAAATCAAATAGCTTTCATTCACCTCAATTTGATGCTTATCTGGTTGCTCCACCACAATATCCATTTTCTCCAGCAACTGGGAGTTCCTATCCAACATATTGATCTCAAGATCCTGGCTTTCTGGCAAAGAATCATTTGTCACAACCTCCTTGCAAATCAAAGAGTTCTCGTTCACCTCAATTTGATGTTTATCAGGTTGCTCCACCTCGATGTCCATTTTTTCCACCAATGAGGAGCTCCTCTCAACAATATCCCCACATTCTAGAAAGCGAGATTCTTTGATCTCCTGCAGTTGATCATTGCGAATTGCTGTAGTCATATTCATCTCTTCTAGCAATGGTGTGCCAATACCAACAGTCCATTTACATTTTGGAGAACCAGGGTGTTCGAATGTAAGATGGTGTTTATCTTGGCCTTCTGTCCCTGCATGCATAAATTCTGGTGATGGCAAAGGCTCCTTGACTATGTCTTCAGATTTTAGGCACACAGAACTTCTTGCATGTTTGTCTGGACTGGCTGTTTCTTGTTGATCATCAAGAACCTGTGCAGTCGTATTCGTCTCTTCCAGCGACGATGTGCCCACATCAACAATACATTCACATTTTGGAGAACCAGGGTGCTCCGATGCAAGTTGTTGTTTGTCTTGTTCCTTTGTCCCTGCGTGAATAAATTCTGTTGGCAGCAAAGGCTCTTCGACTATGTCTTCGGATTTTAGACGTACAGAACTTTTAGCATGTTCATCTGGACTGGCTGTTTCTAGTTGATTATCAGGAATCAATGTAGTCATATTCATCTCTTCTAGCAACGGTGTGCCAATACCAACAATACATTTACGTTTTGGAGAACCAGGTTGTTCCAATGCAAGTTGGTGTTTATCTTGGCCCTCTTTCCCTGAATGCATACATTCTGGTGACGGCAAAGCCCCCTTGACTATGTCTTCAGATTTTAGGCATACAGAACTTTTACAATGTTCGTCTGGACTGGCTGTTTCTTGTTGATCATCAAGAACCTCTGTAGTCGTATTCGTCACTTCCAGCAACGATGTGCCCACACCAACAATACATTCACATTTTGGAGAACCAGGGTGCTCCAATGCAAGTGGTTGTTTGTCTTGTTCCTCTGTCCCTGCGTGCATAAATTCTGTCGGCAGTGAAGGCTCTTCAACTGTGTCTTCAGATTTTAGACATACAGAACTTTTAGCATGTTCATTTGGACTGGTTGTATCTAGTTGATCCTCGCGAATTGGAGTCATATTCATCTCTTCTAGCAACAGTGTGCCAATACCAACAATACATTTACGTTTTGGAGAACCAGGGTGTTCCGATGCAAGTTGGTGTTTATCTTGGCTCTCTTTCCCTGAATGCATACATTCTGGTGACGGCAAAGCCCCCTCGACTATGTCTTCAGATTTTAGGCATACAGAACTTTTAAAGTGTTCGTCTGGACTGGCTGCTTCTTGT
Organism: Liriodendron chinense; assembly: GCA_003013855.2. Taxonomy (NCBI): domain Eukaryota; kingdom Viridiplantae; phylum Streptophyta; class Magnoliopsida; order Magnoliales; family Magnoliaceae; genus Liriodendron; species Liriodendron chinense. The sequence continues at coordinate 2,311,019 of PVNU02000326.1, forward strand.
TGATCATCAAGAACCTGTGCAGTCGTATTCGTCTCTTCTAGGAATGATGTGCCCACACCAACAATACATTCACATTTTGGAGAACCAGGGTGTTCCAAAGCAAGTTCTTGGTTGTCTTGTTCCTCTCTCCCTGAGTGCATAAATTCTGTCGACAGCAAAGGCTCTTCAATTACATCTCCAGATTTTAGACATACAGAACTTTTAGCGTGTTCATCTGGACTCACTGTTTCTAGATCCACTGACTCCAGAATCTGTGAACTCTTTCCAAAATTGCTACCATGTTTGAAGGAGACAAATTCTGTTTCCTCAAATTCTATCTTCTCTCGATTTATTTTTATCTCTTCTGGCAATGGAGAATCACCCTCAGATATGTAACTACATTGTTTAGGTTGAGGTTCCACGATCTTAAGCTGTTCATCTGGTCCATTCATCTTTTTTTTTAGTGCATCACTCAAGACCTTATTTATACCACCATAAAGTTCTCTCAAGTCTTCATCTTTGTGTTTCTTCTGCAATTTTCTTATGCAATCACGTTGCCATGAAGCAAGTTTCACTTCAGCTGTGTGTGTCAGAACATTTACCTGCAGGAAAAACACGTAAGTATGGTAACATTGCTGATGTCCTTTAGTCAAAGTAGCAGCAGGAACAGCTTAAGGAGCAACTTGTGCAGATATGAGACGAAAGAAACACTTGCATGCCCAATGATAGTGATATACAGTGAGATATTAGGAGGGTTAGGAAAAAATGTGCAAAGCATTTCAGTTGACTTCAACAACAGTCAAATCTGGCAAACAAGAAAATGTTGAAGTCCTCAACAATCATCGAAGAAGTCTATAATCACTGAAAAAATCTGGCAGTTTTCAAGTCTTGAATAATCATCAACAAAAATGAGAATCAGGCTAATGCCTTCCAGCAAAGGTGGTGCACATCTGGCTGTAGGATATTGATGGTCAACCGTGGTCAAGAGATCCCCAAAGATTTAATGCAAATCCAACTGTTGGTCACAAAGATCAACTGTCAAATTAGGAGGATCATCAAGGACCCATAGATTCAAATTCTTCCATTAATAGAAACTCAGCAGGGACAGGCCTGGCTCGAGGTTGACGGCTTCCATGGACAGGCCTGGCTCAATAGAAATTCTTCCATCAATAAAAACTCATCAAGAACCCATAGATCTGAGTTATCCTGGCTCGAGGCTAACGGTTTCCATGGCCTTGTGGGAAAATGGTGGAATTCAATCCAAGTTCATTCTGAATCTAGAGATCGGCTGCATCTGAAATTAAAACATCTTAAAGGAAAGCTCAATGTCTGGCGCAAAGAAGTGTATGGAATGAGAGAAACAGAGCTCATAGGTATCCAGGATGAGATCCACTCTCTTGATCTACCTTCTTTATCTGAAGGAGATACATCCAGACATGAAGAAGTTCTCCAGGAACACTCTAAACGCCTCAAGGAAGATGAGATCAAATGGCATCAACGTTCTCATGCCCTATGGTTAAAAGAAGGTGATAAAAACATTACTTTTTTCACAATCTAGCGTCGGCAAGAGCAAGGAACAATAGAATTCCTTCCGCTTATGTGGAAGGTAAAAGATTTGAGGAGAAGTCACAGGTTTGCAAAGCTATAGTCTCCTTCTATGAGAAACTTCTCTCCAAGGACCACTGGGAACACCCTCAGCTCGACTTCCTTCCTTTTGCATCTTTGTCAAAGGAGGCAGCAAACATGCTAGAAAGTCGGATATCAGAAGACGAAGTTAAGGAAGCTGTGGATGTTTTGGGTTGTGACAAGGCCCTAGGCCCAGATGCTTTTCCCACGGCCTTCTTCCAAATTTTCTGGAACGTCGTGAAAGGTGATCTGATTATTTTTGTTAATGATTTCTTCATTAACGGCCACCTTAATCCGATGCATGGTGCGACTTTTATAGCCATCATTCCAAAAGTTGGAGCTGAAAATCTAAAAGACTCCCGCCTTATCAGTCTTATTGGAAGCCCGTAGAAGATTGTCGCCAAAATCATTGCCTCGCACCTCAGTAAGGCGGTCAGTGATATTGTGTCAGTTAGCCAAGGTGTTTTTATGGAAAGGCATCAGATTATGGATAGCGCTTTAATAGCCCATGAGTGTATTGATTCCAGATATATATATATATATATATATGATATATATATATATAATATATATAAAAAAAAAAAAAAAAGTGGATATTATATGCAAACTTGACATTGAGAAGGTGTACGACCATGTCGAATGGGAATTTGTCGTTTACTTATTGAAAAGAATGGGATGCGGAAAAAAATGAAGAAGATAAATCCAGATTTGCATAGGGTCTGGTGCTACTCGACGGATCCTCCAAAGGTTATTTCAAAACATCTGGGGCCTGTTTGGTGCATCGGCTTAAGCGGGATTAGGTGGGATTGCATTTTGTATTCCACGTTTCAAACTCTCACCACACGTTTGGATGGCATGTGTGCTGCGATGGATTTCAGCTTCGGTTTCCGTGCTGAAAACCACGTGTGAAAGGGAGGGATTTTTATTTTTTTTTAAGGATGCGAAAGGGAGGGATTTTCCCAATCCCATTTCATAAAAGGTGCCCTGAAATCATATCCCGCGATTAAATCCAGCGGATCCGAGATAGAGAGAAACTCAACTCGAGGGATCGTTCCTATCCATCGATCGTAGTTGGGATAGAACGTGAAGGGGACTGCTCAGTCAACCCTCTTCATTACAAGCGACGACCAGACGCCGATACCTCATCTTGTATATCAGGTGATGGTGGCTGGAATGGATGCCATGCGCTTTCATGACGATTGATGGTAATCTCTGTCGGTTTCTGCCAGGTCGATCAATAGAGGGAGATGAATGGATTAATCCCGGACGGGGTAGGGTATGTCGATCGGTAGAGGGAGGAGTCGGGATTTTCTTTTCTAGCGATGTTCCAGATATGTAGCACAAATTTTCCGATCCCTGTATGACAGATATGGTGACTTCAAATACCCAACACAAGGAATTTTCTTGCCGCAAGTAGAAAGGGCTGGTAGTGTTTCCTACGATCTGATTTAGAGGATGATTAGCAGGGATTGGACTGTCATTTCCCCCCTTTGTCATGGATGATTTGTACAATAGATCCAAAGTATGAATCTATCAATGGGGCCCTTTTTTGTGATTTGTTACCTTCTCTATTAATCAAGACACTTAAAGCAGGTGGTATGTGGGAACTAGACTGGTGTGATTGTGTTCTTCATGTGTGCATCGCCACAATCTCCATTTCGTATGCAATGATACTTCGGTCCATTCCAAACATGGAATAGCTGTTGATCCACCCAGTTACATGGGGCTATGTTACAGCCCAAACATGGAATGGAATGGTAGCCGTTCTAACTTCTAATTCATCAGGCCCTTCAACATTCCATACATGGAATTCGAAAATATGTAAAACAAGCAAATCCACGACAGTAACTAACAAAACTTAATTATTACAACTTCTACAATTCCATCCCACCTAATCCCGCTTAAGACGACACACCAAACAGGCCTCTAGGGGTCTTGACAAGGACACCCGCTTTCTCCTTTTCTTTTCTTTTTTATTGTGGCGAAAGCTTTTCGCCGGATGCTATCTAGAGGCCAAGAGATTGATCTTATTTATGGATTCCACGTATCCAAGCTGTTGAAACCCATCTCTCACCTCCAGTTTGCTGATTATACCATTATTTTCTGCGATGATAATCTCAGCATGAAGGATAATTTGTGCAAGATCATCGTTTGTTTTAAGGCAGTTTCTGTGCTTCTTTTTTTTTCTTTTTTTGAAAGATGAGGACTTTATTAGAGGACAGCAAAGCTACAAAAAAAAAAAAACCTACAATCCATGAACAACCTCTGCTCTCACAGAGCCCAGTCCCTGAATAAACCCAAAACCTTAGAAAACACTACAATCGAACTAGCCGGCTTGCTTCTAAAGAATCTATTATTCCTCTCTGCCCAAAGCGACCAAAAAAACGTCATAAGAAGGCAGGGAAAAAGTGAGATGTTGGATATTCACTTATCTCAGGAAGAGGTAGCTCTTTTCGCATCCATCTTCGGTTGCAAGGTTTGATCTCTCCCATCTTCTTATTTGGGTCTTCCTCTATGCATCGGTAAACTTGCTTCTCATCTTTGGGATAGGGTGATTAAAAGGATAGAGAGAAAACTATCAAAATGGAACCGTCGGTATCTCTCTTTGAGAGGGAGGTTAACTCTCCTCAAATCGGCCTTTTCAAATATGCTACTTTTATTTCATGTCTCTCTTCAAGTGTCCTCCAGCGGTCAGGAAAAGACTTGATAGACCAAGGAGAAATTTCTTATGGAAAGGTTTGGAAGACAGTGATAAGTTTCATCTTTTGAGATGAGAAGAGGTTTCCAAGCCGCTTAACGGAGGGGCTACTTTGAGATACCTTAGCAGTATGAATAAGGCTCTTCTTGGGAAGTGGCTTTGGCGCTTTGGCACAGAAGACGGTAATCTCTGGAGGGAAATTATTTCTTCAAAGTACGGCACTCAATTGAGGGACCAGGAGACTGAGTCTTCACTTTATAGGGCTTCTAATACATGAAAATTGATCATCGCTTGAGAACGTCTTTAAGAAAGGTGTTTCCTTCTCCATTGGTGATGGGACTAGAGTCAGATTTTGGGAGGATATGTGGTGTGGTGACCTTCCTCTATCTCAAGTCTATCCTGACCTGGCTCGCCTTGCTCCCTCATTAGATATATCAGTGGCAGACCGCTTCTCAATTGGGGACTCCACTATTTGTTAGACTCCCCCTTACAGAAGAGGTCTCTCAGATCAGGAAATGGCAGAATTCCTTGCTCTTCAGGACAAACTCCAATTCTTTTCTCCTACAAGAGGGGAAGACAAAATGGTTTGGAATGCACATAGATCTGGGCATTTTTCAGTGCATTCTTTCTATAAGTCTCTTCGCCCTCCAGCTACTGAAGAGAATGGGGGTCACACATTTCATTTTTTGTCCTATGCTATTTCCCCAAGGCAGCGGCCTTTATTTGGTTGGTGGGAAGAAAGAGAGTCTTGACAATAGACAATCTTTAGAAGTGGTCTCTCATCATTTCAAACAGATGCTACCTTTGTTAGCAGGCTGAGGAAACAATCGACCATCTCTTCATTTCTTGCCCCTTCACTTCTAATATGTGGTCATATGTCATTTCCTCCTTTTCCTTCATGACCTATGCCGGATAATGTCAAGGATCTCCTGTGGGCTTGGCATAGAGGAGGCTTGGTTATCAAGGATGGGGTTCGCCAGCACATTTCCCTTCCGGCAGTCTGGTGGGTTGTTTGGGCTGAGAGCAACGGTCGTTGCTTTAGAAATTCTTCCTCTTCTGTCGATGCAGTTATAGCCTTTGTTTCTAAGTGGGCTTCCTTTGTGAAGGATTGATTGTCCTTCCTTTCTTTTTTCCTTTCCTTTTTCTTGTATTCTTTTCTTGCCGGTTTTTCCAGTGATCCTTAATAAATTTCCATTATCCTTCAAAAAAAACAGGGACAAGCTGCAGATAATTGCAAGAGAGGTGCAAAATAACAGCAGAAAGTTTCAATAGTTCACCAAACAACTAGGACCCACACTCAAGAATGCAAGTTGCCACAAATCCATAAACGTTAAAATTTGAGCTTTCATAATCATGAATTCATGATTCCTTGATGGAACGCCCATAAACAAAAGCACAAGCCTCAGAATTTCTCTCAATCAACCAAAACCAATAACTGCTCCTTCATCCGCAATAGTCATAATCATAATCATAATAGCAGCTCCTTCATTTTTTTTTGAAAGGTAATGATTTTATTGAGGAACCACCAAAGGCGGGAAAGAATACAAAGGCCTAACGGGAAAAACAAAAAGAAAATTACAGCCCCAGCAGTGCGAAAAGGATATAAATGTCTAGATCTTTCTTTCCCGCTGATCATCATAATCATCATCCTAGTGGATTATACCAACAACACCTGCTGGACCTATTTCCTCTGTTTTACATCTCTCGAGGAAAATTGTACAACATTTCTCTAGAGTCTAGACCCTCATGATGATAAGAATATCACATTTTTCTAATAGAAAAAAATGCATCATAGTAATTTACTTTTTTTTTCCTTTTGTTCACCTATCACTTACAGAAGGTGACTTATCACTTGCAGAAGGTGACTAACAGTCTACCTGTTGACTGTGGAGCAACTAGATTCTTAAACTATGGTTTGATCATCACATTTTTCTAAAAAAAAAAATGCATCATAGGAATTTATTTATTTTTTCTTTCTTTTGTTCACTTATCACTTGCAGAAGGTGACTAACGGGCTACCTATTGACTGTGAAGCAACTAGATTCTTGAACTATGGTTTGATCCAAGCGCACATTACTCTAAAGCCAACACTAGCAGTCCTTAAATAACTGCCAAACAGTAAGCAATGTCACTAGCATGACGATAGGTGGAAAACTATGGATGTCTGCAAATAATCCAATAGTTATGAGTAACAAGGAATGAGATAGACAAGCTTAAGGAATATGGAGAGCCATTGAACAAATGAAATTGCGCCAGATGAAAAGTGATTGTGGACTACAAAGGCAAACTAAAGATATACACAAATTGCATTAGTTCAGCAAAACACACACACACACACACACACAGAGAGAGAGAGAGAGAGAGAGAGAGAGAGAGAGCTGTGCAACAGTATATGAAGTCAAAAGTCTACAGGATTGAAAATATACGTACCACATCGGACATATCACAATGCAGCTTCGTCACTGAATCACCTCTCCCGAGATCCTTATAGGATCCATATGCAATGTATGTTTTGGGCCCTATGTCAGGCTTCAAGCAACCCTTAGGAAGCTTTGTGGCAAGATTGAGAAGACCGTATTTTGGATGGGTATAATCATAAAATGGAAGCGCTGCAATGAATTCAGCACCATGCCTTGGCAGACATTCTTCAAATAAACTTGATGAAGGCCAGTCCTTAAGTTTCAACATCTCTGGCCACCCATTCATATGCATGCGGCCCTCTAAGTAGCCTTTAAAGAATTGAGGGATGCTAATCTCAACCTACAGCACTATAGATATGTTAAGAGCTTCCTAAACAGATTTTTTAGCAATTTACAACTGCTTATGATTGTAGTTAGCATGTACAAGTAAGATGCAAAACAGCTACATGTAGGCAATGATGAATTTTTTGCAAGAATATACAAAGAATCATCTGACTAAACAAACTGAGACATTGGACTAAAACAAAGAAAAAGTATAAGAAAGAACTCAGTGAAATTTCAAAAAAATTTCTGAAGTTCTGCTAGTGACAACAGCTCCCTCAATGATAATAAGAACAGAAGATCAGAGAAGGCAAATAATAAAACTTCACCAATTAATTCTTTTTTATCGGTGTAGCAGTGCCCACAGTGTGGTCCAAAATTATGTTCTCCCATAAATAAAAAGAAGACTGATCACCTAAACGCCTGTAAGATGACTTACCTACAACCCACTATTACAAGCATTACCCCTGAAAATATTTGATATTTTTAGGGAAAAAGAGGAAACAAAGATTCTGAAGGCATAAAAAAACAGGCTCTTAGCATACAGCTGCTTGTAGGTGATCAGTTCTCCAAAACGAATACTCCCAAGAAGATCCAGATAATTTAAGTAGTGTTTACATCATAAACAACATGAAAAGAAGTATGATTTACTCTATTGATAGTACGAGTACAGATTCCATAAATAAAATTGAAGTACCAGAAACAATACAATGTGGAAATGCTGTATATTTTGAAGCTATGATTCTTTTTTGTTTTTCTCTGTTCTCTTCTTTGTTGTTCTCTGTTTTCTTCTTAATAATACCCTTATCTTTCCAAAAAAAAAATCATAGCTTATGAGTATGCTGCAAAACTCACAGTTCAGAAAAGGATGGAAGAGATTGCAACTAACAATTAATGACCATAAGAAACACAAGAGACCATGCAAAACTAGGTGCAGTTCCAATGCTTGGTCATCTAAGAGAGTCAGGTGCTAGCTTCTTTTTCTTTTTTTCTTTTTTGTGGGAGGGATCAGGTGCTAGCTTTCTGCCTATGTTTATGGAAAATAATACTCCCAAGGCTCTACAGGACATCCTGTCTGGAATGTTGTTAAATACTGACTTTTTTTTCTAGAGGTAACAGTGATTTTATTAGAGAGCACGCTAAAAGACGAGGAAAGAATACAAACTAAAAACAATGCCCAAACGAAAGCCAAAAAAGCTACTCGGCTGTTTTTACATAACCCATTCTGAGTTGAGGTTCTTAATTCTACCAATTATCTCCTCAAAAACTACCGGGACATTGCAAAAGCAACAAGCATTCCTATAAAATCTTGAATCTTAAATACTGACTTCATGCCTAATTCTACCAATTAAATACTGACTTCCTTGGATAAAATCTTAAAAAGATATTTCAAAAGAAAATAAATCGGTGTTTGGTGCATCCAAAATGCCCTGAACAGAAAAGGAATGTGTGGAATACATTAAAAAGTGGCGGCTGCAATTTTCTCACTTTATCTTCTAGTCGAAATGAAACTGATGGGACTACTCAGATCCGATTTGACTGGGACAGACACGCAAATAGACACTTATCTAACTAGAACAATTCAAAATCCTCATATAGAGAATTTTACCTGAGTTCATTCAACAGCATGCTCATGAATATAAAAAATGAATCCTTAAGGCATATTATTTGGACTCCTTGGTCCCCATTATAACTTTAATTCTGAATGTACCCTTTAAATTCAGTGAGCAAAAGTAAGTCAAATAAAAAGCTACATCAATAACACAGACTTCATGCCTAATAACGTTTAACCAACAAAACAATGGCTTAGCAAACCTTAGTTAGCCTAGTAACAAACCCAAGTTCATAAGCAGAAAACCAAATACTTGAAAATAACATAACGCCTGCAAGCTTCTTGATGAAGATCTTGACATGATAGGGTAGCAGAAATAAAATATACATTCATACATGAAGAGAGAGTCATAAATTGACATACAATAGATGGAAATGACACTCAGGCTGCAATCTGAAGTTCTAGACACATGTTAAAACATTGTCACTAATGTATAGGTGACTTCAAAATTTCAACATGTTGTCTATTGCATCACATAGTGTCCTGATAACATTTACTGAAGCAAACAGAACCTGACGAGGACCATTAGTCAAAATATTTCAGATGTTGAGTATCAGAAAGGTGAGATGAAATAAAGCACACAATGCCTTGCAAGAACGAAAAAGAAAAATGCTAACCTCACACCAATCCAAGCAATCAATAGCCTTCACACTTTGACTTTCCTCCTTAAACTTTTTTCTGCATTCTTCTCTAAGAGCCCTCCACATGACCAATGGTTCCCAACTAAGCCCAGAAGTTTTTTCATGGACATCCCTAACTATCACCGGTTCACCTCTCACCCAGTGCCTCTGGAAATGCTCAATTTCATCATCTCCCAAGTCGAGAGCATTTGCGCAGTACAGAAAGTTATCATTACTGTTTTCCCTAAAAGCTGCCTGCCGCACTCCAGAATTATTTCTGTCACTTTCAGCAGAACCATTCAGACTGCACAAAGAGCAACCCTGAGAAAAATCATCATCAGATAATTCATGACTGCTGGTAAGGTCTTCGGCATTCTTAAGTAGCTTGGCTACCCAATTAGCTTTGAAGTTGCGCTGCAATTTAAGTAACTCAGTGCCACAACCACCACGCTCATTTGGGGGGCATGGAATGCTGCCGTCACTGTTTGCTCTCCAATCATGAACATAGGATGCATTAACAACACAATCATTTGTTGCCAGTGTCACTTGGCTCTCCCAACCAAATATTTTCCTTGATGCATTAGTTTCAACATTCACATCCACAATCTGACCATGAATTCTGTCTATAAGCTGCCTGCGAGCAGATTTGACTTCATTGCCTCCAGGCTGCTGACCTTCCCGTAGTTCCCGGCAACATGTGAGGCAGAGATCATAAGAACACTTGAGGCAGCTTCTGTGAAAATTGACAATGGATGTACTGCAATTGTCGCTGTTGCATAAAGTATAATTCACATGATTAAAATCACTAGAATAGAATTAAAAATTTTGAAATAAAGAAGGTTCTTGTGCTTTTCAAGAATGCAACAAGATCCATTGCATATCAAAGTTCAAGATGACTGTGCAGTACTGTGAATATTGAAAATGCAGCTGCCATTACAGATTGATTCAAATCTATTAATAAACCTGACCTGAGGTTCTAACAAATGACAGCCAGGTTTGATTGAGCACACAGAAAGAGCTAATCACCATACCAATAGAAAAGGAGTCTGAGACCAACCAACACGATCAGCAAAGGTGCCAACACAAACATAAAGAGTAAAGGATTGTGAATTTATACACCCATCAACATGAAACCGATATAGGTTAGATAATCACAATTTCACGTATGCCATAGCCCAGCCCCCATGCATCGCACGTGTGCAAGATCCAAGCTGCTCATTTGGTGGGCCATAATTTGTTGACGCATTGAGTCCTGACACAAGAATCCAGTAATTGACCAATCAGGTGGCAGATAATAATGTGCTTGGCTAACTTTTTAACCCTCCATTAGTTTTCTAGACCACATGATGAGCCAACCAGCTTGATTCTCCATCGTGGGCACCAAAAAATATTGCTTACCTAATGGAAAGCTTGGACCTTGCATACTTGCACCGCATTGGTGCGGTGGAAGCACATGAAAGCACCGGCTATTCCGTTCTCCCCAAATGACCCATAGAACCACCATCAAAACCATCCTCCAAGCCACGCCGATATGAATGACTCGATAGTTTCCGGCACAACCCAAAGAATATGTAAGAGGGAGAAGAAACTATCTCACACCTTCCTAGCAAAGTGACAATAAATGACAAGATGATGATCAACCAACTCAGCATCATTCATACACATAACGCATGTGTTGGGAATGTTCATAGCCATTTTAATGATGTTGTCAACTGAGAGCACCTTCTTCCTACTCACCAACCAACCAACCAAACACAGCCACCTTAAGAGGAACTCTGTATTGCCAAAATAAATAATTAGGACTCGATGCACTCTGGCTATGCTTCATGACCAGCTTGTAGAAGGAACGTACCGAAAATCAACCCCCCCCCCCCCCCCCCAGTGAGGTTACTGCAGGTTGGACACAAATGCCTCTGTGTGTGGGGGGAGAGAGAGAGAGAGAGAGAGAGAGAGAGAGAGAGAGATGCAGGACAACTAACCACTTGCTCTAAAAGCTCTAACTGATAAAGATTAATTCATTTATCTCATAGCCCAGGCCCCAAGTCCATCGTTTAGGTCCTCGGCCGAACCCTCCTTCATGGGCCCCAAGTCCATGGATACGCATCACACGAGCCACCCGAGTCCACGAGTAGGGCCCAAATCCACGAGCCATCCGCGCGGGTGGGGCCCGAGTCCACGACCCACCCACCTCACACAGGCGACCTACCTCGAGTGTGTCCCTGCCTCCAGCAGGCTACCCCACTCAAGCCCAGTGTGACAATGCCCCCGCATTAATCACCCCCGGTGAGGAGTCTCCAACACGAGATATCATTCTCTGATACCACTTTGATGCAGGACAACTAACCACTTGCTCTAAAAGCTAGAACTAATAGAGAGTGGCGAATCAATTCCTTTATCTCATAGCCCAAGCCCCAAGTCCATGGGTTAGGTCCTTGGCCGAACCCTCCTTTGTGGGCCCCAAGTCCATGGGTACGCATCACACAAGCCACCCAAATCCACGAGCCACCCACGCGGTGGGGCCCGAGTCCACGAGCCACCCACCTCACATGGGCCGCCCACCCCGAGTGTGTCCCCGCCTCCACAAGCTTACCCCACTCGAGCCCGGTGTGACAATGCCCCTGCATTAGAGAGAGAGAAGAGAGAGAGAGAGAGAGAGAGAGAGAGAGGTCCGCATGCAAATAGGTTCTGGCAAAAAAGTTGCAATGCAACGGGATGTTATGGATTGGGTGAGATCAGTTTTCTGCATTGGCTAAAGTTGTAAATGGTTCTGTTTTTTTATTTTTCTTTGTAATTTTTTGGCTTCAGCCCTTATCAATAAAGAGACTGTTTCAAAAAAAAATCTACTGTGCAACTTAAAGCATGTGGCCCTGCCATGAAGAACACATGAAGCAAAATTTGGCCGATTTTTGCAATAGGCGATCTTTATAGTGGGACCAAACATTTGGACTGGGTTAGATGTCATTCACGCATAAAATGTTGCTAATTACGTGCTCTTTGTCGATAACTTGTTTTTTTTTTTTTATAGGCAAGGATAATTTATTAAAAAGAAAGTATCAAAGCTCCATCCATCAAGGCGATGCATGAAAGCCACCAACAAAGAGGGAATGCTTGACCACACCACTCTTGGCCAAGTCATCTGGATTAGCATTTTCCCTTCTTTGGACTGAGTGAGAGTATACAATGAGCACACATCCCTTTGATTTCATTGATACAAAAAGCGCGCTTTCGTGAAACAAGAGCAGACCCACATGCCCATGAGATAATTCTTTAGAGTCACCTTCCACAATGAGGTGGTTGAGAGAAGCCAGAATATCTTTGGCTAATCTCAGGCCGACTTTGAGAGCTTCCAATTCCTCATGGTTAAGAGTCCCCGTCACCGCAAGGAAATGAAAACAGAATGTTGAGCCTCCCTTGATCATCTCTAAGAGTGCCACCGTACGTCATTGATTACCTATTAGGGTTTGTTTGATTTTCTTTTTCTTTTTTCTTTTTCTTTTTCTTTTCTGTTTTTTTTTTTGAAAGGCAAAGAATTCTTTTAAGAAGAAGGCCCGAAACCAAAAGAATACATAGAAAAGAAAGCAGAAAAAACAGAAAAGGGAAAACTACGGCAGAAGATAACACTGAACTCCCTTTAACCAGGATCCCAATCCCGAACAAGCAAGAAAGCTTTGGCCACAGCAGCTGTGGAGGACCCACTCAAGTTCTGAAAACAGCGGTTATTCCGCTCACCCCAAACGGTCCATGAGGCAGCAAGGTGAGTAATTATGGCTCTTACACCAAAGTTGACATTGAACAGTCCCGTGTTTGGGCGCAAAACAGAGGTTGGAAAACTTTTTGGGCACAAAAACTAAGGGGCCCACCAGTGATGTATATGTCATATCCATGCTGTCTATCCGTTCTATCGGCTCATTTTAGGACATGAGCCCGAAAATGCCTGTGAGCCCAAAAATGAGGCAGATCCAAAGCTCAAGTGAATCACAACACAGTAAACAGTGAGAACTGAACCCCTACCATTAAAAACTTCTTGGAGGCCGCAGAAGTTTTGTATAAATCTAATATTTGTGCTTTACCTTTATCCATGTCTGTATGACCTTATGAACAGGTTGGATGACAAATAAACATTAGTGTGGGCCCTAGGAAGGTTTTAGCTTTCAACGGTTGAGGTTCATTAGGAATTTAGGACCACTATTTCATGTGGTGTAGTCCACTTGAGCTTTGGATCTGCCTCATTTTTGGACTCATGCCCTAAAATGAGCTGGCGGAACAGTAGACGGCATGGATATGACATATTCATCACAGGTGGGCCCCACAGTTTTTAGCAGTATAGAAACACATGAAATTCACACAGGATTCACACGGTTTTCAAGGCAGAAATTCCTACCAGCAAACAATGGTTTGAGGTAATGATGGTCTATTTGTAGGCATTTACAGCATAATTGGAAAAATCAAACAGGCCCCTAACCACTTACTACCTAAACCCGAAAAAGAAACTCCTTTAAATTCTTTCGCTGTTCTTCCCCAACAGATAAGAAAGCTTCATATTTTCCTTCAAAGAGTCCACTGACTTTGTGATGCAGGACAGCCCTAAATATGATGCATGCTCATGAACACAATTATTCAGCGGAAATAAAAGCAATAGTAATAATGAAATCTAGCATCAATCATCATAAACTAAGAAAATCATAATAATAATAATGAAATCTAGCATCAATCATCATAAACTAAGAAAATCATAAAGGAAACATGCAATGGGACGGGCCATCATCACAACCATGTAGTATGGGATTCAAGTAGCGTATAGGTTGGATCCGGCGAGGGATGGAACCTCCCGATCTTGCATGGTCATACCCAATCGATCAATGATGATCACTAGTCCGAAGAATCAGAAAGTTTCTCGGATTAGGGATTTGAGAATTTGGGGGTTTAGGGTTTAGATCGATTCTCAAGGTTTAGATCGTGGGGAATTAAACAAAACGGAAGTTTAGAAGGATAATAATAGAAGATGAAATACTTGGAAGAAGTTGGAGGGGCACAAGAAGAATAGAGAAGAAGGAGATCAAGGAAGAAGAAGAAGCACCATGAGAGAGGGAAAGAGGAAGGAGGCAACCAAAGGTTTGCTCTTTTTCATAAATCAACAACTAATCAAAAAGGTTTAGGGCAACACCCTTATAAAATTCGGAATTAGCATAATTACCAAAATACCCCTATTAACAAAATTTCAAAAAAAAGACATTTGCATGAAAAAAACGTACCCACACTAACCCGAAACTCAAATAAGTAAAAAATGCATAAAATAAACTCAAATCTAAGATGTCCAATGCGCTCCAATGATGGTGTGATGAAAGTGGGCCACAACGAACCAACGGTCCGATCACATCATCATCACGATCCAACGGTCTGATCATATCTCCTCCAAGCAACTAACACATGTCTTCCCAAGGTAGGGCCTGATGTCCGCATCATTCTCCTCGTCTGAAAAGAACTCGACTCCGACGAGTTAAAACTCTTGTGGCGCTCTAACAAATCCGGATCAACATTCTGCAACTCCACTTCAGTGAACCACGTAGATTCTGACGGTGGCTTGTTTTTCCATTTGACAATGTATTTTTGGAAACCTCCGTCTCTCGTAAACACTATCTCCTCATCCAAGATTTTCTCAATTTCTTCTTTATGGATATTAGGTGGAGGAAGGGGTGAGAGGGGTTATGAAATAAAATCAGATAAGGGCCATAAGAGAGATGATGGATCAACGATGGGATGGTGGGAACGGACTAGATCTTCCACATTAAAAGTTGGGTTAATGCCCATTTCAGATGGAAGGTCGATTCGATACGCGTTGAACCCAATTTTCTGCACAATCTTGAATGGTCCAGTACTACGCGCTTGTAATTTCTTAGAGGAACCTTGTGAGAACCGCTTAGGCCTTATCCTCACCATTACATGGTCTCCTTTCTGAAATTCTTGCAATCTACGATGAGAATCAGCTGAGATTTTAGAATCGTCATTGCTCTTATTTATCCGCTGTCTAATATGTGTATGCAAATCATGAATATGGCGTGCGAATGCATTGGCTGACTCTGAAGACCCTTGGATGACAGACATAGGTAACACTAAAGGACACGCTGAAAAATCCATGAACTTGGAATAAACAATCCTATGGAAATAAACAATCCTATGACCTAGAATTTGAAAAACTAAAACAAAAGGACACTTCCCATGGATGACACATAATTTCTCATTATAAGTATTATAAACAAGAATGATTTTCAGGTATCCCAACACTTGAGAACAAACACTAGTAATACCAAATCTTAAGCAGATCTTGGCATCAGCCATTATGTCCAAAATGTCATCAAGATACGGGATAAGAACTAAGGTTATCATATCCACCATGACGTGAATACGTCGCATGATAGCATGACACTTGACTGAAGCTTTGTGGACGGTCAGGATATGCCCACTTGTGTGCCACATGCCATTATTCTTGGAAGTGAAAAGACCAGGCATGACACAGAAAACAAAACTCCAACTCAAACTTTCCTTATTGAATTCTTCCCCAAGAAATTTATCAAATTGACACTGCATTTCTATATTTTCTATGGGGTTCACCTGGTATGGAGGAAAGCTTGACAAGACCAGCCTAGGGACAAGATCGATTGCTTGTTGAATGTCCCATATGGGTGAAAATTTATCCCATAAATCATCTGGTGGGATATCACAAGTCATGTGGGTGTCTACCATCATACCCTCACTAGTCTCCTCTTCAATTTCATTTTTGTTCACCACGGTAAGAGACGTAGAATGGGAGACTGCATCAATTAAATCACACATGACACCTGGAAGTGGTGTGGTCTCAAACTCTTCGACCTTTTCATCACTAGCACACACTTCGTCATCCTCAACGATGATGAGCGATGCCTTAATTTCTTCCATTTCTTCACTACTGACGTTAGGCACGTACTCTTCCACTTCATAAACATCATGTTTGGATTCTTCCAACTGGCCATTTACCAAGGTATTATCTCGCTTCCAAGGAAATATAATTGGTGTTAAACACTCAAATTGTTCATAAGCCGAGATTTCCTTAATGATGGGTTGGACCACTTTACAAGGAGGGGACCATATTGGTTCTGTGTTTGGATGAGAAGGTGGGGCAACTCTCTTCTGACCCAAGGGCTTTTCACGATAAGAGATGGGAAGATATTTTTCTTTCAAACGCTCTTTCATCTCGTCCCATTGTGATATCGGGGCTCTCCCAACTTTATCAAGTCGTCGCTCTAAATCTGTCCAAAACGACTTGGCTTGGCCCTCCAATTTCCACTTGGCAAACCTCACTCGACGATAACTTGACATATCATACCAATCAAAAAAATAGTCCAAGTCCTTAAGCCAATCAAGGAAGGTTTGTGGGTCCATGTGACCATTAAAGTTAGCCAAATCATCGGAGTTCGGCTTTCCATTGGGTCTTGACGGCCACACAACAACACTTAATGGCCTTGAAGATCTCAAACGCCTATACTCCATTCACTACGGGGAGACTCTACGGACTGGGTGACTCACAATATGGATGCAATGAATTTAAACTACAATGAACTGACACTAATTAATTCTAGATGATGCGACTCAACTCTGGAATTTTTCCAAATTAGGAAACTTCCTAAAATTGAAAAGTTTCTAAAATTGGAAACTTTCTAAATCTGAAAATTTTCCAAATTAGGAAACTTTCTAAAATTGGAAAGTTTCTAAATCTGAAAATTCTCCAAATTAGGAAACTTTCTAAAATTGGAAACTTTCTAAATCTGGACATTTCCTAAAACAGACCTAAAAATCAAAACCCTAATTTGATAACTCGATCTAGACACAAACCATGCAAGCCTATTCTCTAATACCAAATCTGATGCAGGACAGCCCTAAATATGATGCATGCTCATGAACACAATTATTCAGCGGAAATAAAAGCAATAATAATAATGAAATCTAGCATCAATCATCATAAACTAAGAAAATCATAAAGGAAACATGCAATGGGACGGGCCATCATCACAACCATGGAGTATGGGATTCAAGTAGCGTATAGGTTGGATCCGGCGAGGGATGGAACCTCCCGATCTTGCATGGTCATACCCAATCGATCAATGATGATCACTAGTCCGAAGAATCAGAAAGTTTCTCGGATTAGGGATTTGAGAATTTGGGGGTTTAGGGTTTAGATCGATTCTCAAGGTTTAGATCGTGGGGAATTAAACAAAACGGAAGTTTAGAAGGATAATAATAGAAGATGAAATACCTGGAAGAAGTTGGAGGGGCACAAGAAGAATAGAGAAGAAGGAGATCAAGGAAAAAGAAGAAGCACCATGAGAGAGGGAAAGAGGAAGGAGGCAACCAAAGGTTTGCTCTTTTTCATAAATCAACAACTGATCAAAAAGGTTTAGGGCAACACCCTTATAAAATTCGGAATTAGCATAATTACCAAAATACCCCTATTAACAAAATTTCAAAAAAAAGACATTTGCATGAAAAAAACGTACCCACACTAACCCGAAACTCAAATAAGTAAAAAATGCATAAAATAAACTCAAATCTAAGATGTCCAATGCGCTCCAATGATGGTGTGATGAAAGTGGGCCACAACGAACCAACGGTCCGATCACATCATCATCACGATCCAACGGTCTGATCATATCTCCTCCAAGCAACTAACACATGTCTTCCCAAGGTAGGGCCTGATGTCCGCATCACTTTGCCACTCCAAAGGCTGTTGTCTCTAGTCTCTCCTTCCATATACTCCACGAAATGGCATGAGGAAGCATTTTCCATGTAGCTTTAACCCTGGCATTGAATGGACCACCCCCCAACCTTCAAAGAAGTTTGCCACAAAGGATGGAAAATCAAACTAACCTCACAAAGCTAAGAAATAACAAATTTTTTAGCTACTTTGAACTGGAGAAAGATGTACTCAGATTCTTCATCTTCTCGACATGGAAAAACTCTTTATTTTTTCAGATTATCCGAAGTTTGAATTTTTGTTTCCTACCGCTGTCCAATAGAAGGCTGGGGATGAGACTCCCAAACTTTAGCAAAACCAGGAAGATGCTGGTGAGCCTGACGTGAAACATTCACTGATGATTCTAAGGAGAACAAACCAATCGACGAAGGCACCCATATCTGATGATCCAGTCCATACAGTTTCAAGAACGCACAGAAGCTCAAACACCATAGTGATTACACTACCGCTCATGTTCTTCTGAATCATAGAGTCCTTCCCCCCAATTAACTCCAAATAGTCATTTGGCGGATTAGAGAAAAGTTGCATATAATATAGGACATCGTTGTGAAAAAGGAACATCATCATCATCTAAGCCTTATCCCAACTAGCTGGGGTTGGCTGCATAAACCCTTTTTTCTGCCATTCCACTCTATCAAGGGCCATAACACACCCTAGCATGATTTTGGAAGGTCATATTGTCCAGATTCACGTTGGAACTTTTGGCATAAGTTTGAAGCCAGCTGCCAACTGTTGCAACCCTCCTTTATCCAGGCTGTTGTGCAAGAGGAATATCACCCACCCAAAGGTCCTCCCAAAAGAGAATCCGATCTCCATCCACAAGTATTTGCGAGTGAGACCTCTGACCTCCTAGCACACGCACGCACACATGCATATGCATGGAGAATGATCCAGTGGTGCTGACACCATGTAACTTACAGTAGTGTCCGGCAAAAGCAGGGTCTATTGGCTGTGCATATGCCATCTAACCCATCCATCAGGTGCACCCCCCACCCCCAGCATGACCCCAAGCCCAAAGATCAAGCCAATTCAATCTACAGAAAAACACAGAATCCCACAAACATGGTGTAGCCCACCTGATGATTGAAACGACCTGATTTTTTAAGCATCCCATCAACATGATGGAAATACCATGGGATGCACCAGACACACAGGTTGGATGGAGTGCACACCACCAAGAAACTGACAGCTTTCAAATTGATGGGCAATCCAATTTGTTCCCCATGTTTTGGCCCACCCAATAATAGGATAAGCTTGATTTTTGTGCCCTCCATATGAAATGATCAGTACATCTGATGGACAGATTGGATGGCATAACACATGCATCCCTTTTCAGCTCGATGCTACTTTAGTCGACACTACTGGATCATTCTCCTTCTTTATAAATGTTATGTGCTTTGAACTTATTAACAAAATGTGCATCTCTTTTCTGCTTTGTACAGTTACTATTGTTAGCCAAGCTTTACTATTGTTATGTGCTTTGAGAAAAAGAGCCTTAACAATCAACAATCTGCAAAAGCGGTCTATGGCTATCCCTAATATGTGCCCTATGTGCATGTCCGCCGAGATGGTTAATCATCTCTTCATCCATTGCCTGTTTGCAAGCCATGTTTGGGCCTCTGTTCTGGGTAGGTTCAATATAGATTGCCCATGCCTCCTGAGGTGGGAGATCTATTCTCGGCTTGGCACAAGGTAGTCCTCCAAGGTAAATACCTTAACATTTGGAGGCTATGCTTGCTCGCCGGCTTGTGGCCAATTTGGGGGGAAAGGAATGGCAGATGCTTCCGAAACAAAAGTAGGCGCGCAGATTGGGCTGCTAGTCTTCCTTGACTCCTTGTTATTGAATGGGCCTTGGCTAAGGATTGGGCAGAATTTTTGTAATTGTTAGTTATGTGCCTTTGTTTCAGTTGTGTTTTGTTTTTTCATCATGGCGCTTCCTCAGCGCCCCTATCTATGAAAGTTTCTTGTTATCTTTCAAAAAACAAATGTGCATCTCCTTTTTTTCAGTTTTACCAATTTAAATGTGCCTGGCAAGGTTGTGTGAAGACTGAGTTGAAATCAAGTAGGTTCTAAGAAATTCAAAGCCAAGCACCATGTCAATCCAGGTTTTTCCCACCTGCCCTTCAATAACTAAGAGCCAAGCGGTACTTATTCTATACAGAATATCAATTCATTTACTAGATCTAGAGTGCAAATGGTCAGGGATACTATGCTTGAGATGATGACAACCAAAAATATACTAAATCAGCAGTAGATCCATATTTCATCCACTAGAAGACTCTCACCCATTCACTAGTCAAATTGGAATCCTACTTAAAGTAGGACGAGGCCATTGTCATTATTCTCATAACAAAGAATTAATGAGAACAATTCATCACAATAGTAATAAAAGGACATTATCATTATTCTCACAAAGAATTAAAATGAGAACGATTCATCACAATAGCAATATGACAAAACATTTACACACTTTAGATCAAATAGGAGGAGGATATGCATACTCCCATACCAGTATCGACGCTCATCCTTGCCGAGTTTAGACCGCGTTACATTCACTTCTATTGGTTGTATTCCTAAAGGAAAATGTGAAAAGAAAAATATGAAGATTGCTCAAGGAGTGGATATGTCAAAAGTTGTGGGGACTAAAGAAAAGGACAAACTCCAATTAAATGATCACATCAGATTGGACTACCTTGTATCTTGGCTTCCATGACTATCTCTGAGTTCTGCTCGGTGTGAATTTGCCTAAGGAGAGGCAGAACTTTACGCAGCAAGTAGAGCAACCGCTGCAGTCTGACATTTGCATCTGCTTCCTGCCTTCGAGCCTGGAAAAAACAGCAAGTTGAGTGTAAACCTAGTAAACTAAGCCGTGAGAATACAGTGAAGGATAAAGAAGCAAGCAATTTACCATCATGACCACATTACGCAAGCATGATTTGCAATTGCAATTGCCACAACAGACAGGACATGCAATCTCGAATTCTTCTCTTGTCTGTTCAGGATACCTAGCCCATTTGATTCAAACAGAAGCACATCAGTGCATATCAGAAGCATGCATCATGAGAAAAAAAAAAACAAATAAAGAATGATACTCCTCCAATATATCCCAATAGTTAATCCTAAATGCAGCACATGGTCTCTTTGAATAAGAATTTTTCATATTTTTGCATTGTGATAAAAAAAACAAAAAAAAAACAAAAAACAAAAAACAACACATCTCAAATCCCAAAAAGCATGCTAAAACTCCATCAATGAGATTGGAATCATATTGTGAAGAATTAAAATGATATTTCCAACATTTCAGCAATCATCACTTCTCCAATCCTTTGAGGTTGTTTTCCATTATATTTCCACAAGGAGTTTTGGTGGTTTTAATTACCACTTGGCAAGGCAGGGATAGCAGTAACTCCGCCTTCTGCAATTGGAACAAAAGACAACACCAGCCTTTTTCCTCTTTCGACATTGGTGGCAAATTAAGGTCCTCTTTTCCTTGTTCTTGCTGGTAATATCCTGCAAATGAAGGGTCATTAGTAATGAAATGAAATTTTCTTGGATAGAAGAATGTCAAATGAATCAGAATGTCTGATTGAAAAATGAAAATAAAAGGGAAAGAAAGACACTAATTAAAAAAACACTTGCTTTCCCGTACTCCGTACACACAAAAGTAGAAAAAGTTGATAGACCCGATAGAACAGTGAAGAACAAAAGAAATTTGATTGTGAATACCTTTTAAATTGTGTGCATTCATACCACACAATTGGGAGAAGAGAATCATTCATAATTAGAATCAGACACCATTGCCAACCACTCATGGATGTTAGTGCTATATAGTTTCTACCAACAATCAAAGCTAAACTATCCAGAACATTAGGCCTGGCAGTCAGCCAAACCTGGGCCAGGAAAAATCAATATTTTGAATAGGCTCTGCCTGGTTGACCCAGCCCAACCATTTCAAAATCTGGCCTGAATAAGCCCCAGGCCCACCTGTTGGCAGGCCTAATGAACAATTAAGTAAAAACATTTCTGATTGTTCAACTACTGCAATGACGATGAGAGGCAGCATCTTAATTGGACACATGAGATTGTGAAAAAGAAAAACAAAAACATAGGTATACCTCAGATTCGACTTCCATAGCCTAAACTAGAATCTGTGAGAACTCTCAGAATCACTGGCATATTTCAAACTAGAAAGAGGAACTGAGCATTTTCTTCTTCTAGGTTTATTTCAGCATCTTCTTTAGTGTTTTCTGTTCTCTGCTAGTGAAACTACTCAATAATCAATAATAGCTAGAGCTCTATAGGACTAAAGATAAGAATCCTGTGATTTTTCCAAGTAGTTAAATTTTTTAGGTCAGTAAAACAGCTTCTCCAGTACGAATAGTAGTTCTAGGATTTCTTCAGGCTTACAGGGGACACATTTGTCCAGATATAATGAGACATGTTTCTCAGTGCTAATAAGCCAAAATGTGTAGGATTTTTCCTCTGGGAATATACACATTGCCAAACAATTATTACCAAACAACAACAATTCTTGCTTGTCGTTCACTGTTCCATGCAGTCAATCTTGCTGAATAAAAACCAACTTCAGTTTCTGACTTTCAGCAGCTTAATGACACAAACATGTTTAACAAGTAAAGAAAGTTTCAAAGAAAACAAATGCTGGATAATGAGCCTTAGCTTTGCAGCATAAGCTAGCAACTCGTGCCAAAGCAGTCATTAAGTCGTTGCAGTGCTATTCCCATTAGTTTTACATGAGAAAAAAATAAACCCATCTAGAGATTTAAGAGGCAAAAGGAAACACCATTTGTGCTTTTCATATGCTATTACAAAGTTGTAGTAATGCCTACATAAAGGTGGTGTTTAATTTCCCCAGAGAGATGAGCAGAGAAATAGCTTCCCATGAGCAATCCGGCTTGCACGATGAAGGCAAAGGTAAGGCATTGGCAGATGAAGATGATGGAGAAGGGTGGCAGCAGGTCGGACCCAAGAAAAAAGAGCTGGTGAGAAAAGAAGGGTGGAAGAGAAATGTTTCTGGATACCCTACCTTGTTCGTGAAGAAAGGGTTTCCAGAAGGCTGGCTTCCGGTGAATTTCTCCAGGGTTTTCAAGCATGCCGGGGCCATCATGGACGTGGTCTTGCCCAAGAAGAAACAGCAGGAAGGTTCTAGAGGGTTTGCATTCGTAAGGATGAGCACGGAAGAGGAATTGAGCAGGGCAGTGGAGATGCTTCATGGAGAAAGCTTCAGGGGAGTTAAACTTCTAGTGTAGAAGGCTAAATTTGGGCCGGAACTTAATCGTAAGGCCACGATTGTATATGGCAGTGGGAAGAGGACGTACTACCAGCCAGACTTCGAGCTTACAAGATCGGTTCAGGCAGCGGCAGCGAATTCGTATCCCAGAAAGGGGTCACCTTCTTTTAAGGAGGTGCTGCTCAGCACGGAAATTCCTTCTGTCAAAGAAAAAGGAGTGGAGAGTAGTAAGGAAGGAGTGGGGGTGGGAACAGATTGGAATGGGGAGGAAGTGATATTACGGATCGCGAGGAAATGTTGATTTGTTCCAAGGTAAATCTCCAGGACACGCTGGTTGTGGAAACAACGCAAGAAGCTTCTATAGCTCATATTAGAAGCTGGTTTCGAGATTTTTGCAATCTGTCGCTGGAGCAGTACATCGTCACTCCTATCGGCTTCAACGATCTTTGGATTCATCTCAGTCCTGGATCAGATATTGACCCTATTGTTAGAGCAGGGGAGGTGCATCGGGGAGGGCCAGTCCTCAGAATACGAAGATGGGAGGACTTTTCAGTCTTTGGGACAGAAGTTGTATGGGTCCAGATAGGGGAGGTTCCTCTGCAACTATGGTGCGATGATTTCTTCATAGCTGCAGTGTCATGCCTGGGTGAATTCTTGGAAGTGGACCTCAAAACGAAGTCAGGAGAAGAAATGGGGGTGATCAGGATCCGAATCAAGCGGAGAAAAGGAACCGAAGTGCCGCCTCATATAGCTGTTTTTGCAGATGATAGGAAGCTCTGCCTGCCAGTGCAGAGGGAGGAGGATACACCTCTACCCAGATGGGGTGACATTTGGAGATTGAGAAAGTCAGGATTTTCAGACGCAGGGTCTCATGCTACCAAGGAGGTCAACGATGGAGTACAGGGTATTATCTCCACGGGACCACTGAATCAAGCTATGTCGACATGTGCAGATCCAATTCGCGGTAGCAAAGGCGGTAGCAGTGAAAGGTCTAAGGAGTTGACGTGTGTCAGCAGGTCTGATATGGTAGTCTACTCTGCAGTCTCAGGAGGGGTGAGCTTATCTCCGTCTGACACGTGGGTGGAAAAGATGTCTCCGCTCTTGTCTTCTTCGAGCGTTGGGCCGAGGGAAGTCGTGCAGTCCCTGCAGGCGAATGGTATGGCGACAAATTGCAGCATCGGACCCAACCCCGCAGCTACGCGGGAGGTTCGGAAAGCCTTAGTTGACGGGTGTATGGAGAGACAAGGCTCGGAGGTTCCGACCCTAAATTCAATGAATCTAGACTCGTCAATAAGTGCTTAATCAATTTCAAATTTTCAGCTCGGCTTGGCTCAAAAGCTGAAGGTAAGGAGGCTTTGAATGCTATTGTGCCGTTTGGTGAAAGTGGGGCACGTGAAGTGGAGTCTCTCAAAATGGAGACATGTGCTCCACCGTTTATGGAGCCAGCACATGTGGATGTTAGTAATATGTGTGGGGATCTCAAGCATGCGATAACTTATTGACCCAAGATCTCGGAATAAGGGGCCTGCCTAAGCCAGTGTGTGAAGAATTTATGAAGCCTCCCTCCGGTCTTTTATCTCTACTCCCAGATTCAATCCATGGAGAAGGGCGTGGTAGTGGCGACGAAGATCTTCTTTCATGGGATGATGACTCCATAGGACTCCCCAAGTGTGCATCTCCTCTTTCAGTTAGAAGCAGAGACCCATCAATTGATCACGACCTTCTCACCCTGTTCTGAGAAGAGAGAGGCGAAGATATTATCGAAGTAGAACCGCTACAGGCCCAGATGGGGAGGAATCCTAAGGAGATGGCTTGTGGGCTGCTGTTGTTGCCCGACGTGCACGAACAAAGGGCAAAGCTGATAAAGATGCTTCAAAAGAAAAAATGGATCAGGGACGCTATGGGCCACATGAGAAGATCGATCGGGCTCTCTTTCGACGATCACCCAGAAGATTATTTGGTGTTGTTTCAATGTGTGGAGGCGCAAGGCTGACCTCTGATAGCATCAAGATCTCCAAGGAAAATCCTCAACAACCCGGGTAGTAACAGGGAGCTGCAGAACCTCCTTTCCAGTCCTCAGCAGCACAACAGGAGTAGGATGGAGGTGGAGATTAACAGTAATCGGGGCAAACATGTTCCTCTATGAAGATTTTATCTTGGAATGTTAGGGGGTGGGGTCAAAAAGAGAGAGAGAGAGAGAGAGAAGGCTAATCAAAGATGTGTGCTGGAGAAGTAAGGCACAGGTTATTTGTTTCCAGTAAACAAAGGTTTAAGATTTCAACAGGAAGCTTCTGGGCACTCTTTGGAAGGCCAAAGATGCTAAGTGGGTGGCCCTTGATGCCGAGGGGAGATCAGGAGGAGTATTGATAGCGTGGAAAGATTCGCAGTGGTCCATACTGGATTCTTGGAGTGGGGTTTTTTCGTTATCAGTCATTCTTCAAGACATTTCTTCTACCTTTTGCTGCCTTAGCTCATCTGTTTACGGCCCAAATTTTGAACACACTAAGAATGACTGTTGGGAGGAACTGAGTGCAAGCAAGGAAAGATTCAGAGGTTTGTGGTGCATCGGGGGTGATTTCACTATACCTAGATATGCGGGTGAAAGATCTAATAGTGGAAGGGTCACTTCGGGGATGTGGGCCTTTCTCAGCGTGGATAGATCAACAAGAGTTAGTGGATCTTCCACTGCTTAGAGCCAAATTTACCTAGTCTAACAGGAGGGTGAATCCTGTCATATCAAGATTAGATAGATTTCTGGTTTCGCCGAAATGGGTGGAGATATTTCCTCTAGTTTCGCTGACTGTTCTTTTGAAACCGACTTCTGATCACAGCCCCGTTCTTCTTGCGATAGATGACGACAATTGGTATCTGAAGCCTTTCAGATTTGAAATTTCGTGGCTCAAAATGACGGTTTTGCTTAGATGATTAGAGAATGGTGGGCGGGGCTTCAGGTGGAAGGATTTGTGGGTTTTAGACTTTGCAGAAAATTGAGAATTCTCAAAGATAAAATTAAGGACTGGAAGTCGACAAAGCTTGGCAAAAGGGAGATCGAGACAAATTATATTTTATTAGAATTGCAAGCTATCGAAGCCAAAGGTGAAGAAGGTCAATTGGCAGTCGAAGATCTGTCTAAAAGAGTTTGACTAATTCAGAACTACTCCACTAGGGTCTTGGAAGACAAAATAAAGTGGAGGCAAAGATCGCGTGGCAAATGGATCAAAGAAGGAGACAAAAACGCTAAATTCTTCCATAATCTGGTAAGTGCACAGGCAAGGATCAACAAAATCAGCTGCATTTTAGTGAACGGCAATCACATCAATGATAAGGAAAGCATCTCAGACGAGGTCGTCGGTTTCTCCAGCAACCTTCTGCAGGGAGATGGCTGGAATAGGCCGAAGCTGGATCATCTTCACTTTGAGAGTCTCTCGGCTGAGGAGGTTAACGCCTTAGAGGTTCCGTTCTCCCCTGAAGATGTTAAAAATGCAGTGGATTCTTTAGGTGGAGATAAAGCCCCTGGACCAGATGGTTTCCCTGTTGCTTTTTTCCAATACTTTTGGGAGACTGTTAAAGAAGATGTGATGGGTTTTATGAATGAGTTCTTTCAAAGAGGGCGTCTATCAAAAGAAATGGGAGCTTCCTTTATAGCTTCAATCCCAAAGAGGTCTAGAGCGGAGCAGTTAAAGGATTTTAGGCCTATTAGTTTGATCGATGGGTCGGACAAAACTTTATCCAAAGTTCTGGCTACTCATCTGAAAATGGTTCTTGACAAAATTATCTCCCATAACCAAAGTGCTTTCATTCCGGGTAGGCAGATTATAGATAGCACTCTCATTGCTCATGAATGCTTGGATTCCAAACATAGATCAAGATCTAAAGGTATCTTATGCAAGCTTGATCTAGAAAAAGGCCTATGATTATGTCAATTGGGATTTCCTCCAATATATGCTTCTGCGTCTTGGTTTTGGGGAGAAATGGATAAAGTGGATGGGGGGAGTGCGTAAGTTCAGCATACTTCTCGATCTTGCTTAACGGATCTCTTAAAGGTTTCTTTAAAAGCTCAGGGGTTTGCGACAAGGTGATCCGCTATCTTCCTTCCTCTTTGTTATTATTGGGGAAGCGTTGTCTAAGATGTTGAGTAAAGGGCAGCAAGAAGGATTATTTTCCGGCTTTAAAATAGAAGGAATGGATACCCCGATCTCTCACATTCAGTTTGCAAACGACACGCTTCTCTTATGCGATGCCGACATGGAAAAGGAAAGCAATTTGAGAGCAATTGTTCGGCGCTTTGAGGCAATTTCGGGTCTTCGGGTGAATATGGCAAAGAACAAGTTGATGGGGGTGAATATGAATGAAGAAGAGGTGGGGGAGATGGTCGTTTCTTTTGGATTTGAAGTGAGTCTCCTTCTGGCTTCCTTTGTTGGTCTTCCCCTTTGCATAGGAAAGTTTCTGAAGCAGTTATGGGACAAGATGATAGACATATTTGAAATGTACCTTGCAAGATGGAAGTGTGGGTATTTATCTCTTGGCGAGCGCATCACTCTTATAAAAGCAGCTCTATCTAATCTTCCTATTTACTTTATATCAGTCTTCAAGTATTCGGCTTCAATTTTGGCTAAATTGGAAAAGTTAAGGCGTGATTTTCTATGGCATCGGATAGAAGATAAGAAGAAGTTTCATTTAATGGATTGGAAGGAGGTGTGTAAGCACGTTCAAGAAGGAGGGGCTGGCATCAAAGATCTTAAATTAATGAATCGGGCTTTACTAGGTAAGTGGATTTGGAGACTGGGAACAGAGAATGGGACTCTTTGGAATCAGATAATCAAAAGTACGGGTGTTCAGAGGGAGGGTGGTGGACTAGACCTTCTTCCATCTATAGATCCTCGGCTCTTTGGAGAAGCATTTTGTCTATTAAGATGGAGGTGCTAAAAGGTGTGCTTTTTTCTCTATAGGGAATGGTGAGAAAACGCGGTTTGGGGAAGAAATATGGATAGGAGAGTCTCCACTGAAAGAGGAATTCCCACGTATTTATCGGATTGCTCCTGACCTGTCCATAGTGGTTGCTGTTTGTTTCTCCACTTTAGGGGATGGGGTGGTATGGAAACCCCCTTGTGTAGAAGATTTCTTCGTGACAAGGAGGTAGACGATTTCGTAGCACTCTTAAACCGTATTCAACCTTGCAAGCCGCATACATCTTCATCGGATTCTTTGGTGAACCACCTGTTTGTGCATTGCGATTTCATCAAGCTCATATGGGCAGATATATTACGTCGGTTCAATGTTTCGTGGTCCTTCCCTTTCTCAGTGGGTGAGCTCCTAAAGGCTTGGCACGGTATCAAGTTGGGCAAGCACAGGACTGTTTTATGAAGATTATCCCTTTTGGCTATCTGGTGATCTGTGTGGGAAGAAAGGAATGGTAGATGTTTTAGGGGAGAAAGTGAGTCGGCGGAAGCCATATCTCAAAGGGCGAGACATCGTGTGATTGAATGGGCATCTAGCATTGATAATCTTAAGGGTTGTAATCTTTTGTTTCTTGGTGTGTAGCTGGATCGCTATCTCAGCGGTTCGGTTTCCTTCATTGTAGTTCCTTTCTTTTTAATAAATTAAAGTTACCTTTCAAAAAAAAGGATTCACAAAAAGGATTCCCCCCAGTTTTAATCATTATAAGCTTTGACGGAGTAGTCATCATTGCATACAGGAGCATGGGAATAATTAAAACCGAACCCCATCTCTTCAAAAACGATGCATTTTGCATTAGAAGTAGAAATTCAATCTGCAAATTGCAACCAGATGAATGCTCTAAAAGAAACAACTTTCTAATTCTTTGCTGTTCTGTAAACCAATAACATGAATGCAACGGCCAGAAAACAACAGAAAAAGAACCAGTAAAAAGAGAAAGAAAACAGATGATAAACATCATAAACATAAAGGATTTATCAAGTCCTAGGCCATGTTCAAGTCAAAGGGAAAGATTACCAACATTCCTATCTCTGCACCCCCATTTACATCATTCCTTCCTCCCCTGCTGCCGGAGTTCCTTTGCTCCTCACAGGAATTCTTCTGCCCATCCTCCGAATATTCTGTACCCTCCCCAGATTCCCAATCTTTACTCCCGAATAGATTCATCCTTTCCTAATTTATACAATCAATATCCAACAAAGCAAAGCTCAGCAATTAGAATTTCTTTTTGTCTAATAACCAAAGCTTCATTAAATGGAAATAAGGAAACAAATACACAACTCAGCAATTAGAATTGAAATGAATTTGTAAAAGAGAATTACTAAAATCAACCAAATAATTATCATAATTAGTCAAAGAATGGTCAAAAAGAAAAAGGCAAAACACAAAACAGAAAGAAATCAGGTATACCCGCTGTCTGGTTCTCTCCTTGCACATCTGTTATAGGCTAATGCCTATGTCTGCTTCTCAAGGCAACCAATGGGAAGGAGATCCGAGCCACTGCCATGGTTGGTCATGATGAACCAGATTCTTTTCAGTGCCACTCATCACTGGATGCATGGCTAACAGCACAATAGATCCAGATTGACTGTAAGGTAGGTATCATCATGCATGGACCACAATAACAAATCACACCCATCTGGGATGTGTTCTGCAGTTTTTCATTTTTGAATGGAACCAAAATCCATTAACCAAAGTTTTGGATCATCTTCTGGATGCTGTCCTACATTACAGGCTAAGGTAAGGCGAGCAAGATGGACAACCTTGATTCACCAACCATAGAATGACATTTAGAGCATAAGTGGCAATGAACCATACGACAGCCATCAGGAATGTGTACTCAGATATCTGTGGCTTTTGAATGGGAACAGACATCCATTAATCAAAGGTCTGGATTCTCTATTAGATGTGGTTCTACATTTCAGGCTAAGGCCAGCAAGATGGACAGCCTTGATTCACCAACCATAGAAAGAAATTTACAACATAAGTGGCAACAAACCAAGGCTGATTCACAGGAACACAAACTTGGGAACTCAAAAGACATACGCATTTTACAGTCTAGACTATGGTGGCCATCATTTCTTGAGTTGTGGTGCTCATCCACTGTACATGAGGCATACATGTATGGAATTCCAGACCATCTAGATTGTGGCTCCCAACATGGGTAGATCATTTTTTTAATGGATAGATCATGGTCTGATATTCACACAGATTGAATAATCCTAATAATCCACTTCTAATGATAATGAGAACTCATGAAGAGTAAAAAGCCAATATAAAAGTCAGGGATGGCCAGAAATCATTCCACCTGAATTCTCCCAAGGGGAACCAGACTTCCCTCAACACAAGCGGGGGGCCTATCACGAATTCACTAGCCAAAACAAGCCCTAGCCAGCTCCCGAGACAATAGACTTCCAATCCTGAAGTAGATCAGATGTGTTGATTCCTCTGAAATTGGGAAGAATCAAGGAACAGGTCGAAACCATGGGATGGATTTTCAACTTTAACAACTCCATTGAGGATCCTTGATTTTAAAAAATCCTGGAGTCTATTTCTTTATAAATCCCTTATATTACAGCAGGCAGGGTCGACTCCCACAAGGATGGAATGGCCCTTTTCTCTCAGGCCCTAGCTCATTATGTGGTCCATCAGAGACCCACTGCAGGACCAGGCCAGCCCAAAAAGGTCTGCCTTGGACGACTTGCAATGGATAAAAAGATGGCTCCCTGATTCCTCTTCTTGAAGTTGTCAACAGTGAGGGGTTTTGTTGGCTACTGTGATCGAAGATATTACAGCAGGTGGGGTCAACTCCCACAAGGATGGAATGGCCCTTTTCTCTCAGGCCCTAGCTCATTATGTGTCCATCAGAGACCCGCTGCAGGAACAGGCCAGCCCAAAAAGGTCTGCCTATGACAACTTGCAATGGATAAAAAGATGGCTGCCTGATTCCTCTTCTTGAAGTTGTCAACATTGAGGGGTTTTGTTGGCTACTGTGATCGAAGCGAAAGATTGAACTCAAGGAAGGGCCCGATAGTTCCACACCTTCTCAAGCGTCAAAACAGAGCTATCGGAATCCGAAAGAACAGATTTAGCAGAGATGGCTCTCTTTTTATTTCCAATTCCAAGCCCATTTGTCCTCAGCAAAGGGGTCACAGGCTTACAGCACACACCTTGCAGTTTTTCCAGAAGCATTACAAAATTGCCAATCTTGTGCTCGTGCAGATCTGTATAAAGGGTCATGCTACAAACCATATTACCCCCATGTACTCATAACAGTTCGAAAATTTCACCTCTTTATTAAGAGAAAGAGGGAAAGGCATTGACCAACAAAGCATCATCAATCCAGACATCATCCAAAACTGAAACCTGTTGTCACATCCAACAATGTATTGGATTTCAGACTTCTGCACTCTGTTAGGGAAGCATCTACTGTACTCATTGTTCCCTCTCCCTATCGCACCAAACGCTAAACCTCCAAAACTATGTTCCTTGACGGAATCCAAGGAACCGGCCACCTTTGAAATCATCAAATTACTGCTAACAACACTTCTCCACATCACATACAGCTCATTGCCAAATCTCCAACACCATTTCCTGAGTAGAGCCCAGTTATTTTCTCTAGCACTCCTCAAAAACTGATGCCTCCCGCTTTCTTCGACTTTTGTCACATACTCCAATTACACGAGTTGGAACATATGACCCTCAGGTTTCCTTCACAAAGAAAGCCTTTTGCAATTTCTCAATCCTTCTTGTCACTTATTCCAACGTCTTGAAAAAAGAGTAAGCTGGGAGGTCGGATGCTCAGCTTTGATGAGCGTGATTCTACCTCTCAAGGATAAATAGGATCTTTTCTGCTAGCTTACAATTCTTTAAATGATGGAACCCCAAAAGGATGCTGCCTTCTGGAGCCTTGTCCCTATCCATGGTTCCAACTACATGTGAACCTCCTCTTTGAAGTTTCTTCCAAGCAACTTTGCAACATCCCAAGGGATCTGCATGAAAGACAAACAATCAAGGAGAGGCTTTTTTTATTATTTGACCATGTGAACCTGCATCCACCCACCAAAAGATTGATCAGATTATCAGAAGCAACGAAATGCACAAATCTCTACATGATTCTACTACCCCTAAAGTTCTCATGCTCAAACCTGATAGTTTTGAAGCTTCCTCCCACACATTAAGGCATGCTCCATCTCCTACTGACTGCCGTTACTTCATTCCAAAGATCTTCTGACATTGTCAGGTCAATTGTCCCGTATACAACTGTTAACAGCCAATTAAATCCATCTTTCACCAGCATGCAACTGAGGGAAATTGGGAGTGGGTCCTCAGTGAACATCTTCGATGAGCAAAGAATCTGCATCTCACATTATAATAAAATCCCTTAGTCTTTCCTTTTGTCTTTAAAGCCGGGGAATTTTTATTAGGAAGCCCATAGATATACTACACTCATTCACATCTTCCAACTTCAATTCCTGAAGCACCTCCATATCCGCTCCTCTTCTGCTAAGCGGGTCCCCCAAAACCAGCCTTCAATCAAGGTTGCTGAGCCCCTAACATTCCAAGACCCAATCTTCATTTTTCAAGCAGCAGAAACTCCTTCCCTCCATCTATAAACCCTTGTCAATGACCCCATTGATGTAAGTAGGTGCTTCCTCTTGCTCAATGGATAACCCATGATTTCCTGACCCATAGTCCTGTTCTCTACCCTCGCTACATCTCTGGAATCCAGCACCTCAAAACAAACTTGACGATTCAGCTCAATCACCTTGGAAAGAGAGTCCTAGCTCATCGCAAAGATCAATTAGAGCTTTGAGCACCTGGGACCTAGATTTCAAGGTCGTCTTCTGGTGGACCTTCGCCATCCCCATAGTCCTGTTCTCCACCCTGGCTATATCTCTGGAATCCAGCACCTAAAAACAAATTTGACAATTCAGCTCAATCACCTTGGAAAGAGAGTCCTAGCTCATTGCAAAGATCGATTAGAGCTTTGAGCACCTGGGACCTAGATTTTAAGGTCATCTTCTGGTGGACCTTCTCAGAAGGGGGGAAAAAACACCATTGTAGATCCTGCTTGTTGGGTTTTTGAATAATGGGATAGCTCTGGTCCAGAGTTATGGATCTGAGGCAATGACCAACCTAGGAGGATATTGTTGGCTCAAAGGAGATATGTCATGCGGGAGTGTATCAGCATATGTTGGTCGTATTTGGACTTTCACTAAATTGTCCAGAGGAGGATCACACTCTAATCTCTAGTTACCCATATCCATGCCAGGCCAATCTATGAAGACGATCATCCGACCCTCGTCCAGATATCCAGAATAACTACCTACTGCCAGAACTTTGATGTCCGGAGCACTTGGACCCCTATCCATGATCTCTATGGTGGCGCAGAAGAATAGTTAGATCCTCAAGCTTAACATAATAATATGCCAAATAGACCAAGAAAACCTCCGCCATCTGCCTACTCTGGTTAATCAGCTTGTGAAACCCCATTTTGACACACACAGGAACCTCAAGATCTGTCTCTCCTGAGATGAGTAGATAAGGAGTCTCTTGGTGATAAATTTGGATCTCAGAATAGACCAAGAAAACCTACGCCGTCTGCCTACTCTGGTTAATCAGCTTGTGAAAACCCATTTTGACACACATAGGAACCTCAAGATCTGTCTCCTGAGATGAGTAGATAAGGAATCTCTTGGTGATAAATTCGGCTTTCAGAATCTCTCTCTCTCTCTCTCTCTCTCTCTCTCTCTCTCTCTCTCTCTCTCTCTATTTTCAAAGCTGCAGAATATTACATTTTCTTGACTGGATGGTTTTTAATATTTGAAAAAAGAAAGAATTTATATCACCTTTCTCTTGCCCACCCATATCCATACACGTGTCTTCTCCAGTGTCACTTCCAGCCATCTGTCTCTTTCATATGCGGATGTTTCATTGCAACACATGACCCTCTATAGCTAGCTTAAAAGACTTCTCCAACAGGACACTGCCAGCTAACTGGCTGAATTCCAGCAACAATCTCCTACCCTTCACTTGGATCCATGGTTGTAATGAGTTGATACAATATGGTTGTATCCATAACCACCCCATCCCCCAAACACAATACGCCTGCAATTGCATCTGCTCATATCGTACGATAATTGGGGACCCAATACGGCCTCGATACTAATATTTAAAATGTTGTCTGGACTGACTCCAATGGCTCACAATAGAAACATCATCGTCTCCTCCATGCTGCCTTTCCCTGTATATCGCCTTTTCTCTCCATTGTTTTTCGGCCAACCTACAATGGCAAACGGCATCTTCCAGCCTCACTTTACCTTTAGATTCAAGGGCTCCCCTTCCTATCTCACCTTCATGACAAAGACTCTTCCCTCCATGGCTAGAGGACTAGATCTACTCATGTCCATCGTATCATCAGCAGCAAGCAGGAACCAATAGCTAGGAATGTCTCTCAAAATCCCACTGTGGAGGGGGATACCCCATACCCTAAATTCCATACCATTTGACCAGCAGAAGCCCACTCCACCCCCATTTGAATAAATCATTGACTGACCCGCCAGATTTACCCAACCCTTCCTCAAGGATACTCTAAGCGTCCAACTCTGACCTGACATGTACATTAAAACGGAAAACTTGAGAAGATTAATTAAATAATAAAAGGATAATTGGCGATAACTTTTATGGATATAGAGATAGGAGATGGTTGGATCCCTTACCTAGGATTCCACGATAAGAAAGAATGTATAGAAATATACCTAAATTTCTAACTAGAGAATGAGTCTTTATAAATTGAACGTAAACAAAGAAAAACGCTGAAGAACATTAACCGAGAAAGTTACATGAGATGAATCACTCACACTATGACGACGTGTGTCACGCTTTGGAAAATACTCCTGGTTCAAGTCTGAGTTGACCCAACGGGCCGGATAGGCTCTCTCTCTCTCTCTCTCTCCTCCTTCTTCTTCTTCCTTTCTCTTTCTTCTTTTCTTCTCCTTCTTCTTCTTTTCTTTTCTTTCTCCTTTCTTCTTCTCTTTTTCTTCTCCTTCTTTCTTCTTTTTCTCCTTCTTCTCTTCTTCTCTTTCTTCCTTTCTTCTTCTTCCTTTCTCTTTCCTCTTTTCTTCTTCTTCTTCTTCCTCTTCTTCTCCTTTTCTTTCTATTCTCCTCCCTGGCCGAGACTGGGGTGCTGCCCCAGCAATAGCAGCTGCGTGGAAGCTGCCCTCTCTCTCTCTCTCTAGCACGTTTTCTCTCTCCCTATCTCTCTCTCTTTCTTTCTTTCTTTCTTTCTTCTTCCTTCTTCTTCTTTCTCTCTCTTTCTTTCTTTCTTCTTTCTCTCTTGCTGGAGAAGAGTCCAGCAGCGCTGGCAGTGCTGTGGCGCAGCAACACCAAGGCCACAGCACCCCACCTCCTTCTCTCACTCTTTCTCTCTCCGTTTCTCTCTCTAACGTCCCACCCTTCTCTCTCTCTCCCTCGCTTGCAGCTTCTCCCTCTCTCACTCTCTATCTCTGGCACTTTCTCAGAGGAAAAGAGAGGCCTATCATGGCCTATATATACACTCAAAGACGAATGGACGGTCGGCGTATTGCGGACAGATTCTCGGATGCGTTTCCGAGTAGAAGAAGGAAACTGTATAGTTTCGGGACTCCTTTGCATGTGAAGCTCGTTGGAAAGCTAGGTGGGGTCCACACGAAGGTTTGGAAGAGGCCTGGCCCACCCATGCATCGCAGATCTGTCGATCTTGGAGTTTCTTGTATCTAAGGGTCGGTTTTGGAAAGCTGTGGTGGACCGTACGATCGCCCAAACACAATGAGGTCACCTACCTCCTACGTCCGTACGAGGGACGCTTCAGACGGACGGCTTGGATCAACCGACGGGGTCCACGGTGCTGGACGGTGTGGACCACAAAAGCAACAGCGGTGACGCTGCCGCTGCGCAGCGTTCGAAGAGGACGTTCCGTCCGTAACGCGTGAGAAACGCGGTCAACGCGCGTTGACCGCAGTGGCCGGCCGCTGCACTGTACACGTGGGTCCGACCTTGATGTATTTGATGAATCCCCTCCGACCATCGGTTAAGCCACTCAATTTGAGGTGTGCCACAAAAAAAATGAAGCAGATCCGAGTTTAGATGGCCCACATATGGCCCGTTTTCTGATTAGGACATTTGTATAGTGATCGGAGGGTTGAAATTCGACGTGTAAGGTTAGATCGTGTCCTAAAACTAATATATAGAGTTTCGCGTGAAAATGATTTCCAGAAATCATAAAACTTGCAATTGGTCCTATAACTTAAGTTGACTAATGGTACTTTCCTAGTACTTGTAGATTTATAAGTTTTGCGAAGTCTGCCACTTCCATACTATCCTAGGGTTCATGTTGAGCAATTTTAATGAAGGAACCATACCATAATTTCTTACGGATTAATTAATATTAATTTATTTATATTAAATTTATTTAATTTCTTAAATAAATAACTAATTTATAATTTAGATTATTCTAAAATCCTAGGGTGTTACAAACACACCCGAGCAGCTTTCACTGGTCTAAGGATATACCTTGTGATGGACACAATGTACAGGTCTTATTTATGGACAAACATGTGTGCAGGATAATGTACGGCGGTTTACATTGATCGCGTAATTCGAAATCGGAGTGGACGGTTAAATCTTCTAGTCTAGTAACTACAGATTACCCTAACGGTCGGTCTATCGACTTAACTAAGTACACTAAGTTTTTCAGAGGCCTGACAAGTTGTCTGAACACGTATAAACTGTATACATGTGTGTATGCGTGTGAACAATACAGCTTAGAGTTTAATTCCTCACATGTGAACACGCACTCGTGTACTTACTCCTGCGCCCAAATTTTTAGGGTATTACACCAGATGCCCATCCAACTCGAACACACACACCACTTGTAGATGTCCTAACTATCACTAAGGGTGAAAAATCCTAACTATCTTTTTTAATAGTCAAATTTGGATCTCTAGCCATCTCATCTTTAATGATCATTTTCATAACCACCAAGTTGGTGGTAAGAATCATTCAATCAGTTTGCTCTTAAATCCTACCAGTCATCCATAGTGTGCCCTACAATTAGGCCAGCTTGACTGCCATGCATGTACACCACAGATAGGGTGGTTGAGAAACCCCAATTCCATGTAACCTATCATGTAATATTGCCCTACTTCATATGCATCTTATACTATAATGTTCGAGCTTAGAGGTATGAAAGTATGTCATTCTGGATCATCGCAATAGTAGGCTCATCATGGATGAATATATCCCTAACATTAAATGAATCAGAATATCTGAACCATCCAATTGAGGGCCATCAACTCGACAGACAAAGAAGAAAGTGGTCAGCAAATCAAGCTCAATGCATGATAATGGGTCAGCTTGATTTAGCCATCCATTTTATCTTGTACAACATCACTAACTAAGAATGTACACCAGGCTTTTATCTATTGGATAAATTATGTTAAATCCTCAATTTTTGAATGACAATTCCAACAGACAATATAAACATGAGTTTAAGAAAATCTGAATTTTATTTAGACATGCAAACAGTCTGAAACTGTACTTTACAAATAACCTAGATTCATGTGACCAAGATTACAAGGAAACCAAATTCTCAGTGAAATTCAGTTTTCAAACATCCTGCATCCATACCCTAAAGGATTGTTCATGTCCTATGGTTCATGCTCAGGCCAAAGAAGAAAATAACTCTACAGTCCTCACCAATAATCCAATCTCTGCTTCTCCATTTCCAACCTTCCGTCTTCTCTTGCTGGTGGCGTTCTTGGGCTCCTCACTGGAATTCCTCCACCCCTCCCCAGAATTCCGCATCCCCACACCAAAATTCCAGTCTTTCCTCCCCAATAAACTTACTTGTTTCTGATTTTTGCAAGTAACGTCCTACAAACCAAAGCTTCGCAATTAGATCTGGAAAAAAAAAAAAAAAAAACACATCTTAAGTAGAAAAGAATAGCTAATAACAACCAAATAATGATGTTTAAAAATAAAAGAACAGTAAAAAAGGATAAGCAAAACCTTAAGGATTGTTGTGCAATGTCTCATGATCTAGCTGAGGAAGAAAACAAATAACAGATAAGCCCAGCACTACTACTACATTTTCAACTCCATGTACAATTTCTTTTTGCTCAAAATCACCTGAACAACTACATTGCAAGCCAAGTAATTGCATATCTGTAATCTTTTGTTGTCATTCAGAACCCTTTTTGCACAACATTTCCAACACAAGCCCGGCTGGTGACTTATACATTCAAGTCTAAATAGCAGCAGCAACAATATCTCCATATCAAGACTTTACGTGCATCGGACAAAATCGAAAGGAAAAAGAAAAAGATAAAAACTTAAAATAATTAAAAAGGAAAGGGACAAATATCATTGTACAATTTGCACTACAAAATTCTCGATCTTATTTAAATACTTGTACCACTAAATTCCGCCTGGTAGCAATTGCTATATCCGGTCACCAAACCAGTAAAAGAGGGCTGATATCAGGTGGCAGCCGACCATCAAAGTTTTACCAAGCTACTATGAGCATAAGTCAATGCCAAAGAGCTGGGACAAGGCTATGATAATAATGATGATGATTCAAATACTCCGCCTTTCAAAAAATCATGATTGAAATACTCATACAACTTATTCATAAATTTCCTGAACTCATCAGATTGCACAAGCTTATTTATGCTTATAGATATCCTTTAAAATACCCCTCTCTATTAGATTGCAAATCTATAATGTGAGTATCTCGTATTCCTAGCAGGGGGGAAGGGGGTGGGAGCCAAGGGTCTAAAATGAGCATTCATCAAAGGTTATGATTGTCCACTCAATCTGATTTTGGGTCCAGAACCTACCTATGGTGGGGCCAATGATCTGGGATTACTTACATGCATATCAAAGTGTATGGTGGTTGTGCATGCATGCATATAGATGAACATGCTCAATATATTTCCTCATAGCGATAACAGAGCCAAAATAAATTCAGAAGAACCCTGACTGATAACACCCAGCCATTTTTTCTTTTCTTTTTTTTATGACGACAAGGTGTCCCCGGCCCTTTTTAAGGCAAGACTAATCCCTGCAGATGCAGGCAATCACCACAAACCACGTGCATCGGGTAAAACACGGGGAGGGGAATCGAACTCTTGTCCGTGGGGAGCAAACCTAGGACGCTAGCCATTCGCCCAAACCCCAGACAGTGATAACACCCAGCCTTTATACTAAGATAAATGTTAAATGGACTCATCTTGCACGTGAAAACAAGTCACACATGTGGTATTGGCGCAGTCACCCACAGTCGATGCCACATCTCAAAAAAATCAGGCATATTTGATCAGCAGGTCGGCCAAATGTGTACAAGACAAATTAACATTTAAGAGAAACCGATCAACAGTCCAAATTCAAAAGTATACGTGTGGGCCACAGGTCCCCTGATGATCGGATCAGTACAATGTCTGAGAATTGATATCTAAAAAATGAAGGTGACCTGATAAGCGGCTCAGATACCACAAACATGTGCCTCACTTTTTGCATGTGAGAGAAGTCGCTCACAATGTATGCTGCAACAAGTGCACTTGTGACAAATTTCTCTTCTAATTATACTACAATAACAATACAAAGTTGTACATATCTATTAGCGAAGGTAGCAGAAAAGGATGCATCTATCAATCAGGGTGGTAGTAAATATCAACTACTCTGCAGAGATAGCAACAGAGGAGAAGTGTACTGCTTCAATTTCCCAAGAGGAAAATGGGTGCATGCAAATTAATCAGGGTGGATGTAGATATCAAGTTCCAATAAATAAATAAATAACAGAGAACAGAGAAGAGGAGAACTCACCAACAATTCCTTCTTCACCCCTCTGGAATTCCATCTCCCCCCAACGTTGGAATTCTTCAAGCCCTTGCCAGGAATCCCTCACCTCCTCCCAAGAATCCCTCTCATCTTCCCCGAACCCCATCCCATCCTCTCCGAAACCCCAATCCCCACCGTCCATCCTGTTCAAGAACCCTGCTTTCAACCGATCTCTCGCCACCCTCTTCATCAGATACTCCGTCTCGCTGACCTCCTCAGCATCCTCATCATACTCCTTCATCCTTCTCCTCTTCCTCCCAACCCCAACCTTACTCCGTCCTTCGCCACGCCAATCCTCATCCTCATCTCCCTCGAACCTAATCTTCATCTTCTTGTTCTTCTTCTCATTCGCCTTCGGTCCGTTGGCGATCGGACCGAAGACCTCGTATGCGTGTCCGTATCCATCATCGTTGTCGGATTCCCTCGAATCCATTATCCTAATCTTCTCGTTCCTTCTCTGGTTTCTAATTTGCTGCTGTATATGATGCTTCTCGCAGTAGGCTCTTCCTTTTATAGCTTTCTCTGAGCAGTGCCAGTTCTGTCCACCTGTTCTTTTGCATCGCTGGTAGGAAGAAGGGCGTGGAGGCATGGATGAGAATATCAATTTGGGGGTATGATATCTCCCTATTTACTGATTTTTTATGTTTCGGAAGGTGTCTTCTTTTCTACGGAGTGTAGTTGCGGGGGTGAGATATCAAGGAGTTTGGGATCATCTTGTTTGGACTACTACCCGATTTCATTTTCGTTGGCTTTCTCTTCGATAGACGGCGTTTCTCTGCTTTGGGTGGTAACTAAGATGGAAATGATCCTGAGACGCGAGGGGTCCTGTAACACGGACGCGAATCGTGTCCGACCCCTGTTCGGACCCTTAAGCGTCCGACCAGATCTTCGTGGGGCCCACTGAGATTTATCTGTTTATCCACGCCGTCCATCCTTTTTTAAGATCATACCTTAGTATGGGCCCAAAAATGAGGCATATCCAACGGTCCAGTGTACTCACCAGTGATGACTCTTACATTTAATGCAACTGGCTTTGTGTATTTAATGCGCATTTAAAGCAACCAAAGCTTAATATTTTGTGTGGTCCACTGGACCGTTGGATCTGCCGCATTCTTGGGCCCATACCCTAACTTTATTTTCAAATATGTATAGACGGCGTGGATAAACAGATACATCTCGGTGGGCCCCACACGGATCTGGGAGTCCGATCAGGGGTCGGACACAATCCGCGTCCGTGTAACACAATGATCCGTGGGACCCGGGGACCATAGCTCTGTCCTCTTGATATCTGATCCATCCATCAGTTTCTCAATATCATTTTACGATGAGATCGAGGCAGGGACAACACTTGAGTGGAGCACATCACAGGAACGGTGGGGGTGGAAACGCACACCATTGAAACTTTCCTGGGGCTATGTATATTTGTCATCCAACCCATTAATAAGTTGATTCCCAATTAGGCTATGTATATTTGTCATCCAACCCATTAATAAGGTTCCAATTGGGACTCAAAAAGTTGATTTCCACTCTTTCTTGTGGTGTAGCCCACTTGAGATTTTTACTTGCTTTATTTTTTAGATCTCAACCTAAGATAATCCTGAAAAACTGATGGACGGAGTTGATGTCACATGGATACCTCACTGGATCTTCGATACCTCACTGGCCCGAAGATCTTTGAATTTAGGGATCTCTTTATGGGAAACTCAAATTCCGTGATTTTCTTACCTCCCAACGTACCATTGTAGCATTCATTGTGAG
The DNA here is from genome assembly GCA_003013855.2 of Liriodendron chinense. Classification (NCBI taxonomy): domain Eukaryota; kingdom Viridiplantae; phylum Streptophyta; class Magnoliopsida; order Magnoliales; family Magnoliaceae; genus Liriodendron; species Liriodendron chinense. The sequence continues at coordinate 2,352,922 of PVNU02000326.1, forward strand.
AAGATGTCACATCAAAGTGTGGTCCTGCATGACGAAAGATTCACATCGAGCAAGCCCTACCTGGTGGTGGTCCACATCAATGGTGGGACCCACATTATGGATGGTGGACATTGAATGAAGGATCACGTGATGGAAGATTGACATTAAAGGTGGGCCCACATGATGAATGACCCATCTTGAAGGTTCAGCCCATATGATGGGTGGTCCATAGCAAAGGTGGGACCTACATGATGGGTGGTGGACATCAAAGGTGAGTCCCACATGATGGACTATCCACATCAAGTGGGCCCCACATGATAGATGGTCCACAACAAATATGGGTCCCACATGATAGATGTTCCACATCAAAGGTATGACCCACGTGGTAGATGGTGGACATTGAATGTGAGACCACATGATGGAAGGTTGACATTAAAGGTGGGCCTACATGATGAATCGCCCATATTAATGGTTGGGCCCCACATGATGGACGGTCCACAGCCAAGGTGGGACGTACATGATGGATGGTGGACATCAAAGGTGGGTTCCACATGATGGACTATCCACATCAAGTGGGCCCCACATGATAGTGGTCCATGACAAAGGTGGGACCCACATGATGGATGGTGGACATTAAAGATGGGCCCCTCATGATGAATGATTCATATTAAAGTGGAGCCCCACATCAAGGTGGGCCCACATAATGAAAGGTTCACATCAAAGGTGGGTCCTACATGACGAAACATGCGCATCAAGTGGGTCCCGTTTGATAGACAGTCCACGTCAAAGGTGGGACCGACGTGATGGATGATGGTCATTGAATGTGGGCCCACATGATGGTCAGTTGATATCAAAGATGGGCCCACATGATGAATGACACATAATGAAGGTGAGGCCTCACACAATGGATGGTCCACATCAAGGTGGGCCCACATAGTTGACGGAGTGAGCTTCACATGGTGGATGGCCCACATAAAAGTGTGGCCCCTCATAATGGACAATTCACATCAAGTAGGCCCCACCAATGGACGGTCCACGTCTAAGGTCTCTCATGATGGATGACCCATATCCAAAGTGGGCCGTATGATGGATGATCCACATAGAAGGTGCACCCCACGTGATGGTGGATATCAAAAGTGGGCCCCACATGATGGACAATCCACTTCAAAGGTAGGGCCCACACTATGGACACATCAAATGTGGAGTCCACGTGACAGGTGATGGGTAGTGGACATTGAGGGGCCCCACATAAAGAACAATTAGGAATGTTGGGCCCCACGTGATGGATGGTCCACCAAAACAACTATTTGGATTGCTCTTATATTAAAGTTATTGTAATCTCTAAAAATGATATCAATTACCCTTTAAAAGCTCTTATTTGAAAGTTTTACTAAGCATGCTTATTTTAAATAAGAGTTTTTTTTTTTTTGAAGATTTTACTAAACGAGCTTATTTAAAACAAAGCTAGAAAAAAAATGACTTATTGAAGTATCTCTTATTCAAAAAGCTCTTATTGAATTAGAGTAGAGATGCCAGACGAGCCCTAATTCAATAAGAGCTTTTTTAATAAGAGTTATTTCAACAAGTTCTTTTTGTTCTAACTGTTGCTTTAAATAAGCCCCGGTAAAATCTAAAAAAAAAAAAAAAAAAACTCTTATTTAAAATAAGCAAGTATAATAAAACTTTTAAATAAGAGTTTTTCTAGGGGTAGTTGATATCATTTTTAAAGATTACAACTTAATTATAAGAGCAATCCAAATGGTTGTTTTAGTGGACTATCCATCATGTGGGGCCAGCATCAATGCTAATTGTCCTTTATGTGGGGCCCCTCAATGCCCGCTACCCATCACCATCACGTGGACTCCACATTTGATGTGTCTATAGTGTTGGCTCTACCTCTGAAGTGTATTGTCCATCATGTGGGGCCTAGTTTTGATATACCTATGAGGTGCACCTTCTATATGGATCATCCATCATACGGCCCACTTTAGATATGGGTCATCCATCATGAGAGACCTTGGATGTAGACCGTCCATTAGGTGGGGCCCACTTGATGTCAACTGTCCATTACGAGCGACCACACTTTTATGTGAGTCATCCATAATATGAAGCTCACCCCGTCCATTATGTGGGCCCACCTTGATGTGGACCATTCTTTATGTGGGGCCCCACCTTCACTATGGGCAATTCATCATATGAGCCCATCTTTGATATCAACTGACCATCATGTGGGCCCACCTTCAATGACCATCATCCATTATGTGGATCTCACCTTTGACGTGGACCGCCATTTAAATGGGACCTACTTGATGTGCATGTTTCGTCGTGTTGGGCCACACTTTTATGTGGGCCATCTATCATGTGGGGCCTACCTTTGATGTGAACCTTTCATTACGTGGGCCCACCATGATGTGGGGCCCAATTTCAATATAAGGGGCCCATCTTTGATGTCCATCATCCATCATGTGGGTCCTACCTTTGTTTTAGTCCATCACGTGGGGCCCATTAGATGTCCACCATCCATCATGTAGGTCTCACCTTGGCTGTGGACTATCCATCATGTGGGGAACATTTAATAGGGGTCATTCATCATGTAGGCGCACCTTTAATGTCAACCTTCCATCATGTGGTCCCACATTCAATATCCACCATCCATCACTTGGATCCTACCTGTGATGTGGACCATCCATCATGTGGGTCCCACCTTTGTTGTGGACCATCTATCATGTGGGGCCCACCTTTGATGTTCACCATCCGTCACGTAAGTCCCACCTTTGTTATGGACCATCTATCATGTGGGGCCCAACCTTCAATGTGGGTGATTCATTATGTGGTTCCACATTTAATGTTAATCTTTCATCATGTGGCCCCACACTCAATGTCCACCATCGATCACGTGAGTCTCACATTTGTTATGAACCGTCCATCATATGGGGCCCACTTGATGTGGATGGTCCATCCATCATGCAGGGCCACATTTTAATGTGGGTCATCAATCATGTGGGACCCACCTTTGGTGTTCACCGTCAATCATGTGGGGCTCAACTTTCAATATGGTTTGTTCATCATGTTCATCATGTGGGGCTCAACTTCCAATATGGTTGTTCATCATGTTCATCATGTGGGCCTACCTTTGATGTCAACCTTCCATCACCTGATCCCACCTTTGATGTGGGTGTTCTTCATGTGGGGCCCACCTTTGATGTGACCATGCATTATGTGGGCCCACCTTGATGTGGAAACCCTCCTTCAATATGGGTTGTTTATCATGTGGGCCCACCTTAGAGATATTTTAAAGAAGAGAAGAGGGCAAGATGGGCATTACTTAAAAAGTTTAAGGACAAACTTGTCCAAAGAATAATTAAAAATGTCCACTCGCTCAAGTTAAATAAACTCTCAAAGAAAAAGTGATATTCTCGTTACTTGTCATTTAAGAGTTGTTTTGCTAGTTTCTAAAAAAGTAAGCTCTAAAATGAAAGCTTCACCAAACAGTCTATTTTCATAATAAGAGCTTGTTTTTTTAAAACAAGCAAATAAGCTCTTATTAGTAGATTTGTCAAACGCCCCCTAGGATACGCCTAGCCGGTGGGTGGGGCATGTGAAAAAATAACTCCATATTGAGAGCGAATTAGGTGCTAGTGGGTGACACGTTAATGGGTGCTTCCCTGACCGTAAGGCTGACCCATGGGTGCTTCCCTGACCGTAAGGCTGACCCAATGGCTGTTTCCCTGCAATGGGGCCCACCTCAATGCATGTGTTGTGCGTCTAAGCCATCCATCATTTTTTTTCTAACTCATTTAGGGCATAATCCCAAAAGTAAAGCAAATCCACATTTCAAGTGGGCCATACCCTAAGGATTGAATTCCCATGGGGTCGTAAAAGTTTTGGATCAAGCTGATATTTATGCTTTCCCTTCATTTAAGTTTGTGTAGCCATATTAACATGTTGGATGGCAAATAAACATCTCAGTGAGCTCTAGAAAGTTTAGTGGTGGGCGTTCAATGACCACTGTTTCCTGTGGCGTGGTCTACTTGAGATTTTTATCTACTTTATTTTTTCAATTATACCTTAAAATAGCTAGAAAACTGATAGACGGTGTGGATATATAACAACTACATCAAGGTGGGCCCCACAGCTAGAGCAACACCCACTAACCTGTTACATGTGGAACACCTAATCTACTTCCCCCTATCTCGACATTTTTATCACTCTCTAGTAGGGATTTTCCGTGGTGGTGTGCATAGTCGCGTGCTAAGTTTAATTACTCTGTGGTAGTTGATCCACTATCAATGACCCTAATTACACCTATGCTTACAATGGTTATGATTGGCTAATCGACGCATTTCTTTGGCAGAAAGTTCCTATGAATATTTAAAATAGTGAGTGGTCTAATTTCAAATGGTTATTATAATATATAAGTTAACATGTACTATTACAATGAAGATTAAACAATTCATCCTCGATCCTGAACGTGGGGTTTAAATCATACCACCATAAATGTTAATGATTGTAGTCACAAACTACCCTCGCATGGACGTAACGTACATCATGACTGAATTAACTTTGCAATACACTGTACGGACTGCACGTCTAGTTTGTTCGCACTTGGGGTTATGCGTACGCGATCCATTGACTAGATGAATGCGTTTGTGATTTGAATTGAGCCATATGATTGTGTCTACAGAGTGAGTATAAAATCCTATGATGATGGGTGTGAATTTTATTCCCAATCATTGAATGGATGTGAATTTTATTCAAAATCATTGAATGGATAAATCCTTGAGGCATATATGTATTCCTACAAAATCCTTGAGATACCAAGATACTCAATTCATTAAAACGATGACCTTCTATCTGTACAATTGACATGGGGAATTAAAACCCCCAGTAGTGTCGATGAGTAGTAAGATTGAGTAAAGTGAAAATTTATTGGGTATGATACTTTTCCTATTATTTTGGTCATCGACATTAATGGCCTCAACCTTAACAGGTTCAACACTCATGGGGATTAGACCATTCACCTAGTAGCCATAAACATGGATAGGCCATAACTTGAATGACGTGTCCATTGACTTTTTTTTACTAAACAGTCTACAAACATAAATGCACGATGATAAAGATTATCTCATCAGTGTGATTTTTGTACAGTGGCACATCATCCCGATGAACGATTTGGACTCCTTGTTGCCACACGCATGTTATGGATTTGTAGTATTGCATTGAGAATATGAGCAAAGCATCGAGGGTTAAGAAAATGTAACAACATAACTGCTTATGCCAGGCTACTGAGCATAATCAATCGTGTTGGGATCCGCATTTCATTTGAGGTCTATGAGCTCAACCCAATATTGAGTTATAGGCAAATAATATTGATAAGTTGGGCTCAAGCTTAAAATGACCCAGATAATTTACATAAGGCAAAATTTTACCTCGAACCAAACCAGACCAACGCTCGAGCTAGAGTTACTTGCCACCGCCATTAGTTGGATTGGGCCTAATAAGTGGGTGTTTAAATTTTATCCTAACAATATACAGTAGCGGCTAGGCTACCCAACCTAATCCATTTATTATGGGCTCGCGTGGATACACACCCAATCGAGCATGCCTGTGTATCAAACATCATTATGAGCATGCACACATACACACAAAGAAGAGGAACGAATCGTCGTTAATATTGTAGCATAAGGTTCACAGCTGAAACTGATATACCTTAATTCCATCCACTATTTGAATTGTCTTCAATATTATCGAAACATCCCCGATATTATCTGTATCTCTAGCTCAATGATACCAATAACATTGGTAGTGATACCAGTAATGTTGATAGTATCAGAAATTCTAGACGTTTTGGGTAGATCTAAATGTGGCCCCGATCATGACCTAAAAAATGCGCAACCGTCGATATGTGGTCCACTAATGTCAGTTCACCACACGTGTTAGAGAATGATCAAAGCTTGTCCAGGCGAAGAATCCTCATACTTAACTGAAGCCACGTATATAGTCATGAGGCCCCGACTTCGACCTCAGATAAATGACAAAATTCTGAGGACTCGGCTTTAACCTCAAATAGTGGAAATGGCCCGAGGCCTTGGCTTCGGCCTCAGGTGACGGATATAAAACTGAGGCCTTGGCCCCAGGCACTGACACCCGCCATATTATCGTCAATCCATCCCAAACAACTAAACCGAGGATGCCGAGTACTATCCGCACCGACAACCTTGAATATGAGCACTTACCGCGCTGTCATACGAAGATAACGATTAACACTTAGATACGCGAGATCCGGACATGATGAGGATGATCTCGATTAATACGGGATCTATACAGGATATATGAATCCACCGCCAGTGCCTATAAAAAGACACATCACTCCTTATTAAGGTACGCAATACGCAATCTCATATACAAGTAAAGTGATTATGCTTAATCATCTCCCTTGCTAACTTAAGCATCGGAGGGTTCGTAGCAAGCATGACAGCCGCCCCCTCATAATCTTCATTTGTGACCACAAGTCAGTCAATAAACATTATTCATTATTGTGTCCCATCAAACGACGAAGATTTACCATTGGTCCTTGATCAACATCTATTATCCATTTTCAGATGTTAACACTAGGTATCATATCACCAATGTATTGATATCATCAATATTTTCAACCATGTAAATTTTAAGCATTGATTGTATTGTTAATGCATCGATATCGTCGGTGTATTGCCAATATTTTCGACTACGTAAATTCTAAGTGTCGCTTATATTGTTAATATATATGCGATATTTCGATAATATCACCAATGTATCGACATCTTAAAAAATATGTAAATTGAAAAATTCTCGTTTTATATTTCTTATAGCCGCATGGCTGCATGCAACAATCAATACGTCAATAATAATATTGATAATATCGTGATATTATCATTATCACAACATGTCAGTATTGAGATCACAATCTTTCATTTCTTTTTCAGTTGTCAGCGATTTGTTAAAAAAATATTGTGTGTTGCTGATATTCTGAAATATCAATGAATGTTTGGATGGAAGGTTGGAGGTTTGATGGATGGATATTCGGATGAGATGGTTTCATTGATTTCTTATAGCAACACATGCTTTTAAGCTCCCATTAAATAAAAACATGTTATGTATGTATTATTTTTCACAATTTTTGTTTAATATAAAAATATGTGTATTTTAGCATCTTTCAAGGTTTCATTGAAAAATTTCACCGTTTTCCCCATGTCTCCCCGCATTTCCAATTATCAACGATATTGATATTGTTTTCATGCCCCTGGCTAACAAACCTTGTAGGATATTAAAATTTTGAACACTACATATTTAAATATTAGAGCGATCATGACCCATAACTGCATAGAAAGATGATTCTAATTGATTGATTAGTGGACAAACAAATATCCATCTGTCCATCAACCAATGGTTAAGATTTTCTATTAATGTGATTTTTTAGTAATGACCGACTTATAATGGATTCCACTAATTAGGTATCTTGGATCTTAAGGTACATGCATCTTGCATGGAAGAGGAGTTGTCACAACGTTGTGGTTGTTCCCTAAACCCTTAGTCATGGAGCCATCTTCTCTAATTTGTCAATTATAAGGTTTGCTTGTGTTTAAACTACACTAGTGTATAAATACAAGTAGAATCATTTTGAAGTTCTTCTACAAGTGCACAAAGCATTTCATTTTTACTGCATAGATCTATTACAGTTCCATCAATTGGACGACTGTAATTGCTAAGTCAATATAACTTCCTGACAATGGCCTATCCAGTACACGTTTGAGAGTCCTTTAATTGAATTAGACGGTTCGTCTTTAATATCCACTTAACCTTTTGTTCTTTTATAGCATTTATCTAATAAAATGACTACATCCACAATTAGGGTGTGGTATAATATTGGTATGTGTATATTTATGTTAGTCCATGCATTAGGTGCACCTAACTGCAAAGAATACACAATGTAAAAATTAGCTTGATCTAAAACTTAGGTAGGCCACACGGTGTGAACATACAGGTTCTGAGCATGATTTTACGTGCTTTCACATAACGTGTCCTACAGTCGAGTTAGTTTCTACGATGTAAAGTACAAATGAAAAAACTCGTTAGACATAGATAATAGATGCCAAGTCAAGAATAATCCATGTCTACTAAAGCTATGATGGAAAACAAAGTAGTTGACAGTCATATATGCAATGAAAAATAAAATACTTGACAATCATGTATGCAGTGGGATAAACAGTGAGGGGAAAAAGTAATCGAGAGAATTTTCTCATGGGTTTTCTTTTAAAGCGTTGGCCATTCATGCTAGGGCATGCATATGGGAAGATTTGATCTACACATCACCTTGCCACATGTCCCACAGAGAGATATTGCATTATATTCAGTGTCTTCTTCTTTCAAATGATAAATAAATCAGAAAACACAGTATCTTCTTTATAAGAGATAATGAAAATGATAGTATCAAACAAATAAAATAATCTACCTTCTCTTATCCTTCACTTTCTTTTTTCTCTTCCTTATTTACTTGGAAAATGGATAAAAAAAAAAAAAAACAATGAACAAAAACAAAAAATATTCTTAATCTTTTTAAATAAAAAAGAGAAAAAAATGATGAAAATAAAAATATCAAATAAATAAAACAACATACCTTCGTCTTCTCGTTCTTATTTTTAACCGTCCTCTTTTAAAAAAAAATCGAGAGCCCAATGGTCAATAGAGAATCAAGACCCAAGAACTACAACCCTAGCAGTTAACAGATAATCGAGACCCTAACAATTAATAAAGCATCGAGACCCTGACACTGATCAACAGAGAGCTAAGACCCCAACATCAACGGAGAACTAATACCATAAAACCAATAGAGAACCGAGACCCTAACATTTAAAAGAAAACTGAAACCCTGAAACCGAGATCCTGGCAGTCGATAAAGAACTGAGACCTCAATAACATAGAAAATCGAGACTCTAATAGTTAACAGAGAACTGAGACCTTAACAATACAGAGAATTAAGGCACTAACAATACAAAGAACCGAAGTACTAGCACTTAACAAATAATTAAGACCCCAATATCAACAGAGAACTAAGACCCTAACACTTAATAGAGAACCGAGACCTTAACACTATAGAGAAGTGAGATCCTAACACTCAACGGAGAATTGAAACCCTAACACCCAACTGAGAACTGAGACCCTGTGAACATTGAAAATCAGTGCCTATGCTTTTATACTTATTTTTTTACGGATGAGCTGTGTTTGGAGTGATGATGTAGTAAGCTTGGAGTCGCCACTAGCTAATTAGCTCAAAATCCCGTGGTCAATTAGAACCTGTAGAATCTATAAAAGCCAGAGGATCTGGGGACTCTCTTACTTAAAGTTGACTCCTAATCTACGACCTATGATTATAAGGGACCTTAATTACAAGAGGGAAGGGGTTAGGCACCATCTCTGCTCGTATGAGTATATAGTATCTACTTCGTGTGATAAGCTGATTTTAAGGGATAAATGATAAGATGCAGAGTATTAAAGTAGGACTAGACAGACTTGGATCTCTGATGTGACAAGGTGTGAAATTCTAACAAGGCACAGAGCATACGTCCAAAGAATAACTAGAAAATGAAGGGATTTCAGGGAAGACGTGACGATGGCATAATAATATGTAAGAGGATTAGGCTGCCATGAGCTTCTAATGTGATAAGATCCGGAGTTCTGGGAAGTTACAGAGCATACATTCAATGGGAACCTAGAGAAGCAAGAGGGTTGGGAAAGAAAATGGTGATGCGATCTACAACATATGAATGCAAAAAATGATGGCTCAATCTTTGATCTGCGGTTGGAAGTGGCTTGGAAATTTGGGTGCAATATGGCTTGAATGGGTTGACCCAATTGGGCTAAGCGGTTAGGAAAGGGCTATATGATCTAAGAGGGGGCTGGAATGGATGAAGGCTTGGAAGCTCAAGTTCACCTCTCACTCTTACTCTCATTCCCATCCTCTCACTTTCACTCTCACCCTCATTCTCTAGATTTTGGTGGGTGTAAATGAAGAGAGGAATGGGGTATTTATAGCCCACTGGGTGGCTTTCTTGTCATTGTAGGGTGTTTGGAGGGTAAAGAACAAGTGGAAGCTTGTGATTAGTGAAGGGGAATGAGGGGGCACATGGCACTCTCACAAGTGAATGGGGCTTGTAAAAGAGTGAATAGTGAATACTCTAGGCGTAGTAGGAGTTATAACATAGTTGTCTCTCTTGGAGAGCAACAACTATAGTTTAGGTTACATTTCTCGAGAGGGAGTGGTAATTTAATTACGGCCGTTCCCTGTACTTCCATGCATTTTAGCCAATTGGTTCATTTGTGATGTGGAGGGAGGATTCCCAGATAGAAGGCATGGATCAGGCACTTTCTTTGAGCAGATAGACCGGGAAAAAGGCCGAGGAAACAATAGAAAAATTCTTCAACTTTCGGATCTCGACGGTTTCCTGATGGATTCTCGACGCTTTTAGATCATTGGCACCGTTGGCTGCCCGACGACATTAATTGGGCGCCTGAAATTCCGCTAGGAGGACCGCAACTCTCTAGACAATTTTGTTCATCGTTTAACGCCTGACAATTTTCCAATGGGTGCCCAACAGTCGCCTGACCGTTCCCGATGGTTGATCGAAATTCAGCCAGAATTCCAGACTTAGTCTTTGAACAGTTTTGGACAATTTCGGGCATTAGATACATTCCCGACAGCTCGAGTCGGGCGCCCGATGGCTCAAAACTATCGCCAAACATATTTGCGTGATTTTTCAGATTTCTTTTTAAATTGATTAAGATTCTTTTTTATTACGTAATTAAGGTTTTTATGATCCATTTTTCTCTATTTATAGTTGTTTAAACTCGTTATTAATATCTCTTATTATTAAACAATTTTTTTATTTATTTCTCATGGATTTGGGAAAGTTTAGTTGAGGATTCCCGGAGGATATGTGGATTCGGAGTAAGTATCCTGTGAGAGAGAAGTGATCGATCTCACTACGTCTATGCTTGCACCAAGTTGGTATCAAAGTGAGGAATTCCATGCGATCCAATGGCAACGAGCGACGACCAAGACAACCATCCCTTTGACGTTGAGCAAAGGATTAACTATTTAGCAAGGAGAATTGATGCTCTCCAGCAATCGAACGAGTTGTCCATGTAAGGGCTACAAGCAACTCTTGATTAAATCGCGACGTCATTGGCCCCGCCCCAAGCCCAATGCAACGTTCAAACGTCGATGGTCGTTGTTCCAAACAACCCTGTTGAAGACCTAGATTTCAGCAATGAAGACGTTGAAGGCCTCAACGTCTGACAACCCGCACATGAGCACGAACATGCGGATCATACCGACAGAGATTTTCGGGCAAAAGATGATCTTCCTAGTTTCAATAGCTTAATATTTAATATTTTCTAGATTAGCTAGCAGAGGTAGAGAGATACTTTGATTATATGAGTGTAACAAAAGACAAACAAACTAAGCTCGTAGCATACTTTGATTATATAAGTGTACCAAAAGACAAACAAGCTAAGCTCGTGGCATATAAGTTGAAATCAATAGCTTTTGCATGGTGGGAACAGTTGTAACTCACCCGTAGTTGGCAGAACAAGTTGCCCATCCGATCGTGGCCATAGATGAGACAACTTCTTCGGTATCGATTCCTTCTCGAAGATAATAGCAGGTATTATTTCAGGAATACCAAAATTGTAGATAGGGGGAATTATACTACTGCGAAATATTTCACAGAGTTCCAGAGACTATCGATGCGAAACGACTTGTCGGAGATTGAACCATAGAAAGTGGCATGGTTCATTGGCGGTCTGTGGACCACAATTCAGGACCCTATTCAGTTACATCTGGTTTGGATAGTGGATGATGCAGGTGGAGTACCAACCAAGGTTGAGACACAACTTACAAAGACCCCTACATGATCTTACTTTACAATGCAAGCCCCCACGACAGATCCTTCACAGGGCACATCCCATGCCAATGGGAAAGAACATGTTGAAGCACGTCCTTCAACTTCTACCCCTGCGAATTGAGGTTTGGAAAATGATCAATATAGGCCCCAATGCACCAGGACGACTGCTCCAGCCCCAATCAGGATTCCAAATCCCTATGCTTGGCCGACACTGAATAATCGTTTTCATTGTGGACAACCTAGCTATTTATCAAATACATGTCCTAATAGCCATTGGCCAGTGTAGCTATCGCTGCAGAGGAAACGCGAGATAATCCGGAGAATAATGAGGCCGAACACGTCAAGCAAGCATAAGAAGAAGCCGAGTGGATTCCTGGGAGATTAGAGAATGTCCCCGGTGGTGCAAAGACAGATGTACACACCAGAGATGGGAGCCGAATCCCAACGCCACTGACCTTTTTTGCACTAGGTGCACGACAAATGGGAGGGTTTGCAATGTTATCATTGATGACAAAAGTTATGAGAACACCATGCCACAGACAATGGTAAAGAAGCTAAAATTGGAGACTACACCGCATCCCTCTCCGTACACGATTAGTTGGATCCAGAAGGACAATACGACAACAGTAACGGCCCAATGCCTTGTATCCTCTTTTATTAAAAAATCATACAGAGACCAAATATTATGCGATGTCGTAGACATGGACGCATGTCACATGATACTTGGGCGGCCATGACAATTCGATCGAGACCTCACTCATCAAGGACGCAACAACACCATCTCATTCACTAGAGATGGGAGGAAATTTGTCCTCGCTCCTACAATTCTGGTTCAAGTCCGGAAACGACTAGGGTCAAGGGGCAATCTCTCCTTACTATACACAACGTGGAAAAAAAAAAAGCACGGGTAAAAGAAAGAAGAGCGCGCATCGTATGCTCTTGAGAGAATGTTGTTGCCATGCCTCCGTCGATAAAATTGAAGGCGGGTCGTGATCCAAGCTCGAAATGAAACTCGATGATGAGTTTTCTTCAAGTGGGGGAGTCTGATGTAGAGGGAGAACTCCTAGATAGAGGGCGTGGATCAAGCACTTTCCTGTAGCAAATAGACCGAGAAAAGGATCAAGGAAAATAACAGAAAAATCTTTCAGCTTTCAGATTCTCGACGGATTCCCAATGCCTTTGGATTGTCAACATCGTCGGGCGCCCGCCAATACTTAATTGGGCACACAAAATTCCACCAGGACCAGTACTCTGGACTATTTTGTTAATTGTCGAATGCCCGACAGTTTCCCGACGAGCGCCCAAAATACTGTCGGAGTTCCAGACTCAGTCTCTCGACAGTTCTGGACATTTTTTGGGCGCACAACACTCTCCCGACAGCTTAGGTTGGGCACTTGACAGCTTGGAATTGTCGCCATATAGATTTGCGCAATTTTTTAGATTTTCTTTTTTAATTGATTATGATTCTTTTTTATTACGTAATTAGGGTTTTAAAGGTTTGCTTTTCTCTACTTACAGTTGTTTAAACTCATTGTTTTTAATCTCTCTTATTATTAATCAAAAAATTTATTTTCTTCTTGTGGATTCGAGAAAGGTCTTATGGATTCGAGGAAGTCTTGTTGAGGATTCCTAGAGCTTCGTAGATTCAGAGTAGGTATCTCGTGAGAGAGATAATAATCGATCTCACCACGTCTATGCCTGCTCCAATTTGGTCTCGGAAATAAGTGGCTAAAAGCTTGCTTTTAGGGTTTTGGCTTAAAAAAGGCTTGGGTATGGCTTTGACTTGTGCAATGGCTTAGGTATGGCTGGGGTTTAGGTATGATTCCCAAGGATCATCCACGCTTTATAGGGGTGATAGCCTGGGTGGGGGTGTTTGCAGACCCTAACACCAACAGAGAACTAAGACCCTAAAATCAACAGAGAGACCCTAACATTTGATGAAGAATTGAGACCCTAGCACTTAACAAATAAATGAGATCCTAACATTAATAAAGAATTGAGACCCTGACACTAGCGGATAACTAAGACCGTAATAGCTAACAAAGAACTAAGACCCTGACACTCTACAAAGAACCGAGACCATAATAATGCAGAGAAGTGAGACCCTAATAGTCATCACACAATTGAAACCCTAAATCTCAATTCATGGGTCTCAGTCCATGGTTTGCCGGTTTCAATTGCCATTCCAAAGATGGGTTTTTAGTTTGCGGGTCTCAATCATAATGTGTAGTTGTTCTTGTATGGACATGGTTTCAATTCGTGGGTCTCACTCTACAGACGAAGTAAAAGAAAAATTAAAAGAATAAGATAAGTTGTTTTATCTATTTGGTATTTTTATTTTTATTCTCTCTTTTTTATTTAAAAGGTTTATAATGTTTTCTTTTAATTTATTCATTGATTTTCTTATTTATGTTTATTTATTACATAAAACATGAGAAATAACAAAAAGAAGAAGGTAAGTTTTATTTATTTATTTGATAATATAATTTTCGTTCTCTTTTTATTTTCTAAAGAAGAAGAGGAAGATAGTAAATGTGTATTTTTCTTGATTTATTTGTCCTTTTTATTAAGAGAGATAGAGAAGAAGAATAAAAATGATAAGCAATGGCATTTCCAGACAAACAAAAGAAAAGGAATGAGAAGAACACGAAGACAAATGAAAGAAGAAGAAGAAGATATTAAATGTATTTTATATTCATTTTTTTTTAGAAAAAAGAATGAAGAAGAAGAATGAAGAGCAGGGGTATTTTCATCCATTAAAAAGACCTATTGTTGTTAGAAATTTTAAAAAAGTATTGAAGAGACTTCCTATGCATTTAATTAGAGCAGACTAGGGGTCTATTTTGTTTTTTTTTTTTTTAACGGTGAAATTTTATTATGCTAGTCATGCAACGCACCCACCTTGTTAGTTCCGCAACACACCCACAAAGTCAATCACACAAAGCACCCATTGGTGCTATTTGCATTTTGTTAATAACCCTTTTTATTAAATTAAAGTTTGGAACAAGGAGGAAACCTCGACTTAAAATAAAGATGGGACCGAACTCATATGTGACAAAAAATCTATAGAAATTACAATTTTTTCCTTCAAATGTTAGTATAGATTGTAATGAAAAATCAATGTCCATGCATGATCCTTATGCATTGACATGAATTCTTAGTTAAAATTTCAATCTTTAAGTAAAATATAAGAGAACTCGATGAAATCCTAATTTTCCCATTTTCATACTAGAAATATGTGTTTTCCACTATTAATTAATGTGATTTTTTTTTTATTATATATTAATGTGTTTGGTTATCTATTGGTTGCCGATTTTTTTTACAACACATGGTTATCCCTTGTAAAATATAAACTTTATTATATATAGTTCTCTTGTAATATTTTAATTCCTATATATGTAAACATGTCTTTTAACATCTCATAAAGTTTCATTGAAAAATTCACACTTATTTTTAATGTTTTCTTAACGTTTCTCCTGGACAACAATATTTTTTTTCAAGTATCAACAATAATATTGATGATACCTATATATGTTTATATGTCCCCGATCATCAATGCATGTGCCATAACCAATGCTATAGGCACTAACTATATCATGACACTTCTAGCTCTACCATATCACATACCCACAAGAGAAACACAAATCTCATTTCGACGTTAGAAACTTGAGTGGGGCCTAAAATCCAATGAGCGACAAACTAGATATGGAAGAGGTGAACTAATGATCAATGATATGGTATTTGCATCGGCAATTGATCAGTGCTAATTGTTAACATTATTGGTAGATGAATTAGCAAGTCACTTATATGTCCATGCTTGTATAAAGAAAACGAATGTTAAAAAAATAGTATCTACAACAACACACACAAACAGGATATACAAATAATATGAGATTTTGGGACATGTAATGTTGAAAGTTGAAGACCACTTGGTGGTAGATGACCAAGGAGTCATGCACATAAATGAAGCGGGTTTCAATTCCTTCCACACCTAAATCGCCTTAGGTTCACTTGCGATTAACATCTTTTTCTCTAACTTTTTGGAAGTCCTGGAGAAGATAATATTAACCATCTTAGGGACTTTGTTTTGCCAATCAACCCATAATGTAAAGGGAACGTGTCATCATTATGATTTTCCCATTGCCAAATATGAAAATTGCCCATCAAATGTAAATGCAACGACTGCACTTTTTTCAAGGCATACCATAAAAACCTTGAATCCAACCTGTCACTTTAATGTAGTTTGGTGATGATTTCGCGTCAAAGTTATATGAAATGTCATTATTATGATTCTGCCATTTATAAACCAAACATGAGAATTGAAAAATTAGACATTGTAAGGTGTTAGGCAAAGTAATTTGTAATCGGACTATATATTGGCTTTCCAGTAATAATTAGTGAAACAAACCAGCCTTATGGTTTTTGGTACCTCCAAGGTATGGCAAGGAGGAGAAGGGGCCTCGAAGCCTAGTCCTTCCCCACGTGGGATATTTTTTCTACAAAAACTTTATAAATCCTCGTAAACTTATTTTCTTAAGCATGTGTGTTGGTCGACCCGTTGCCTCTGTATGACATCCAACCAGTCTACCAGGGTCGTGTCTCATCAAGGAAGTTGAGGCTAATCCAACCATTAGGTAGGCTATCGTGTGAATTTGGAGGATTTTGAATGGTCGTCCGTTGCTTTTCATGACGCTCATTGTGTTGTTTATGTGCCATTTAGTAATCCTTATGTGAGGATGTGATGCCTAAAAATCAGGCGTATAAAGCATTAGGTGAGTTACATCGTACTGAAAAGTAGACAACATTCGTATATAATTTTTAGCATCTCTGATCCAGATGCTTTTGGTGGCGACTGTTGCTCTAAAGTTTGGATGCCATGCACACCCCTTGACCCCCACGGCAAGCCTTGTTACAGGGTTTGGAATCGTTTACAACACCTGTTCTCGCAGAAAAAAACACCCAAGCTCCGTGGGCCCCACCGTATAAGTAAATCTAATCCCTCCATCAGGTGGGAGCTCTTATTTGAATAGCACATACAAAAAAGCAGGCTGATATAAAACTACCACGGTTCACAATAATGGTAACAAAGTACAATTGCTCCTTAAACCTCTAAGTCTACCGAGGTGTGGCCCTCCTAGCTTTGAATCAGGCTGATTTTTGTACTCTCACTTTATCTTTGTGATTTACACCGATTAACGGTTTTGATGAAAGATACACACCATGGTGACCCTACACACAAACTTATGGTTAGCATGCTATCTCCATTGTTCCCCATTGTGTAGTCCACTTGAGTCGTGGATCTGGTTATTTTTAATACACTGGCCAGGACCAAAGATAAAACTTAGATGGACGGAGTGGATTTTACGCATACAACTGGTGGGCCCCGCAGGGTGTAGGTGTTGGAGAGGATTCCCGTCGCTTGTAAAAACGAGGGCGGTTTGGGTGGATCCCTAACAGCGGGCCCACTGTGATTTATGTTCCTTACATCCACACCGTTCATCCATTTTGACAGCTAATTTTAGTACTTGATCCAAAAAATGAGGTAAATCCAAATCTTAAGAGGACCTACCATAAGAAACAGTCGTGATTGAATCCCTACCATTAAAAAATTCATGGGGACCACCAGAATGTTTATTTGCCATCCAACCTGCTGATAAGGTAAAAAATACCTGGATGAATAGACCACACAAATATCAGCTTAATCCAAAACATTTGTTGCTGACGAGAAGTTTTTAATGGTTGATTAATACTATTTCGTATATTACGGTCCACCTGAGATTTGGATATGCTTCATTTTTGTCATAATTCCCTCAAATAAGTTTTCAAAACGGATGGACGGCGTGGACATAAGTCACATAAATCAAGGTGGGCCCCACGGTCAGGAATGCCGCCCACCTCGGTGAATCCGGGGATCCACTTAAGCCGCGCCCGTATTTGTTAAATGACCAAATTACCCCCACTCGGTTATATGTTTCCTTTGGCGTACAGAAAGTCGCTACCATTCTCTTCTTCTCCCTCTCTCTCTCTCTCTCTGAACACTGCAACTACTCCAACTCGGAAAACAGCGCCCCTTCTTTTCCAAACGCTCCCACCCAAACAAAAGGAGAAAAAAGAAAAGAAGGAAAACCCCCCGGAAAATCTCTATTCCCGTCTTCCCTTTCCAACCCTATATTTCACATGAATTCCTGTCATACCCTTCATCTCCTCCCCTATTCTAGGGTTTCTTGTCCTTCACGGCCTTGATGCATTATAAATGGAAAATTCCTCCATCTTCTCATCCAATTCCTCTTTCTCTCCTTTCTGCGTAGCTGCGGCAGCGACCACATTCTGTTGCCTGTGCGCGTTGTGGGCCGTCCGATCAAAGAAGGTGGCAGCGGGTCACAGTGGCCGCCCGAAGAAGTCCTGCGGGTGCAGCTGCTCCTGCGGCGGGGATTCCCACACTCCCTACGCGAACGGGAGTGCGGGGGAGAGGTACGAGAGGGGGCCTGCCACGATGGCAGTTGAGCGGCCAATGGGGGGTGGCTCGATGATGGAGCAGCTGGTTCCGGAGATCACAACTCACGCGCTCAGTTACTTGGATTACCCGAGCCTCTGCCGCCTGTCGATGACGAACACGTCAATGCGGAGAGCCGCCAATGATGACAGCGCGTGGAAGGCGCTCTACCACAAGGTCCGTTATCTTATTCTTTTTTGTTTGTTTTTATTTTTCATGTTATATTCTTTTTCTTTTTTTGGTTCTTTCGGAAGTTGTTTCTTGGAGTTCTTGATTGAATTTATGTTTCGGAAAAATAAAAAAACAGTAACCCCTATTGTGACTGACCAAACAATACAAAACTATACGGAGCTCACAAATTCACCATTAATTTACAATAAAACTCACTAACATGGACTCAATGAGAGGGACGGCTGTATCATGTTTTTGGTGGATAGGATCTGTTTGTCTATGTTTACATGCAGCATGCATGCGAACCTACCAGTGTGCGGGGCATACCCCAACATGCAGATGATCTGGCTCACAAATGAGACGCGTTTGCTCATCAGGCGGGCAGCACATGTATGTTGAATGTAGACGGTTGTGGCTTTTCATAAACTGTCTGCATTTTATGCACAGGTGCCCTGCATGTCGAGTAGCAGTGTGATTTTGTTTTGTGCTGATTCACATGCATGGTGAGGCACACCTTATGCATGGATGAGATGTCCCACACTGCACTAGGTTTGCACATTTGCCATGTGTAGTAGTGCATGTGTGGAGAGCAAGCGTCTTGGTGGGTAAAAGTTTTTTTGTTGGTTTAAATCCATCACTTTCATATTGAGTTTGGAACCAAAAGGACGTGGGTGGAAGTAGTAAGAAAAAACTTGAGGACCTATGGCTTAACTGAGTATGTGACTTGGCTGAACAACATTCGTGCAGCTGACACCAATTAGCTGGGATAAGATCTAGATGATGGTGATGACTTGTGTATTGTGTTTTAGAGCTGCAATATAAAACGGAAAAAAACGTGTTAGTGTGTGTTGGAATGGTGTACGAACAGAGCATGCTAGTATGCTACAGAGATGTTCTTTTTGGCTGAAGAAGACATAGGCCTAGCCATTACACATGAGCCATATCGTGGGACCTTTGCCTGGTCCATTAAAAATAGTCATGGAACTCCCTGATGCTGAAATTTTCTGAGTTTATTTTTCCTTATGGGAGTTTGAGAGACGCTGCAAGAGAGCAAATTGGTTAGAAATCAGCAAAGTTTGTGGTAAAGGGACTGAAAATTCCATCAAGTTCGAAGCAAATGATCGGAGCCAATTGGTTTGTGATAAGCATGCAGAAATCATGAAAGTTAAAGAAAGATGGTCCCCCCTCCAACTGGCCGGACCAAGATGAATTTTTACAGCAATTCTCTTACACCAGCTGGAGGCATCTTTAGAGATCACGAGGGTTTTCCATTCTATATCTTTCCAGCCCTCTTGGCGTAGTGAGTAGTGACTTTCAATAGGGCTGAGGCTTCTGTGATTCTGTAAGGAGTACTGTTGCCAAGGATCATGGTCTCTCTCACCTGATTATAGAGGGGGATTCTGCTTAATCAACTGGGTTTCATACAGTTGTGTGGCTTGGCAGGTGGCAGACATTATGGATGAATTACAGGACATTGCCTCTAATCTAATTTTCTCATGTTCATTGAGAGGCATATGAAGTTGCCCATGCTTTGGCAAAAGCATGAACTGGGAATAGGTGATTTATTGATTTCTATTATAAATCAGGAGCATGGTTGGCGGCCTTTCTGTTTTTATTGCTTCTATGGGTTTGATGGTTTTGTAGGCGTCGCTCCTGTGCCTTGTAGTTGCTATCTTTCTTTTACTAGTTTGAAGCTATTTATTGAAAATAAAAAGAATGATAACCTTATTTGCGAACCAAGCTTTCTCAGTTATGGTTATTATGGAACTTTTTTGTTAAGTGTTGAAGCTATTCATTGAAAAGAAAGGAATGAAAACTTTATTCGCCAAACAAGGTTTCTCAGTTACGGTGATTAAGGACCTTTTTTGTTAAGTTTTTAAAGAGGGCCTACCTAAATCAGTATCAGGTTTGTGTCTTGTTCAAGATTGGACAAAAATCTTTGTGGTCTTTTAGTTATGAAAATATGTGGTTGGATACTCCTGGATTTCTTGATTTATTAAGGGAGTGGCAGAATTTGTTCTGGGTGGGTGGCAAATTACTGGTTTATGACCCACCCGGGGTTTGGGCGAACGGCTAGCGTTGTGGGTTTGCTCCCCACAAAAGCGGTTTTGATTCCCCTCCCTGTGCTTTACTCGATGCACATGGTTTACGGGTGATTACGTGCATCTGCAAGGAATAGTCTTGGCTTCAAAAGGGGCGGGGACACCCTGTCGTCATAAAAGAAAAGTTACTGGTTTATGATAAAAGCTTTGATTGCTAAAAATCACGATTAGCTGTTGGATTCTAAAATCTTGAGAGAGGAAAAGGTTGTTTACATGTCATTGACACTGGCAGATTTGAAGAATCATGGAACCTAGCAGTAGAGGGAAAGGGGAAGAGGATAATTCTTTAAGGATTTAGAAGACAAGGTGAGGGAGCCATGTGTGGGAAAAGGGGAAAAGGGTACCCTCGCAAGGATTTAAAAGACGAGGCGAGCAATGAAGGCGTAAATTTTCTTTTTTGATGAATGCTGAATTTTATTTAAAAAAAAAAAAAAAATCGCAAGGAACAACAAGCTCAACAGCCTAAAATTGTGAACATGCATCTGTAAGGAATACCCACCACCGCCCATCACCTACCCCAACCCCTTATAGAAGTGGAAAACTCTGAACTTGAAGCTCCATCCTTCACCAATTGATTGATGCAGGTTAAATTGGGCCCAAGATCCATGGGCCTAACTTAGGCCCACTACCAAGCTCAAGCCCCACAGTTGGTCCATCAATAAGGAGGCCCAAGCCTCCTATTTAAGTAACTAGCTATGCAAAATCAATTAGCTAGCTATGTAATAATTGATCAGCCAAATCCTTTTAAATTCATTCTTATCTCCTAAGTATCTTTTTGTCACTTTTCCATTTTTGTAAAAAATCATTGGTTGTTAATGACATTATGAACCTACCTTCTTTGTACGTCTAAGGAACCTATTTAAGGGCCTTACGTGAGTAGTTTCAAGGCATCTTGGAAATGAATAAAAATTCTGGTTATTGTTTCTAGCTTGGGTGTGATTCTTCTGCTTAGCTTAGAGGTGCCTATGTTTGGGCGGATCCTCTTATCAGCCGACTGCTCCAGTTTGGTATCAGAGCGGGTTCCAGTAGTTGGATTGAAGTCGTGGATCAACAACAATCTTGGTATTCTATTTCCAGGTTCTTTAATCATAAAATTCTGCATCATTTTCTTTATTCTCTTCATTGCATCTATCTCTTCCACCCCCCATTTACTTTTTTTTTTTTTTTCTTTTCTTTTACAAAGCCCAAACGTCTAACTGACAAGGGGAGACTTTGTCGAAATTTTGGCACCCATCTACCATCCAAAATCCAACCTAGTAACAACCTAAAATTCAACCCCTACTTTAGCCCATTAAAACCTTAACAAGTTTGGCATATTCCACCCCATTCAAACCATAAAAATTCGCCCTATTCCAGCCCATGAAAACTCTCCAAAAATTAACCATATTCCAGCCCATTAAAACACCAAAAAATCAACCCCATTCCAGCCGATTAAAAGCCTTAAAAATCAGCCCTATTCGAGCAGAAAAATCTAGCCCCTATTCTAGCCCATTAAAGGCCTTGAAAACCAGCCCTATTCCAATCCAAATCCAGCACCTTTCCCAGCCCATTAAGAGCCCAAAATCTAACCCATTAACAGTTCAAATTCAGACCTTGTTCTAACCCATTAAACCTAGAATCTCAACCCAATAACAATTTTTGTTCTAAACCAGAAATCACCCTACATTCTGTCTATTACTTTGTGGGTGTCACCCCCTGATACAATGTCTACTTGTAGTGGTTACATCTATCGAGGGAGGCTTATCGATCAACAATGAGACAATTGCATTACTAAGCTATTCGCATAGGCAACCAGCCTGTAAACCGTTGTTGATCAACTATCTAGAGAACAAGATGGAGAGCCATCTGATTCCATCAGAGATTTTGATCGTAACCCAAATCCGCAACTAGGGTTCCGGTAAGAACCTTCGATGAATTAACATGGCATTGGTCCTCAGGAGTGTTTATGACTTCATGCAGTGGCTCTTTGTAGAGAGAGCCAATGGTGCCTTGATAGAGACGCCCGAGAAAGACGATATCGCCAAGAAAATATGAGTTGAGGTTTTGGACTTCACGAGTCACCTTGATGCAAAGGCTTTTGTCGATTAGATTACAATGCTTGAAGATTGTTTTGCATGGTACAACATGGATGATGTCAACAAGTGGCCTTTATCAAGGTTAAGCTAAAGGGATTAACAAGAATCTGGTGGTGAAGCATTGACGACAACAATCTCATCATGGGTCACCCTATTATCACCAGGTGGGCTGACATTAGAGAGAAGCTGGAAAATAAGTATTTGCCTTTGGACTTCATGGATACTCTCCTTTAGGAATTCCTTGCATCCAAACGAGGAACTTTATCAGTGGATGACTACATTGAGAAGTTCAATGAAATATATAGTTGTTGTGAGCTTGCAGAGACATACCGTGTAACAACTAACTGCTATTGGGTAGGGTTACACCAAGAGATCCAACGCGTGATAGTCTTGTACTATTTCTAGTCAACGGACGATATTCATTGGTACTCTTGATGAGTTGAACAATAGCTGTGGCAGCACACTCTTCAACGCTTTGGCTCTCCAGTCGAGGAACCTTCTGTGAGGAAAGGTCCGGATTTATATCTTAACCAGACTCTACCACAGAGCCATCGGCTGCCTACCTACCCTTTTCAGCTGCGCTCACAAATGCATACTTCGCTTGTAAGGCAGCCATTACCTTTACCGCATCCTTTGTTGCAAAATTCGTATAAGAGGCAATCAATGCTGCAAGGACATGACACCAAAGGGTGAGGTTCTAATCCTAATCCTTCTCTCAGGCGGCAACGGCGGGGTCTTGACTGGGTTGGTCATGCGCAATCACATAAGCGATTATGCGATCGCACAATCACATATTTATGGCCACATGGTATCTGCGATGGTCGCATATGCTATGTGGCCCGTATGCGATTGCATATCGCATAATGCGATGCATATGCGATCGCATATTGGCACATACGATATGCAGTCCAACGGTAAAAAATCTGATTGTTGCACATTATTATTTATTTATTTATTTTGTGATATGCGATTGCATATTGCATAATTGGATGCATATTTGATCGCATATTGGCATATATGATTTGCAGTCCAATGGTAAAAAATCTGACCGTTGCACATTATTATTATTTTTTTTTTTGAAAATTCATGCATTTGCTTATAAAGAGGCATTCCCCTCTCCCCATTTGCAATATTGCTCTCCAATACTCTCCCTCACTCATTCTAAAGGCCTAAACACACACACACACACACACTCTCTCTCTCTCTCTCTCTCTCTCTCTCTCTCTCTCTCTCTCTAGTTTCACTCACTTCACTTCATCTACTTGAATGCAACCCTCTCTCTCTAATCTAAATCTCTCATTCCCTTTTCTCTTCTTTTACTTTCTTTCTCTTAAATTCTCAATCTCATTCTCTCATCTCATCTCCCATTTTCTTTCACTTTCTCTCTCATAGTCTCATTTTTATTCTCTAATCTATGACTTATTACCTTTTCTTTACCTTCTTTCATTAGCATTCTAAGTTTTAAGTTCTAACATTCTTTTTTTTTATCCCCATTTTAGTAGTCAAGAATCAAGACTTAAGATTCAAGAGTCAAGACTCAACATTAGATTTGCTATTGGTTTGTTTTCTTGTATTCATTTGTATAATTGTATTGTGTACTGTAAACTTCTATTATTGTTATTTATTTCTTTTATCAAGATTTTCAACACTAGAGTTCAAGACTTAAAGATTTCAAGATTCAAGAATTGAAGACAACTCTTAAGAGAGGATCAACACTAGAGTTCAAGACTCAAGGAATCAATCCAAGACTCTTCTCACATTTAACTCTCAAGACTCAGTGATAAACTTTCTTGTGAATTGTCCAATTGGAATAGTGTTTTTAAAGTTTGTGGATGCATCAACCCATTCCCATATGGCCAATTATTTATTCAAATTGTAGGAGAGGAATATGTTGTCCAAGTTATCAAGGACAACACAACCTCTATGTAGTCGCCGATCGCCTTCTTATAGAGAAGAGGTGACATTTATTTTGGATCCCATGTGCGGCATATTGTATTGACCTAATGTTAGAAGCTGTGGGCAGGTTGTATATTAAGGTAATTGTTAGGGCCGGGAGAATCATGGTCTTTATGTACAAACATGCCTTTATTCTCCATCACATAAGAATGCACATTGGGTGTAATTTACTTCGTCTAGTCGTGACCGATTCACAATAACTTTCTTAACACTACAAATGTTACATTTAAAGAAAGCCGAGCTTAGAACCTTTGTAGTGTTGGCCAATTGGAATAATGGGCCCTGGTCAAAGAAGGCCGATGGAAAGTTAGTCCAACAAATCATTAGCCAATTGGAATAATGGGCCTTGGTCAAATAAGATCGAACGAAAGTTAGTCTAACAAACCATTTTTTCCCAATCGTTTTGGAATCAAGTGATGGAGGCCTTAAAATCGTCGGAAGCCTTGGTGTGTTGCGATTGGTGGACGGTGATGAAATGCCACCCATGGGCTATTTCTATGATGCGCTGGAGAGGGTTAGAAACAAAATCATGGACCACTTCAACTATAAAGAGCGTGATTACAAGCCCATCGTAGATATTATAGATAGTAGATGGGATAACCAAATATCATCTCCATTGTATTCGGTCGCCGATCGGATTGTGGCATCGGCAACGCATATGGTTAGATTTCTTGACATTTTGGAAGGAATAATTCCAGATAAAGAAGAGCAATGCAAGATTTCTGAAGAGCTGGACTTCTACATGGAGTGCATGGATTTTCTCAAGAGACAATTATCAGGCATATGAGTATGAAATTGCCTAGTAAGTATGCATTTTTACGAAGTATGAATATGATTATTCTTACTTACAAGTTACAAGTTACAATGTAAGAAGTCCAAGTGTCTAACTTAAACTTATTTGCATAGCCAACTGGTGGTCAATATATGGAATTGACCCAAATAGGAAAGATTCGACACTACAGTAGTTGGCCATGAGAATTCTTAGTCTTACGTGTTTTGTGAGCAGTTGCGAGTGCAACTGAAGTACATTCGAGTCAATAAGTTGAAGTTCTATAATTGACTTTCAGTTCACTAACCGTAAAAGTAAACAACCATCATCACATCAGCTCAGCTCAATGCGAGTTCAATTTTAATTGAAAATTCTAAATGTTATGCAAATTCACACGAAAAAAAGGAAATCATCTCGAATAAAAGAAACTCGATGACCCGGTCTTTGTCTAGTATAACCAAAACTTGCGGGAACGATTTCAAGCTAAGTGAGAAAAGCCTGATTTCTATGATCCTATATGCGTAGATGATTTGAAGGTAGATAGTGAGTGGCTTGTGGAGATAGAGGATTTGGTTTTTGTAGGCGAGTCCCTGACATGGGCCCAAGTTAAGGACACCGCTTATGGATCGTCACCTAGCGAAGGTTCTCAAAAGCGAAGAAGAGGGGCATGCAGTAGCACGAGGCCTAGTAGCAGATAAGGCCAAGAAGATGAGATTGAGATTGAAGAAGTATACGAAGAAGATGCTTGACCGTTGGTCAAGGATGAGCAACTTGTGTGGACAGATGATGAAGAAACAAAAGAAGATGAATTGTACGTTGAAGAAGGAGACGACTCTGACGACGACGATGATGGTGGTGTGCCACAATGTGAGAAGGATTAATGCATATAGTAGTTTATATTTTGTAAATTGTAACTTGTAATTGTAAGTTATATACTTGTATTGTGAATTTGTAATTTCTAAGTTGTAACTTGTAAGTAATGTATATAGTAGTCTTCATTCTTCAAGATTTCATTTCTCAATAAATTTTTAAAATTTTTAAGTTAACTTAAGTAGTATCGTAGTAGGTAAGGTAACACTACTAATTACACAAATTACAATGAAATAAAAAAGAAAAATAAATTAGATTACTTCTAGTATTTTTTTTTCTAATTTTTTAAAATTTAAAATTTCCCATTTTTGATTTTTTAAAGTTTTTTAAAATAAAAAAATCCTTGTGCAATCGCATAAGCAATCACATAAGGTGGATTCCATATGATCGCATGGGTGGTTTGACAACACTAGTCTTGACCGTTACTGTTGCGGACAAGTATGATACTTTTCTAATGGGTGTCCGCAACCCAGCTGTGAGTATTACGACGAGTACATCGAGATGGAACAACTCTATATAGGGCTTGCATCATAGCCAGAGGATTCCTCTTGCTAAAATGCGGTTGAAGCTAATGTTGAAGGCCCCACTCTTATCATACGTTGCCTCCTTACTACCACCAAGGAAGAAGAGGAAGATTGGCGATGAATCACTACTTTCTGTATGCGGGTAAAATGCCAGGATAGGTTATGTTATATGATCATCGATGGTGGCAGTGCAATGAACATCATCTCACAAGAGGTAATTAATAAGGGCCTGTTTAGGAGCTTGTAAATTAAGGTAAATGGGAAATGGATTGGGAGTAAATGACTTACTCAAGTTGTGTTTGGATGAGAGTAAATGAAATGCATTGAAATCCAAAATGTTTTGTTTGGATGGGAGTAAATGGGAGGAATTGGAATGCATTTGAATTTTCCAATTTATTCATAGGAACATGTTACATTGAAATTAATATCCCAAATTAATGTACATAGATGATATTGAAAGAATGATTGTAATAAGCCCATTGAAATATGTACTTTAGCAAAAAAATGAGGAAATTCTGAGCCTTAGGTGGGCCACAAACGTAAGGATCACAAACAAGTGACTTGTCAATGTTTTTTAACCATCCATTTGGATGACCAATGTTTGGATCATTCTATTGGTGTGATTTTAGTGATGTAGTTGATAAGTGGCTTGTTTCGGAGTATCATCAGCGTGCCACGTGTACGGTGGACACGTGCGCAGCGACACCTTTATGTACTTGTGCGACTCTCCAAGGGAGCCTAAAAAGGCATTTACCTCCATTTACTCTCAAATCTCTCCGTTGAGGGATGATTTCAATTGTAGCCCCATTTACTCCCAATTCATTTCATTTACCTTCATTTACTTCCATCCAAACACACCATAAGCTCAAATTGCCAATTGAAAGGCATATAAAACTATATAACGTTGCGTGGGTCGATGACATTACCATCCTCGTGACTCGAAGGTGTTTGGTGTCCTTCAAAATCAACATCCATGAGGATGATAATTGATGTGACATAATTTCGATGAATGTCACTCACGTCCTTCTCGATCGATTTGGGCTCTTTGATCAAAAGGTATAAAGTGACAGTGAAGCTAACACGCATACTTTTCATCTTCGCCCTTTGCAGCCTACGTCACATTCTTTATCTATGCCCCCATCGTTGACATCGGCTGCTTTCTATAACTCTCGTGTTCTCACCATGCAGAAGTTTGAGGAAGAAAGCAAGGATAAATGAGTTATGTTCGCTTGAGTCACTAAATAGGTGCATGAGCCTCTTATTGATTAGGGTGAGCCCATTTTTGATGTAGTCAAATCTAAGCTTCATGACTTCCAAGATTTGGTCCCCGATGATCTACTCAAGGAGTTGCCCTGTTGCGGGATATTCAACACGCTATATATTTGGTTCCTAGAGCATCCTTACCTAACTTACTAGCATACCGAATGAGTCCAACTGAGAACACCGAGTTAAAGCGTCAACTAGATGAGTTGCAAAAAAAAAAAAAAAAAAAAAAAAAAAAAAAACAGCTGAGAGAGTCTTAATCCATGTGTTGTGCTAGCCCTCTTTACCCTCAAGAACAATGGGAGTTTGCGTATGTGTGTGGACGGTCGAGTTATTAATAAAACTACAATGAAGTACTGCTTTCCCCTTCCTTGACTTGATGCCATGAGCTAGCTTCTTCTCCAACATGGATCTTCGTCATGGACACCACCAGATCCGCATCCAACTTGGTGATGAGTGGAAGACGACATTTAAGACGAATAACGGTCTATATGAGTGGCTGGTTATGCCATTCGGTCTAATAAACGCACCTAGCATTTTCATGCCCGTCATGACACAGTTGTTACACCATTTTACTGGTAAGTTTGTCATTGTCTACTATGATGGCATTCTCATCTACAGTATGTCTAGGGAGGAGCACCTCAACCACCTGGGTCTTATCTTTGCAGTCCTTCGCCACTGAGCTCTTTTACATCAACTTTAAAAAGTGCACCTTCATGAGTACATCCGTGGTCTTCTCAAGGCACATTATCTCATTGCAAGTTGTAGAGGTGGACCTTGCCGAGTAAGAGTCATTGTTGATTGGCTGACACCCATGACTATCTTTGAAGTTCGTAGTTTCCATGGCCTCACCACATTTTTTAGATGTTTTGTACGAACTTCAGCCGCGTTATGGCTCCAATTATTGATTACATGAAACAAAGAAAGTTTTGATGGACCAGGGTGACAACAAGAGCATTTGATAGGATCAAACATAAGATGACCGAAGCTCCAACTTCGCACCTTCGGACTTTGGGAAGGCATTTTAATTGAGCTGTGATGCTTTTAGTATCGACATTAGTGGGGTTCTTAGAAAGGAGGGCCATCCAATGGCCTTCTTTAGCGAAAAGCTCTTCGATGTGAAGTAGCGGTACTCCACTCGTGACTTAGAGTTTTTATGTTGTTGTTTAGACTTCACAACATCGGTGTCACTATTTGGTTGGTTAGGAATTCATCCTATACTTTGATCAGGAAGCACTCAAGTATCTAAATTCTCAAAAGAAAATGAGTGCTCGCCGTGTCAAGTGGAGCACTTACCTTTAGGCTTCTCCCCTGTCATCCGTTACAAGGCTGGCAAGGACAATCAAGTTGTTGATGCATTGAGCCGTCATGTATGCCTGTCATTGTTCTGATGTTCGAAGAGATACAATGTGAGTATGCTGATGATAAGGATTTCAGATGATTGATACTAACATTTTTAGTGGAGAGTATGCAAGACACTCACATTTCAACATTCATGATGCTACTTGTTCTGAGGGACATAACTTTGCCTACCTAGTATATCCATTTGCGAGTATGTTGTGACTTGTGAGGGAGTTACACGTCGGTAGGTATAGCGGTCACTTGGGTTGTGATAAGGCCCTAGCGTTGTTGGATATAGATACTTTTGGCCTTATCTAAAATCAAATGTCGTAAAGATTTGCCAATTATGCAAGGTTTGCCAACTTTCTAAGGGTCAAAAGAAAAATAGTGGATTGTATCAAACCTCTACTGATCCCACATGCTTCGTGGGAAGATCACAGCATGGACTTCGTCCTAAGTTTGCCAAAGACTATTCAAAAGGTTGATTCAATATTTGTTAGTTGATAATTTTCAAAAGATGGCTCATTTCATATCATGTTTGAATACAACAACCGCCCTCAAGATTACTCAGTTATTTTTTCGAGAGGTCGTTCATCTTCATGGATTTTTGAAAACGATTATATCAGATCGTGATACCAACTTCATGAGTTATTTTTGGAACACTCTTTGGATGGCAACGAAGACTACGCTTCAATACTCTAGTGCTTACCACCCCAAAACTGATGGTTAGACGAAAGTGGTCAGCTGCAGCTTGGGCAAGTTGTTATGGCGTCTTGTGTGTGACCATATAGATAGGTGGGACCTAGTAATACCCATGGCTGAATTTGCCTATAATAACTCAGTCAACAGGCCCACAGGGATGTCACATTTTCAAGTAGTAATTGGCTTACTTCCACGTCTTCTAGTCGATTTGGTTCTTCTACTCATAGAGTCGAGACCAAGCGCAAAAGCTAATGACTTCATCCGCCATAAGTAGTAGGTGTATGATGAAGTTTGGCGTAATATCGCCGCAGGCAATGGAAATTATAAGCAACATGCAATACAAGACATCGTTTTATTGAATTTGTGGAAGGCGACATTTCTATGGTCCATATTCATCCTAAACGGTTATCCCTTGGTACCTCGAAAAAGCTCCATCCTCGCAATATGGGACCATTCAAAATCATAAAGAAGATTAGTTCCAATGTTTATGTCTTACATTTTCCACCAGACTTACCTATTAGTCATACTTTTAATGTGAAAGATCTTTCCATCTATAGTGGGCACCATATTGATGATGGTATCGAAGACGCTATCACACTTCTGACCTGTTTTGCCACCTACAGATACGATCATTGATGTTCTCGATTGTTAGATCGTCTTCACGCGCCAAGGTGTTTACCAGAAGGTTCTCATATGTGTTAGCAAGGATGACTTCTGTTCGATGCATCATGGATCACGACTAGTCAACCACAAACTTCTAGCGCCTGAATCCTGACCTTTATGATCAATATCAAGCTATTAATTCATCGGAGTTGAGTTTTTTCACGCCCGAGAAGACTAATGCAGGTTGAATTGGGCCCAAGATCCATGGGCTAGTCCCAGACCCATTAAGCCCAAGCCCCATAGTTGGCCCATCTATAAGGACGCTTGAGCCTTTTATTTAGGTAACTAGCTATGCAAAATCAATAAGCTAGCTACGCAATAATGAACCATCCAAATCTTCTTAAATTCATTCTTACCCCTTGAACATTTTTTATTACTTCATTTTTGTCATATCATAAGTTATTGGTTGTCAATGACATTATGAATCTACCTTCTTTGTACTTCTAAGGAGTCTATTTAAGGGCCTTACATGAGTAGTCTCAAGGCAGCTTGAAGATGAATAAAAATTCTAGTTATTGTTTCTACTTTGTGTTCGATTCTTGTGCTTAGCTTGGAGGTACCTACATTTGGACGGATCCTTCCTAGCAGTGGTTTGCTCCATCGATCCACAATGGCATTAGCTGGGCGATGCTCCTCAAGCAGGTTTGCTACCTTCCATCGCTAGCATCCTCTCCTCACCCAAGTCAGCACCATGCAGGAGTCACGTTCAACAATGAATTGCGAAACTGCTATAGCGTAGTTGGAGCTCTTGATCCCCACCAAGCCAATGTTGTGCCTCTATGATCTCTTATTGTACTGCCAAGACTTGGTGGTCCCAAGTTGCTGAGTGGGCAACTGTTGAAATTAAGTTCCATGTAACTGATCGAAGGGGCTGCCAGCAACTGAAAGGCTTCTCTGAAGTCCACACTCCCAACATCAAATTCTCCCAGTTGGATCATAGGCAATGTTGAGAAGAGCCAATGAAACTCTTGCTTCTTCTCCCACATTGTCCATTATTCTCTTTGAAAGGGTCAACACTGAAGACCTCTGTCCCTTATATATCCACGCGTTCCATTCCAGTCCAAGCTCCGCACCACTGATTTTGAAGACAGGCCATGGGATCATCTCTGAATGATCCCAAGCACTCATCTTCCAACCAGCAGCAACTGATTAACTGATCTCAGCAAAGCCTGACATGTTTCAAATCTCTCAAGACAGAACACCCATTCTTGCTAGCAAATGGACAATGAATCAACAAGTGACCTGCGTCTTCTTCCTCCTTGCAACACCTGGTGCATCAATTGTTCAAGGTTAAAATATTATTAAGCAATCCATCCAGCAAAAGGCTTCAATTTTCAGCGGAGCCTCCCCATACAGCTCCCACACATTTGTCCTTGAAGTGTAGCCAACTACGGACGCCTCAGAAATGCGTTGGATGTGAATACTTTCCAAGTGTAGGGTGCAAATCTCCTGTCCTCGCCAACCTGATGGAAATAAACTCCTAGAAAAGTCAGCATACTTAACTGCTCCGCTCTCTCAGCCTATTTGAGATTGCACCTGAATATGGTATCCCCTTCCCTCCGGATCCTTAATCCAGAAATTTGTTTACTGTGCATCCTTGCTTTAAGGGACACCAAGTGTTAGGAATGGGGAGGCGTCTGTTTTAGGAGAAGCATTTTACATATTTAGAGTTTTAGATTAGAGGGGTTGCATATTGTGAGCAAGATTGGTGGTGGAACTAGAACTAGTATAGTTGCATGAAGTTTGAAGCAAAGCGGCAACATATTTGGGTGTTGGAATGGGGAAGCGTCTGTTTCAAGAAGTTAGCAAGTATAAATGGCTAGAAAGCGGAAGTGGGAGTGCGATTCGGAAGCACAATTCAAAGCAGCAGCGGAACTTTATTAGAAGGATTTATGCAACTAATAGACTATATACTCCATAGAGGATGTGAGAAATGAGAAATTGGGTTTCTTTCTATTTTTCTTTTATAAATTTTCAGGATAGATGGATGCAATCCTCAAATTTTCAGATTTTCTTCTGTGGTGACTGGTGACAGGCATTGTAGCTTAGCATGTCATTCATGTCGATTTTTAGGATGGATTTGAACGTTGATGCTAGGGCTTGCGATTACTTGGACTTCACTGTATCACACACAATCTGGGGTCCCATTATTTATGGGGAAAGTAAACCAAGGAGTTGCTAAACTAGTGGTTCAGCTTATAAATATACCGAGTTAAAAGTGGGAGCTAAGTTTCAAAAAAAAAAAAAAAATGATACTTTGGCAGGGTGACATGTTAAGGTTCTGAATATTTGGTTTCAGGAGTGTATTTGCCCAGCCCAAAACCAATACGATGTGGGTCGTATCAACTTGGATGTGCCCATATTGGTCATTGTTTTAAACAAAAAATTATGAAAAATGGAAAAATGGGCAAACAAGAATCTATATTAATTTTGAGTGTTTCTGGACCTGTATTCAGTGGCGTATTGGACCATTCTTTGGTAAGAGTTTATCTGTCAGGCTGACCTGTTGAAGCTGAGTCTTTGATGTCTAAATCGTTATGGTTCTTAAAATTGATATGATATATCCACTACTATCTTCATCAATAGGTGCATAAACCATAGAATACAAAGACTAGAATATAAACTATATTTAATCTCTCTATAGAAAGTTATAATATAGACTATATTTCTTTCATATATTTAATAACTCTCTCTATCTGGTTTTGCTAACGTTACCGCCTTCATGGGGATGTTACCAACGTCCTCAAACCTTTTCAATGGCACAAGGGGTGACCTATAATCGATAAGAACCGTTGATTCATCCACACAACTAGGAGAAAACCACGACGAAAGAATCACGCTGATCCGATGATCCTAACCCTTTGAATGGGGCCACTTTTTTTTTTACAATTGTCCGTTGTTTATGAGCCATAAATCACATGGTTAGAATCATCAAACCAAAGTGTTACTTTAGAATCATAAGAAATACAAACTGGGATCTATTTGGTAGATGTTTGAGGATGATGATTGGACCTATTTTGTTTCTCTAGTCAATCTTGACTGTCCATTTTCATTCCATTGATCAGAAACTTAGGATCACCTGATTGGCATGATTTTTGCACCATGGCTTGCTTCAGGTTGCATGGATGAATGAATGGTTCGGATTGACAATATGTCACCCTTGTGTGAGATTGGAATGGTTTGTTAACGTCCTCAAATATATATATATATATATATATATGAACAGCAACTGAAATTTTATTAAAAGAAACGGAAAGAAAACAAATCGAACAAAAGCACAACAAAACAGAATAAACAGCAAGCCGCCGAGGCAGCAACTCAGCTACATGCCCAGGAAGTTCAGGTTACATCCCTTAAGCTTGGGAGCGAAAACAGCCCATTCGATGACAAGAGCCTTGGCCCTTTGGGATATAGATACAGCAGACTTACTAGTGTTGTTAAAACACCTCCCATTCCTTTCTTCCCAAATTGCCCAACACGTTGCGTGCGTGTGTTTCGGCTGCAGAACTTGACTAGGATGGGTCAATGCGGTGCCTGTGGTGAGTCATTTTTTTCTAATTGTGTAGTTTTATAATTATAAAAAGTACAATATTTTTCTCTTATGATGATGATGATGATGATGATGAAAATTATAGATAAATATTAAAAAATACTTTATTATGTAATTAATAGCTTTATTATGTAATTAATAGGACAATAATTTTTTTTTTTTTTTTTTGGGGCATCTTAGATGATGATCTGAATTGTTCATGTGAACTTTAGCTATGTGGGTCATCGGAAGAAAAAAACATTTGTTGAATTGGTGATTGTGTGAAGATGAACATGTAACACTGAAAAATAACCTTTTCAATAACTCATTTTCAAATCCAAGATTCAAAGGTTAGGATCATCAATGAAGCATGATTACAATACCATAGCTACCATACAGTATTAATGAGAATGTGAATGGTTTAGATCAATCTAAGAATGCAATTCAGGGTTGGAAACTGGCCACTGTGCGGAAGTGCTTTGGGCATCGTACGCTATCAAAACCCCTGTTAGAGAGCCAAAGATGAGAAGTCCTTTTGGACTCTTCTTGCATTAACGAGCCGTATGATACTTTGGCTGCATATGAAGATTGATATACAGGCATGTAGGAAGTGGTAGGTGCAGCATACATTAACTCAAATTAAACTGACTAAATTTTGCATTCCACTATCAATAAGTGTCATCCAAAAATCATATTGGTTGAACTATTTTGATCTCTGATTCGTTGAAATAAGACCATTAAATATTCTCATTTTAATCGTAAAAAAAATCCACCAATCTGATAGGCAGAAAATCAAATAAGTATGAGTTTTGATCCATGGTAATCTAAATTGGTAGCCGTAATTTGGATGGTTTCAATTCAATTTATATGCAGTTTTTAAGTGCATGCATATCATCCATCGTGCGCTGCAAGAGTATCGAAGATTTCTTTAAAAGACAAACCAACCAAGAGAAGTAGGAATGATTAGAAAAATCTAAAATTTTGCGAATTTGCAGTGCCATGATGTTTTAACTTGTCTGAGTCAACTCACAGACTTGGTAAGACTTGGCTGATTCTTGTTTTTAAATATATGCAATGTATGGCATCATGACTTGCCTGAGTTTTGCCACTCGGATGAGTCATTGGGTCACTCAAAAACTTGCGAACACTCGCCTGAGTCATGCCCAATTTTGACACCCACCAAATGCGCACCAATTTTGATTGGGTATGGCTTTCAAACCAGCTGAGTTGGCCAACCTTGATGTTTAATAACTCCATAGTTCTTGCTCTCTGCAAACCCCTGCCCTCTGTATATATTGCCGTATTTAAACTATATTAAAACAAGAAAAAAGGAAAAAATAACTATATTTAAATTAATATCTATATTAAGAACTATATTTAATGACTCTATAGTCTATTGCTAAATAGTATAAACTATTGCAGGGTGTCATCCACTACATATCTCTATTATAATATCTAAAAATAATTTTTTCTATTAAATGGTAGACTCTGGCAACCAATCTGTAGATCGGCCTAGGCTCATCAACCTAAATTTTTTCTACCATTAACAATTCTGAACGGTAACAGCGGAAGAAATTTGGATGTCCCAATTTCTTCTGTTATTCATCTTGGATTTTCACATTTTTTGCTTGAATTCCATTTTAATGCATCAAAATCATGCATCGACATGTATTTCAAAATATTTCGTTGCTACTCTCTCTCTCTCTCTCTCTCTCTCTCTCTCTCTCATTTCTGTGAAATATGCGAATATTGCTATCGCGAACTTCGGTCGATACTGTAACTCTATAACCCAAGGCATGTTGATACATTGCGATATACGGCAAATATCAATGATAATATCGTCGATTCTGTAAAATGTGGAATCCAGTGGGTTTTCATTTTCAATGTGATAGCGAATATATATTGCCGACGCTAAAGATATTTAAAATTGTGAATGTATACTATGTGTACAATTTCTTAATGCATGCTCATGAGCTGTCTACGTTCACCCCCCCATTATGGACATTGAGTTATGTGCATGCCATGTGTATAATTTTTGAATGCATTTGTATGGGTCGTAATTTGCTGGAGTATCAAATGACTCCCCTTTACATTTTGTTTTAGTAGCAAAGAACTAATTTCCTTTATTTCTTTCCTATTGATAAGTTACCGACTAGTTTTATGAAATACTGTACTTTTTGTATTGGACACGTGCATGTCCTACCATGATATGCATTTGTAGATTTACATTCAGAAGTCATATTATTACAAAATAATGATGCATGAACCTATAAGTGGGCAAGAACCCACATTTGCAGCATTTGAATGTTGTAGGTGTCGATGAAATTTACCGTCAATGTTTTAAATTGTTTTCTTCAGGACTTCACGGTGGAACAGTATAGTGTGACTCCTCTTAATGGATGGAAGTCTTACTATGCAGCTACAAAGGCTGTTGTGAATATTAATGCGGAGTTCTATAACATCATCAATGAAAGGTCACTCTCAGCAATGGGTCGTCTTTGGCTCCATGCAGATTATGTGAAGTGTGTCCATGGTTCTGGAGAGCTTTTTACCGGGTATGTCTTGATTTTGACATTAAAGCTATCTTTCTAATAATTCTTTCTATACTGAATATATTGGTGATAGTGTTAAGATCTGTTTGGTAGTAGGATATGGAAAATATTTTCGTAGGAACATCTAATCGAGAGGTGCAATTCTTGAAACCTTTAAATTTTTACATATAGTGGAAACTTTTTGGAGGCAATTTTACACTTTTCAACCCTAAAAAGATAAAAAAGCAATTTATCTAATCTTCCCCTCTCATCTTGCTCTTTCCTTGTCCGAAATTGGTCCTTCGAAAGATTGAGAAATTATTTTAGTAATTTAGCGCGCGAAACAAAAATCTCAAGAACATGAATTCAGCCCTATTGGGGAAATGGGTATGGAGATTTGAGGTTGAAAAAGATAGCCTTTGGAGACTCATCATCACGGTAAATATGGTACCTTCCCCAAAGGTTGGTAGATCAAAGTTATCTTCTTGTATCGCACGTCTTCTATTTGGAAGGCCATTGCTTGCTTGGCTCCCTGGGTGTTTGAGCACATGGGATTCTCTGTTGGCAGCATTGAGCAGGTTAGATTTTGGGAAGACACTTGGATTGGAGATTCCTCCCTCCGTTCGGCTTTCCCAAATCTGGCCAGGTTGTGCCCAGATAGGGAGATTGCTGTCACCCGCTGCTTCGCGGGTCAAATCGAAGGAGGTGTGTGGCTTCCCCCTTTTAGGCGCAACCTCAATGATGTCGAATTTTTGATTACCTGGTTCAGTTGCTCTCCCAGTTGCAGGGGATTCAGCTTTCCCACGGTTTGAAAGACTCAATGACCTGGTTGAAGGACAAATTGGGATCTTTCTTTGTGCAGTCCCTCTACACTCTGCTCTCTCAAGGTGAGAGATCTACAGTCAGCTGCTTCACTGGCCCAATCTGGTCTTATGGGGCTCCCCCTAAGGTTTCAGCCTCTGCATAGCATGGTGGGAGAAACAGAATCCTCACCATTAATAATCTATGTAAAAATCTATGTAAAGGGACCATGGTGCTTCCGACTATCTGCATCCTTTTGTAAAAATGATGCAGAATCTGTGGCCCCACTGTTTATCCACTGCTCCTTTTCAAGGGATGTTTGGTCCAGTATTCTGTCTTTCTTCAATGTTCCCCGGGTGATGCCAAACTCTATAGAGAGGCTGTTTTGATCTTGGCGTGAAGGCGGCTTCGGGAGAAAAAGAAAGATCAATATGGAGGGTGGCTTTGTTGGCTGCCTTCTGGAGAGAGGAACAACCTTTGTTTCTGTGATTTGAGTGTTTCTTGTTTGGGAGTTTTGTATCGGGCTAAAATGTTCATCAGGGAGCGGGTGCCCCGATCTTGCTGTTGCCCTTGGTTGGCTTTGGCCTTGCATTTGTATTATTTTGCTGTTTGGCTGTCTTAATAAATGTTATCATCTTTTGAAAAAATGAAATTGTTGATGTTATACAGTTTGCATCCTCCTACCAAACAGACCATTAACTAGTGACTGCCCTAAAGTTACATGCTGCATTCTTGTGCGGCCATGAATTCTTGTAATCGAATTGTTGAAACTTCAGATTAGGACAATAAAAAGCTATGAAAGTACCTTCAGTGGGCTTCACTGCATCATTTGTCTTTGTTGTAAGCTGATTCTTCTATGTACCCAACTGAGCACTCTTTCGAAAGGTGTCGCAGGCTGATTCTTCCTTGTTGCAAAATTTTGTATTGTTGTGCTCCTTCCAAATTGATCACAATCCAGCTAGCATTCTGAGACACCACATAGTTTACATCTCTTACTCACACTGCCAATATACTAAAGCCTGAAAAAAGTCCCTGACCAAACGTTGCATCATGCAGGTCATACCAAAAGAGTTCAAAAAACCTCCGCCATACTACTATGAAATCACAATGCATGAACACATCCACCATTTTGTAACTGCAAAGTCAGAGAATACATACTTCAAAAAAAAAAAAAAAAAAAAGTCAGAGAATACATACTGTTAGAATAAGCGCCTCTCCTCAAATGGTTAATTGTGAGCACTTTATCCTTTCTGACCAACCAAGAAAGGGATGTGACCTGGGATGACTTGAATGGTTCCGGAGTTGAGCAGTTGGGACCACTCCATCCTCCATTCAAGTCATAGCTTTTGAACTCCGTTATATGCAACCTGGTCATCTACGTGGATATGGAATGTAAGGTGTGATGGTGTTTATGTCAGATCTGCTGCCTACAAGTTTTTTGAATAATAAAATACCACATTTTAGGGGTTTGTTGAGCTTGCACGGCTGTCAAGCCCTGCCCATCTATCCTCAAGCACACCAGGGAGGTCTGCACTTCACATCAGGTGGGCCACATTGTACAGAGCATATGAATAGCAAAACAGTTTGTTTCTAGCCATCCATTTATTTTATACACTTTGCTTAATTGAAGGAGTGGAGCCGCCTGAATTTTAGGCCAGAAAACAGAGTGGTCCACCTGATGAGGAGCTCATATCTCGCACAGATGTGCTGCATTGGCAGCTTTTGTGTAGATGGGCAGAGGTCTATGTGAGTGCCGGGCATAGCAAACATATGCATGCATGCATGTCATCTTGCAATTTTTTGGAAAAAAAAAACGATAAACCAATAAATTAATCATGCATTGTAAAATGTTCAAAATTTTTTGTAAATGTAAAACTCATTTATATCTAAAGCTTATAGTTTTTTGCCCTATCCAAGAGTGTCAAACTTGTTGATGCCTGTTGACAACTTGACATAGCACAATTTGAAATCGTAGTTCTAGAACATAGTGTATGAACTCGAAACTCAGCCGAGTCAACTCAATGAGATTTCAAGCTGACTCACTAGGAAAATCACATGAGAACGTGATTCAGTCCTAATCAAGAAGACTTGTCATCTTGTTTTTTTTACTCCCTTGGCTCCACACGATTCATGGTGACTTAAACCAACCCCACTCGCCTGGTGAACTTTTTTTTCCCCCCTCCCTCCCTCCCTCTCTCTCTCTGAAGAGTCGCGAGTTAAATCTTCAAGTTGCCCTGACTTGGCTAGACATCTCTACTTGAGTTTCTGGGCTTTTGAACCATCTTTCAAACAGATGCCGTA
Organism: Liriodendron chinense; assembly: GCA_003013855.2. Lineage (NCBI taxonomy): Eukaryota > Viridiplantae > Streptophyta > Magnoliopsida > Magnoliales > Magnoliaceae > Liriodendron > Liriodendron chinense. Next base: position 2,392,934 of record PVNU02000326.1, read on the forward strand.
TCCTTGTTACATAGTCCATCGAGATACCAGGAGAAGAAATCAAATGGTGAAATGTTCCAAGTTGACACTGAAATTCTGAACTGCTTACAAGCTTTGTAGCTTTTCACTCAGCAACATTGAGGCATATTATCTGAATATAAAATGCTATGCACCCCAATTTCTAATCTTATCGAAATAATACTTCCTGAAAGTCTTATCTTTCAACTTCACCTCTCTGAAGCCATATATTCTGGAACTACATATAAAATAATAAAACAGGTGTGCCACCATCATCTGAAGCTAATTAAATGGGTATGCCATTACCCATTGGGAATGTAAAAGATTATTCATGTCATTTGTGCAGCTCTCCCGGGCCATTGCAACTCCTCTCAAAATTCAGTTTGCTTTAAGTTTCACAGATGTTATGCACTGTGAACTGTCAATGACTCAACAGGGTGATTCTTTTCTACAGGTACAATGCAGTTATGGACAGTTGGGAACTTGCATTTAGCTGGGGACAAGGAATTGCTTTTCAGATTCGAGATGTGCGGGTTCGTGTGCTTTCTGACATGGCGTGGGTTACTCTTAAAGCCTTTGTGGATGTGGAATCTGGGCCGTTCCATGTGACTAACGTCTTTGAGTTCCACAATGGGCAGTGGTACATGGTTCACCATCACAGTTCAGTGATGCTTATGGATGGGGAAGCGGAGCACCATAACATTTTCGGGTAAAGAAGAGAATAAAAGAACTACTATTCATCCTGTGTGTCGAGCTGCCTCATCACTGGAAGTTTGCCTGCCCTCCTCTCTCTCTCTCTCTCTCCTTCAAAGTTCTCTATAGTTTCTCCAACTTTATTGTTGGTTTTTGCTCCTGTCCTTTGATGGGCCAATCGTTTATATATATATATATATTATATATTAATATTTCTCTCTCTCTCTCTCTCTCTCTCTCTCTCATATTTCCCTTCTGTCTGGATACTAATTGAAGTGAAGGTCTTCAGGTAGCTTTGTATAGATATGAATGTGGTCATATATTCACAGAAACAGGAAATTGAAAATTTTGGAGGCCTGATGATGAATGTTGTGATACGCATTTTGCTCATTTGGGAATGGGAAGTTCACCTCAAGTGTCTGCTGTTCCATCCGCCCATCTTAGCATGCTGTGGTGGATCAATCAGTGCATTACTTGGGCTGCTTTTCCCTGACGTTGTGATTTCTGTTAGGATGCAGGGAAAGGAAGGCTAAGCTCCTCATGGCAGATGTAAGATATAACCCAAAACTCCCCGGTTGGTTGATCCCTTGTTGAATTTCAACTATTGGTTGTAATTGCTCATTTTAATCGGATGACTAGGATCACTTGATGGTGGAGAAATTTGGGCCATGTCCCATTCCATGATGTGGTCGGGCAGAGGGTGCTGTCAAAAACTAGGTTCCTCGTGAACAGAAGAAAGAATGAAAGCTTTCCTTTCCGTCTGGTAAAACTCTTCACAAATCAAGGGTCGTTGGCATTGCTCGCTAGGAATGTTGGAGATGGTTTCTCACTCTCACCTTCTGAGTTGATATCACCATGTAGTATTTGTAGCGCTTGGCCCAAAAGCTTGTGGCAATATTATTTTCCTTTTCGGTTTGTACTAGTTGATCCTCTTGTTCAGGGATCCAAGCCTTTGACACACGCTGGGCCCTATCCAGGCACTCAAAATTTCTTTAATTGGAAGATCCCAGCTTCATAGGAAGCTTGGCCTTTTCTGGTTGTGTGAGAAAGTTGCTGTACTTTCTCAATCCTCTGTTGGTTGGAATCCTATTCAAGGGTCGTGATTCTTCGATTTTTCAGTGCATGAGCCTCGCAAATTGGGAGCATAACATTTGCATCGTATGATACCTCTAGCTAAAAAAGAAGGGTAAATAGCACTATAGCAGTACTCCTGAAACAAGAGTATGCAAATGGGATGGTTTAGGGGCTTTTGCACTCTTACGCATGTAAATGTGCGTTGCTTGTTCAAAATCAGAACCATGCAACCGCCACCATGAGAGACGGCTGCCAGTGAGATTCCAGGCCCAATAGAATCCTGTGTGGGCCACAACCTTTTCTAGAATTTTAACTAGAATATTCAATGGGATCCATTTCAAATTTGGACTTTGAAGCAAAAGATTGCAACTCGCTAAGGGGATCTAAAACTCTTTGTTAGATGGGCCTTCCTGTGAGTGGTCTATGCACCAAAATTCTCCCAAATGGTAAAAAACACTAAACCTTACAATATAAGAAACACAGCCGATGGTTCCAAACTTGCATTCAACCACTCAAAAGGGCCAAGTATTCAGTAACCAGGATCTTCCAATCTGGGAGATTTTCTGGTGCAGGCCATCCATGGTGGGTCCTATCATATCAACGTTTCAGTTCACTGAACCCGCTCCTTCACTTGCAGAAATTGAATAGGCTTGATTCCACAAAGATACCACATTGGCAAGAAGGGCCAGTTCTCTGCCACCATCGTTGCATTTAACAAAACAAAATAGTTTCACCGCATAGTGATCAAGATGAATGGACCCTGAATATAATGAAATGGCCGCTTGATTTTGAGTTAGATATAAACACCCGATAATGGAAGTCCGATCGTTATCCTAACAAGGATGAAAATGCCCTTTCTATAAGTTAAAAATCATGAACTTGATTATGCCTTCTGAGAACTGACCCTGAATATAATGAAATGGTTGCTTTATTTTGAGTTAAATATGAACACCCCATGACATAAGTCTAATCTTTATCCTAAAAAGGATGAAAATGAACCTTCTATAAGTTTAAAATCATGAACTTGATTATGCCTTTTAAGAACCAAATTTTGACCAATGGAACCAGGCCCAATTGTCTTGGGTGATTGGTTATCCAGATGGGCCACAATGGGGAGTAGCCATGGCCCTTAAACTGCAGTGATTAGCCAACTCACTTGAGAATTTCACCTGTTCCTTTTCTTTTTGCTAAACACCTTTAAACCATCAATTGACACGTGATTGACACAATGGCTAAAATAGTTGTGATATTTTTTGGGGCCTGTTCATATAACGGCCCACCAGAACAACAGTTTCAATCACCCAGACAATTGCTGTATACAATGAGCATGCTATAGGCAGTCCCATTTGCAATTGCCACCAGTCACATTACTAATTGCATTGCTTCAGGGCACCAATATCAAGCAATTTCATGATTAATCAGTCTACTTGGTGCAAAATATCATGAAATATGATGTTCTATGCAACCAAATGCACCCTAAGAGACGAGAAGAAATCTCAAGAAAATTGTGGCTGAGAGTGATGAGATAAGATAGACTACAGTTGGGATTTAGCAATGTGAGGGGTACTTTTATTTTCATTATTATTATTATTTTTTGTTTTAAATTCAATTGGGTCCTGCATTAAACTATGGTATGATTTTCCTCCATTTACTGAACCGTGGCAACTCATCAACCATGTAATCCAGAAAATCAAGGTCCTGGGATGGTGTCCTAATGCATCATCTATCTTGTAGAGGCAGGACCATCTTTTGCAGATCCAGACTGTTAATCCATTGATGGAAAATAGCTAATTTTTTTCCAGATCAGATGATCCTGTTATGGTTTCCCCTTGAATTGTTTTTGTTTAGGCTACTTATTCTAACCATGGACCTTCTACGTACAAACTCACACATTAGGTCATTATCTAAGTTCTGATGCATCAGCACATTATAATTTCCTCATTCCACGACTATACAATTGATCAGGCTCAAGACCCTGTAATTCGTGACAGCTCTGATGAATATAAAAATTACATGTTATTACATTGTTTAATTTATTGAGAATTGATCGGGCAATGGTACCACAAGGTGTTGTATCATACCATCTTTCCCGCCAACATGCCACTTATGCAGGACAATGTCGTGAAAATAATAGGACCCACCAAAAAGATTACCTTACTCAAATATCAAGCTGATCCACTCAACGGAGCCAGATCGTCAGGTTGTCCATTTTTCCCAATGGTGTAGCCCACCTGATGAGCGAGTGGCCTCATTTTGGTGCCAAGTGGTCCTCATGGTGGGGCCTGCCATTTCCTTGGTACTGATGTCTTGTGCCAGCAGCTTGTTGGCGGGAAAGAAAGTATGGTACAAAAAGTAGTGGCATCTTGCCTGTAGGTGATCAGTTCTCAGGTATGTTTGGACAAGGAAAAGATAAGTTGGTGTCTATCTGTTGTACTAATAGTGGGACTCATGGCGAATGCCCAGCTTTAGTTGATTGTAGCGGTTCCCTGCTCAAAGCAAGTTCAATACTATCTCATTTAGATTTTGGGGCAGAGAACCAGCTAGATGGCGTGCTATAGCTGAGCAATCACTTGCAGGTCCCATGATTATTGTAAGATAAAAATACTATCCTATCCTACCAAACAAGCCCTTACATAGCATTGTAGATTCACGTACCTGGCCATATGAAAATGAAGATGGGTGGATCCTGATACACTCCATCTGCACAGGTTGGCTACGATTCAATAATTCATGCATCCTCGCCACATCATTACAACCCATTCACAACTTTTAGCTCCGTGAAAAGAGGCTTGTATTTCTCCACCTGCAGAATTGCAACTCATATGTGCAAACCTCATGGCAATAGAAATCACTGGTCTGTCCATGAAATCGCATGCTTTCTTATCGTTTTTCAATTCAATCACAATGTTGATGTGCCATGAATGAGATTAAAGATTACAGACATTCCCTAATTCAAGTTAGCTGTGAGAATTCCACAATCTGAATTTATGAAGCATTTGCAAAGAGAGACTTATTCCGCTTAATCGCTCACTCGTCCTGATGAATTTTAAAATCCCCTCTCTGGCTCATGTGATGATATCTTAGCTTTGGATATGCTTCTTTTTCCGTCTAGCATGAGAAGTGGGTAGACCCATTTCCATATGAAGAAATTGTAGTAAGAACCAATAGATGGTGTTTGAAGCTCTCCCTAAAACTCTGGGTTTGTAAGAAATCAATCTCACCCACAATTCGGTTCGGGACTTTTCCATCTCGTGTAGCCTGAGCTTAATTCTGCCCATTTAACAAATTCAAAAATCAGTAGGCAGTGGTTCATGCCGCTGTTTTAAATTTATAGATAAAAAACAAAAAACTGACTAAAAGACGACTTGGCAGGTAAAGATAGCATCAGGAGTGCTGACAAATTGTGGGTGGCGGGCCCTTCCAAAATCCAAAGAATACTCAAGGTGTTTGGAGTTTGACATGGCACAAAAAAGCAACCCGCATCAAGTGCAGTCATTTTCTCACATTTTAGACCCAAAATCATGGAAGAGATGATAAGGAAAGGTTCCCATTCTTATATCAACTATTATTAGACACTAATGTGCGTCTTGCATCCTTGGAAGATGCAAACTCACAAACAAACCTAATATACTCCAGAATTCATTCCCTTTACAGCATTCTAGGGGCCGCCTACATGATATCCCAAATTAAAAAAAGAAAAGAAAAGAAAAGAAAAAAAAAGAAAACAATAAATCTTGTATAAAACTAATATTTCAGGTAGAGCACCATATTTATGCAACTTGTTCATTGAAATTTATCTTTACTTGAGGCTCATAAATTTAAAGTTACTTTATAAAAAAATTCCAAAAGTCAATAAAAAAGAAAGGCTTCTGTATAACGAGAGAAGGAAATTGCATAAGTAAAATGTATGATTGTGATAACAAAGATAGGTCAGTTGCAGTACCTGAGTCACGTACGATGAGCTCCTGCCAAGGAACTTCATAAACTCTTGCTTTTTATAGTCAAAACTGCTTTTCGCATTGCTTAATAAATCTTCTTCTCTTTTTGTATCTTCATCAATTCTTTCCTTTTCCCATGTCAGATGCTTGATCTGCTCCTCAGTCTTAACAATGTCCACATGTAGATGTGAATGTCCCGAGTTTACTGGAAATCTCACATCGATATCTTTTCTGAAATCAGATAGCAGCTCATAATTGGAAGATGCAACCACGAAGAGAAACCCAAATAACTGTTGTATTTAACAGGACTCTGGTACTGCCTTAGTCATTGTATCAGACCATGAGAACAAACAAACATAGAGAATTTCACGTCCAGTGAACAGGGGATTATGACATGGTCAAGGATTTTAAATTTGAATTTTCAATAGCATGATAATGGGTGTAATAAATTAATTTTTATATCTTACATTGTCAAGTGATTGGGTTGAGTTTTCTGATTTTGTGATGACATGAGATAGCCATAACAACTAGGTAACTTTCTGGTTTGGATTTTCATTGTTTAATTGAATTCATTTCAATGTTGGGGGAAAAAAAGATGCAAGGTCCAACAGGAATGAGGGCTGGGGCATGCTGGAGGAAAGTTCACATTACTTGTGTTTCCTTTTTTTTTTTTTTTTTTTAGGGAAGCAGATGGGGTAGCTTGCATTTTGAGAAGTTTGGGTGGTTTGAGGGAAAAAGTGAGACTGGGAAGTCACACATCAAGGGATCTGAGGAGATCTTCTTTTGTGCAGGTTCTGATATAGAGATGAGCACTTGAGGCAATTGATGTTCTGGATGGCCAGAAGGTAGTTGGAAACAGATTGGAAGTTTATTTGTGAAACATGGGCATTAGAGTGCACTGAAGAAGGAAGCAGTAACAGCAATGGCTGGTAACTACCTGAGGAAGGTTTTGCTTCATAAAAGGGTGAATCAAGTTGAAAATGTGGATCCATGAAGGTCTTATTTGGAGGCAACAATGGCGGTGAAGCCGAATGAGAAGGTTAGGACTTGGAAAGAAGGCCTTGATGAGAGGGCTGAGGGTTATTGTTAATGCCACCATTATGCTGATAAAGAGGGCCGGTTGAGTGCCTATATTGTTGGAAAGGTTGATCCGTCGTTCGTGACAGTAGAGGTGATCGAATGACGGGAGAATTTGCAGTGGAGGATTATCATCCTAGCTGGGTGAAGAAAATGGCTTGGTATTTGGTTCTATTTATGCCCTAAGAAGCGGAGGTGGGCAGAGCACTCCGTTAATGGAGGGGAGAGGGACCAGTTGAGTCTGTTTGGATCCTCAATCAGAATGCTTGAATTGTGGGGGTTCCCCTGCATGCTTGGGATGTTGAAACCTTTTAAGCAATTTGGTCATGTCGATGGGTGGGTGCTAGAAGTAGACCAAAAGGTAATATGCAGAGATGAAACTGAAGTTGGCAGAGTTAAAAATTTACCTGGACAGTGTTCGGCAGAAATAGTGATTCTATTAGTATTAAAGTCACATTGTTGGGTTTGCATCGGAGGAAGATTAGAGAAGTGGATGGGAAAGAAGAAAGGTATTATATGCTGGTGATGAGGGTTTCAATAAAAGCGTCAGTTGATGCAGAGAAGAGAGAGGATGTCCACATTGGGAAGACAGTGACGTCTTTCATGGTGGCATCCAAAAGCGACCGACACAGCAGCCTGGGAAGGGGAGGACAGGTTCACATAAGGCTGATTGGAAGTTGGGTTGCATGGGGGCAAATGAAATGGCAGTAGGAGAAAACAACGAAATCAATAATCAAGGTGATCATGGTGAATCAGTGAAACAGATATCTAGGCAGGGGAGTTGTGATTTGGAGGAGTTGCCAGAAGTAAAAGGTACCCCAGTTGATCTTTAGAATTTTAAAAATCATCCATTTAAAGAGTGAAGCTCATCTCACGAGATATTGCATGCATAGGATAGTGATATTGGGGAGATATTGAAAAAAAAAAATTGCTCTGCTATCTCATCTCAAGTTAGCTTTCACTGTATAAAGGAGTTATCTTGTACTGGTTAGGACTGAGTTGGTACAAGTTGAAGGCTCTAAAAGGGCAAGGGGAAGGCCCAAAAGAATGTATGTGGATGTAGTAAGAAAATATTTGATGACTGTGATCTGACTGTAAGTTATGGCCCTTGATAGAGGGGCAAGGATAGTGTCGTGGGATTAGCTGAGGGCATTTCTATCTTGCTGGGAAAGGGTTAAGCTAACAGATGGGGACCAATTGAGAATAAAAAATTTTAAAGTATGCATAAACATAGGGAGGGAACTAAAGGATTAAAGTAAACCATGCTTTTAAATATTGATTATCGCAACCGTATACACCATCACCATGACATAACGTAGGGGTAAATCAGTACGTTACATGGCCAATACTTTTGAAATTTTTTATTTCCAATTTTCTCTCACTTTCCTACTTTCTTCATTTCAAACAGGGAGGAAGCTTAGAAACTAATTTTAGACTAGATCTAGGCCTATTTTGCTAATCAAAACATAAGATTTGAGTAGAATCAATGGATAGAAGCGGAATGGACCATTTTAGGAAAGTTCAAAGTAAACCATCACTTCTTTTTGTTTTATTTATATGCATTGGACCCTAAAATTAGAAATGATGATTGTAGCTGAAATGAAGATGTCGGAATGGATGAATGGTAAGACGAGGAAATATAAAATTAGAAATGAGTGCATTCCAAGATACTTTTAGGAGTAACACCAATAGGTAATAAGATGAGGGAAAGTAGACTTTAGATGGTTCGGTCATATGCAAAGAAAACCAAGAACCACGTTAGTTAGGAGTGAGTTGGGACAAGTTGAAGGCTCTAAAAGGGCAAGGGGTACACCCAAAAGGACGCGGATGGAGGTAGTAAGAAAAGACTTGATGACCTATGGTCTATATGAAGGTCTAAACCTTGATCAAGTGGAATGGTACAACATGATTCATGTAGACGACCCCAATTAAGTGGGGTAAGGCTTCGATGATGATGATGATGATGATGATGATATGTTAATGGGCCCTAATCCAATAAAACGTGCTTGATTTATGTTCAATTAGGGCCTATATGGTTAACTCTCAGCAAATCAGCAAGAATTTTTGTGCCAAAAAAAGGGCCAATATCCAATATCCCTAGTATCGGTTTTGGGCCATGCCGATACAACATCCGATCTCATTATTCAAAATCTTAAATTGAACTCCATGCTCAGATACAGAGGGGAAGTAGAAATTCAACGAGGTGGTGGATCGTGGTTAGCTTGAGGACAACTAATGCAGGGGCATTTTCACACCGGGCTTGAGTGGGGCAGCTTGTGGACTCAGGAGCACACTCAGGGGGACCGTGGATTCGGACCCACCCGTGGGTTCGGGGCCCATGTAGGAGGATTTGACCGAGGGCCTAAGGTAACTGTGGATTCGGGGCCTTCTCGACTTTGGCTATGAGATAAAGGGATTGATTTGCCACACTCTAACAGTTTGAGCTTTTAGAGCAAGTGGTTAGTTGTCCTGCATCAAATTTGTATCAGAGTAGGTCTTGTGTTCGAAACTCCTCACCGGGGGTGAATAATGTAGGGGCATTTTCACACCGAGCTCGAGTGGGGCGGCCTGTGAACTCAGGAGCACACTCGGGTCGGTTGTGGGCTTAGGGGGACCGTGGATTCAGACCCATCCGTGGATTCGGGGCCCTCTCGACCTGGGCTATGAGATAAAGGGATTGATTCGCCACACTCTAACAGTTCGAGCTTTTAGAGCAAGTGGTTAGTTGTCCTGCATCAACAACAAGGAGTTGGGGGATGCTAGTTGGGTTACAAACTCAGTAAAGGATATAGTTTGCTTGTGGAGGGGTATAGAGAGGGTGAAGCATTTGGGTTAAATAGAGGGAAGGAGTTTGTGGAATCATTCTCCAAATAGACTTCTTCTGATTATAGGAAAATCAATTTCAGCTTCTCCTTTTGATCACCAAATCATCATCAGAGGACACCACTCTACGTTGGCTGTCCTTTTTTATTTGTACCCTTGTTAAAAAAAAAAGATGAGAATTATTGAGCATGAAGGACTGGCCGTGATGGAGGGGGGAGATAAGAGTTGGGTAATCATATGAGTGATGGAGATAATTAAAGTGGGAAAATGGTTAAGCAGAAAGCTAGGCCTATAACTTGAAGGGCAAACTGAGAAACTGGGGAAAATGTTTGGATCAATGGAATAGAGAGATGGGACAATATCCGAGATCAAGCAGGAGAGAGAGAGAGAGAGAGAGAGAGAGAGAGAGAGAGAGAGAGAGAGAGAGATGAGGACATCAGGCTTTTTAGCGTAGGAGGTGAGCGATGCCTGTATTGCTATGGCTAGACGATGAGGTTGGATCATTCTTGAAGACTTGAGGAGCACGGAAGACCTTACATATGTGGGTCGGGACAATTGAGAAGGCCCCATCCATGGGAAGACGTGTAAGAAGACTAAAGAAAAGGGACCGAAATGAAGGAATGGAAGACTAGGAGGAAGTGCAAGTCGACAGGCATGGTCGACCGGTCGGCTACAGGTCGGGTGTATCTGATGATCGGTCGAATTTTGTTCTAGTTCAAGTCCAACTCGCAGGACTGTTTGGAGCCTCGGGTGACCGGTCGTGGGCCCCTACTGACCGGTTGATACTCAATTGCAACAACTGGTCGCAAGCCCCTAACGACCGGTCGGCAAGCGTTCCGCCAGTTTTGCGGGATTTTGTACTTTTTTTAATTTTTTTTTTAGGTTTTTAAGGGTAATTTTGGTATTTTCTTAATTTCATATTATTGAAGGGGCTGAGCCCTAAACCCTAATGATTATGTTATGATTAAGCAAAGAAAAGAGAACCTTTTGGTGGCTCCCTCTCCTCTCTCTCTCTCTCTCTCTCTCTTGTGGATCTTTCTTCCTCTTCATTCTCATCTTTTCTTCTTCTATTCGCAGATTCTTCTTCCCTAAGGTAATCTTTTCTTGTTCTTCTTTCTTCTAAACCTTTTTTCAATCTCTCCATCACCCTACAAATTTGAAGTTTCAGGCCTTCACCTATTTTTCAGTTTTTTTTGTGATTCCTCAATCCAGAGATCACCCGATTTCTTGGATTAGAGAATCCCATTGATTGGTTGGATACATCCATGCAAGTTCGAGGGTTCTATTCCTCGCAGATCCAATACATGCTCGAAGTTGAATCTTGTACAACGTGTTTGTGATGATGGCCCTTTTCTATTGCATGATCCTTTTATGTTTTCTTGAATTATGATGATGATAGTTTAGTGTTAAATTGATTTGGTTACGTTAATCCACTACTTCTATATGTTTCATGCACATACATGCATAGAATAGGCTGTCTTGCGTCAGAGAGGCTGTCGCAGTGGGAAGTAAGGTTGCTTTCTTGACACAATTTCTAAACTAAGAACTGCTGCAAACAAGAAGTGCAATCATTCTCGGAATTTTCCATGAAATCATTACTATCACATTTCAAGAGAAGTAACACAAGACATATCGCTCATCAAAATACCGAATAAAATAAAGAACCATTAGAAGTTGAGGAATGAACCTAGTGCTCACCTACTGCCTAGGAAAAATACACCGGGACTCTTCATCATTCCACCATCTAAAGAGATGGCACCATCACTTATGCAAGGAGCAGCAAGTCGCATGTCAGCTCTGGTTCTATACACTTGCAGACGGGAAAAAAGATGATAAAATAGAGTCTCCCTGAGGCCATGCCCACTGGTCGTTAGACAATATAAGTTCATAGTATCCACATTGATCATATTCACAGCAAAACCTATAAAGCCAGGTGGACACTCCCCATTTGGTAATCTAGGTTTCAGTAAAGCAATCGTTTTTTGTGGATCCCCAGCTACAAACTTGCCGGCATATGGTCTGTAAAAAAGAAAAAAAGAAAAAATTTACTAAATACCTGTCCAAATGATGACAAATATGAACAAAATAGTTGCAACTAATTTGCAGTTTGAGACTTTGAGTATACTGCAATATGGGGATGACTCATCCCATCGATGGCCATAACATAAATGAGATAATAAAAAAGGTAGGAAGGAGCCATTTTCATCACATCCATGCACAGGGAGCATTTAGTGCATCTCACTATCCGCATTTTTCAGGACAGGATAAGAAGTCCCACTTCCCTAGAATGCAGATACCCATATGCCAATATTAGGATTTTGAGGCAGATACAAACAGGCCTCAAAGTGACGTTCAACTCATAGATACGTCAATCTCTGAAAGTTTCCAACTCTGGATGATAGGAATCCCCTTCAGACATTCGAAAGGTTATTCCATAAAGAAAAGCAAAATGGCTAAGCAAGATTCTTGCCGTAAATCTTCAAGACAAATGACACGAAATCTGCCTTCCACGGGCCTTCCAATAGAAGGCCCAAGCCCATGAAGTCCCGCACTCTGATCAATCATGCCGTCTCTGTCATACATCTCGAGAGCTTTAACGCCTTCATATGTTTTGCATACAATCGCCAGCATATTTTCCAATCCTAAGTACTCTGAGAAGAGCCTGGTAGGAGAAGTTGAAAGGTAGCCACATGTTAAGTCGAAGAATTAAATAACAACGACACGTGATATATTTATGACTGCAACACAATTTATATGGCCTGTTTGAATGGAGGGAAAATCATGTCTCTTTAAGATCTTTTATCCGATAGGAGTTGGGTCGAACAGAATCGTGTATTTGGTCCATCCGAAACATCCCTGGCAGAAGTTGAAACCTGCTAAAAAGGCTCCTTTTTTTCCAATTAATTTCCTTCTCTCTCCCTCTTGAAATGAAACTGATAGGGCTACCTGATCTGATTCAATTGGAGCCATCAACATGCAAACAGGCCCTTAACTACTAAGGAAATTGAAAATCTTGAACCAAGCTAACCTGCTAAGATTATCATCATGTACTTTGCCAAGGGTAGCTACCATACCCAGCACGTCCTTGGTTAACGGCGAATTTGATGATTGGGTACCATGACGAGTTTTCAATTGACATAGTACAGCAGCTGCTGTTTTCTCCTGCTGCAGTATCTGTTCAATGGTGCTCTGCTCAGTCTGTGCATGGTTAAGATTCTGACTCTCAGCCTCAGTGGTACTTGATGAGTAATACCTTGCAAGACTAACTGATTTAATGCTTATCTTAGTACAGAAAATAATGAGGGTCTTAAATGTAAAATGGAATATGCTAAACATAGGAAAAAGTGAAAGCAAAGAATCTAAGTATGTTTAGGTAATCCTGCCTTTAGGGGCACATGGTATGCGCTCCGGCTTTCCTCCACCAGTAACTTTTAGTCCATCTAGAAGTCATATAGATGGGGATTTGGGCTGGAAAACTCCCCGCCCCGGATGCAAATCCAGAAAAGGTGCCTGCCCATCAGCAGGCAAATGTATCTTTGAATCACCATGGATACAAGACCCAATGAATTTGGGGTACATCCAAATGGGCCCTTGGGAAGTTACATAATGACGTCATTCTGAAGAAAGTAAAACCCCAACTTTCCTAGTATTTCAGCTAGGCAGCTAAATATGCTTAAGAAACAAGATATGGAGCTCCGATTCGGTCTCTGCATTTATACGCCTCCGCTGTCTTACCCGACGAATACGGATCATAGGCAGAATATAAAAGTTAAAGTAAATAAAACAAACCACGAATGTAATTAACCTTGCAAATCAAGAATAGATTCTTCTAGGTTGTTTGTCTGAGTCCTTAGAAATTTCAGGTTGTCCTCGTGATGCTTGATTTTTAATCCCAGCTTTTGTAAATCATCCTGAAGTTTCTGCAAGTTATCAATAAAGAGAGAAGTTAAGCGGAATTGATACATTTCTGTAATTATTAAAGAAAGATGATCTATTTACTATGAGCTTACAAGTTACAACAGATTTTGCATATCTATGGTCTTTGGCTCTTTGCTATGTGAAGTTCTAGAGCTAAAAGTACCAATATAATTTATTCAATAGATAGATATATCTTAATTGGATCCATAAAGAATGTAACGCCAAAAAGGATGCCGAAAAATATGATCAGACCAACCTGGGAATGGCCCATAACTGTTTCCGCCTTGTGTCCTGTTTCACTTTGCATCTTGCCTCCTGGCCTCACAAGTCCACCTTGGCACACAGGCTTCAGGTATTTGATAATGGCAGAATAAATAACACCTTTGCAAAAGAAAGATTTGGCGTTGGAGGCTGAACAACAAAAGAAATCAGCATCTATGCACCTATTTCAAGCATAAGCCGAGAACATCCAAATTTGGGTATGCTTGGTTGTTTCCAGTTCCCAGAGCTGATAGGACAAGCTACCGCAAAATCGCTGTTGAGATAAGAATAGGACCTTCCCATTCTTACTCCTCTGGTGACTTGGGGCAGAAAGTGGGAAAATAGAAGCCCGCATAATGTGGATTCCATTTTCCATGCTGGCCCAAATGCTAAAACATACTAAGCTTGGGAAGGACTGCCAGCAACCAATTTGGTGGTACACCCAAAATGGCACTTAATCTGTGTTCTAAATCTCACATAAATACAGAAAACATTCTCTCTCTAATGCTATTCGGATTGATGTAAAATTCAGTTGAAACATTTGCTGAAAGATTACATACATATTATGCTGAGAAAAATTAGTCCGTTAAATCTGTACGTGCCTTGTATAAATTTCAGTGCAATTGGCTAATAGATTGGATAAAATTTGCAAAAGATATATTTAAGCGTCTCCACGTGAAGCAAGACTGACCTCAAATGAAAGAGATTGCTATTGAAATGACACATAGATTGGATAAAATCTATGGTGCATTCAGATCCACCCGTAGTAATATATGAGAAAAAATTTAGTCAACAACAATTTGCAGCTTATTTACAAAACAAAACGATGTTTTATGTACACGAGTATAAAAGCTCATTGCTTTCTTTGTCAGTGAGAATAGGGATGCAAATGGATTGAGTTGGGACGAAGGGAGTTCTAGACCTAACCCATTTCATAATCAGGTCCAAAATTTAGCCCCATGTCCGATACATTAGAATCTGGGTTGGGTCCAAGTCGAAATAAGCTGGGTCTGGTCAGGTCTTCAAAAAGTCAGGACAAAGAGGAAGCATACATAACCCACTTAACCATGTCAGATGCAGGTTGGATGTGAATCGGATTTGCTAATCTCTGATTCCGTATTTCACATGGACTTCCTACTAAGCACCATACCATGTGTTTCCTTTGGGTAGACTTTTACATTTTTGCTAATTGCTAATTAAAGGAAGCTAATTAAAACAAAATCCCCTATCTTCAGACTGAGTTTATAAAAGGGTTAAGAGGTAACTAAATCTAGAATATGTTATGAATTTAAAGGATCAGGTCTGGGTTGGGTCCCTTTTATGGGGGGTGTGCAAACCTGCCATTTAAAAGCAGGGTCTAGACCAGACCCATCTGATAGGTGGGACGGTGTATTGGACCCAGATCTGACCCAAAGGGTCCAAATTTAAATCCAGACTCATTTATTATTGGGTCGCATTGACTCCACTCATTTGCCCCCTAGTAAAGAAGCACAATTGAAAAAAAAGGGGGGGAATTTGAAATTAGAAGGTTTATTTTTTACTGTAGTCATCTTGCAGAGGGACACTTTTCTGGAAACTTAGGACACAGGCGAGAAAAAAATAAATAAAATCTAAGCCATGAATAATGTGGGGCTGAGGCCACCATGCTCATCATGCTGCCCTCTACAGTAAGGCAAATGTGAACTGTCATCACATTTTTCTTTTGTCCACATTCAGTGTGCATAGTGTGGCCCACCTAATGAGCCGAAACTGCTTCCCTCCATCCATCCAATGTTTATTTGTGTTTCTGATAGTCGATTTTATAATGGGTGCATAATGAGTTGGCTGTTAAATTGTTACATAGTTCTTTTTTTGTTTTTGTTTTTTTGTTTTTTGTTTTGTTTTTTGTTTTGTTTTTAAAGAAGTGATCGTATGCAGTCGAGTGTAGTAATGTGAGGCCCATGTCATACGGGGGTAACACCCAACAATCCAAAAGGCGCGCCCCACCATGAAATTGAGACGCCTCTCAAAATTCAGGTCGATCCAATCATCAGGTGGGACAGAACATGGCTTTCATAGCCAATCCAACCGCCCAAAACCTTGATTTCCATGGCGTGAGCCACCTGATGATTGGATTGGTCTGATTTTTTGGGCATCCCTTTTTCATGGTGGGATGCACCTTTTAGAACGGGTTGGATGCCGCGCACACACACTTCATGCGGACCCCACACTACATTCCACTGCATAAGATCATTCCTCTCCCTCTCTCTCTACAAACAAAGATTACGCTAAGTACAGAAACGATTTCCAATTGCAATTTGATTCCTCTCGCTACATTTGTTGGGAAAAGAAACTAAATTCAAGTAAAAGTAGGAAATATACCTTAGATTCCACAGAGAGAGAGAGAGGGAGAGAGATGCAAAGGCAAAAAGCTCCCTTCTTTGGTTCTTAGTCGCTCTCTCTCTTCTCTCCGGGGGAGAGAAGAGATGCAGAGGCAAAAAGCTCCCTTCTTTACTTCTCAGTCGCTCGCTCTCTCCTCTCCGGAGAAAACGCCCGAATTGCTGAGAACTGTATTCAATCACCGTTAAACTCATATGTTAGTCTATCGCCATTTAAAAAATAAACAATGCCTCTTCAACCGTGCACGTGGCAAAGTCGTACCGAAATCTAGACCGTTCGAGTCTCTCAACCGCAATCTAGACCGTTCGAGTCTCTCAACCAGCTGTCTTTGAGGTATACTCCAAAAATTACAATTACAATGTAAAAATCTAATTTTTCCCTTTGAATTTAGACCATTCACTTCCTATGGGAATATAGTGGATGGTTAGGATTGGTTTATCAATGTGATTTTATATATCTGCTTCCATCTAACTGTGACCCACAATTTGGGTGGTCTGGATATCTCTACATGAGTTCCACATATGAGGAGGAGGATGAGTCACCACCATTTTCAAAGTGGAGGATACCCTGTACTTTCAGTTGAATGACCACATACAACGTCGTAGGTGAACTTTCTATGTTTTTTTTTTCCGCTTTTATCTCGCTTCGAACATCTGAGCCGTGAAAAGAGTGGACTTTACGGTAGGGATACCTGCTGCAAGAACAATCCTCACCAGGTGGGACACACGCATGTTGTGATCAGACCGTCGAAGTACATTGATTTTAACGGTGTAGGTCGCCTGATGAATTGAAATTTCTGATTTTCGTCCAAGTTGATCTTTACGATGCGGCCCGTCTTCTGGACGGCTCCGATCGTATAAAAAAATTGACACGTCAGTGGAAAATAGAACATTGTATATTAAGTTAATACAACGTTGTCTAAGATTTTCAATCTTGATCGGTCGGGCCCACGGTTCGCTAATCTAGACCAATGGAGGAAGCAGATTGCGTGGTGTGCTATACACCCTCGGTGGTGTGTTGACGTCACCAAGTATTGGCCCACGTATGTGTTATATCCAAACCGTCCGTCCATTTGGTGAAATAGTTTTAGGGCTTGAGCCCAAAAAATGAAACAGATGCACAGCCCAAGTGAACTGCACCACAAAAAGCAGTGGGATTGAACGTCTACCATTGAAACGTTTGGACCAATCTGATATTTTTTTCCCCCTTCATTCAGGTGTGGTCCACTTAATATTTGGATCTGCCTCATTTTTCCGATCATGCCCTAAAATGATCTCGTCAAATGGATGGACGGTGTGGATATAATACATACGTCTGGACTATGGATGTAAAATACCCGTGACGAGAGCTTAACGCACGGAACAGAAGAGAAATACAGCAACGGTCTACATTTAACTGAAAATGGGTAAAAAATTCAGTGCCTGAGATCTTCTAATATGAGAGATCCTTTTCAAGTTCTGCGTCCACATGGATAATCAACGGACCAACGATCCTGATCACTGGATCATGAACCCACTTCTTAGAATTGGAAACACGTGTACGCTGTACAAAGATTATGGCCATTTACCATATATAATTATAATATTCACTTCCAGAGAGTACAGTGATAGTTCACCATCAGTATGAAAAGACGGGTGAACTGCCCAGTGGCATACGCAGATGAAAACATGGTCCATTCAATTCTGGAACCCAATTGGAGCACAGAGTAAAAAAATACTACGAATTCACGATACTGACCAGATGTTTTCGCTGGTTGAATTTAGACCGCTAGCTAATTTATTTAACTGGACATTTGATTGCCAAAAAATGGATGGCTTGATGGGTTTGATTTTTCGAATAAACTCCAGATGTAGTGGTCTCCATCATTTTGATGGTTCAGATCTACATCCATGTATCTACTCGTACTCGGCACGGGATGATCTGTTGCCTCCATATAAAATGGTGGTAAACTATCACCAGAACTCGAATCTAGACAATTGCTGCGGTGACGGGGCTGGTTAGAAGCGACTAGTGAGACAGCGAAAGCTGAGAACGACTTGTGCTGGGGGCAGTTATTTAATACTCCGGCTGCGTATGAAACTTGATACGCAGGCACTTAGAAATGGTACACGTGGCATAATTTAACACAAAATAAGCCGGTAAAATTGTGAAATTCACCATAGATGAATTGAATGCTATAAATTATATTGTTTTAACAATCCTAACCTCTGATTCATGGACGCTTTTTTTTTTTCAAAATAAGATTGGTGGATTATTTTTATTTTTAGCCATCTCATAAATATCTATCCATCCAAAGGCGTGGGTGTTTATTATTTTTACAGTGTAAATGAAATGAAATGTCAGTTTTCATTATTTTCATTATCAGGTGTTTGAAAAGTTTTAAAATTTCAGGAAATTTATCATTATTTTTCCCTTCCTGCCATTTTAGATGGATGGAAGGTTGATTCCGCAGGGTGGTTCAGCAGTCCCACCATGGGACGTGGATTATGTACTGATGATCCTAGTCGCCAGGTTGGTACTAGCGGGGCTGTGGGGGCCACCACGATGTATGTGACTTATCCACGCCGTCCATCTACTTCTCCACATTATTTGCTCTCATTAGCTGGAAAATGGGCCATGAAATCAGTGGGTATTGAATGTAAACCATTCAGAACTTCTTGGAGGCTGAGAAGTTTTCATCAAGCTGACGTTCTTTTTTTTTTTTTTTTCCTAGCATCCATTTTTCTGTGAAGTTAGGTATAGGTTAAATGTCAGATAACTATCATGGTAGATCCTCACAAGGTTTCAACACACTCCCTCCTTTTCCAATGACATCTTTTTTGGTGGGTCTTTCTCAAACCTGTTCACACAATAGTACAAATTAGAAACATTATTGGATCATTGAAGGAATACATGAAAGGGAGCCATGTCAAGTCCTTTATGGGTTCGATTTACCTTCTTATGTGGGGCCTTCTCAAACTTGCTCACACAATCATACAAATTAGAAACATTATTGAATCATTGAAGGAATACATGAAAGGGAGCCTTGTCAAGTCCTTTATGGGTTCGATTTACCTCTTACGTGGGGCCTTCTCAAACCTGTTCACACAATCATACATATTAGAAACATTATTGGATCATTGAAGAAATACATGAAAGGGAGCCATGTCAAGTCCTTTATCGGTTTGATTTACCTGTTAAGTGGGGCCTTCTCAAATCTATTCACACAATCATACAGATTAGAAACATTATTGGATCATTGAAGGAATGCATGAAAGGGAGCCATGTCAAGTCCATGTCAAGTCCTTTATGGGTGGGGCCTTCTCAAACCTATTCACACGATCGTACATATTAGAAACATTATTAGATCATTGAAGGAATACATGAAAGGGAGCCATGTCAAGTTCTTTATGAGTTCGATTTACCTGTTACGTGGAACCAGAGACAGTGGAGAAATCAAAGTGGTGGCCATCTGCATATAAGAAGTGATTGTCACTCAAACCACCAAAACAATTTCAGATGTCCATCACTAGTAAGCTGTGGTGTCAATGGGCCGGGCTGGGCCTGGGCCTGAAAAATCAGAATTTTGAATAGGGCCAGCCCTATGGCCAGGCCTGAAACTGTGTAAAATCAGGGCCGAGGCCTACCCCTGGCTCGGCCCATTGACACCCCTACTAGTAAGATGTATTTAAACCATTTCTAGCTAGTTCTTTCAGCCGGTGGAATATGTCTTTACTTCCCAAGGGAGGCATCCTCATTTTTCGCACCAATACAATGGAAATCAACCGCCATAAATAAATGAAAATCTATCTCATCTACAATTTACAATGGAAATTGAAAATCAAACAGACCCTAAGGTTAGTCTAATTGCTTGTTTTTGGAATGCAGTGGATTCCAAATCTAAAATAATTATTTTAAATTTTCAATTATACTTGACATCCTATAATCAAGATGCACTTAAATCCAAAATTTTTGCTTAGCAGTGTGTATTTTGAAAGCATTGCCATCTATATTATTTTCCTTTAAGTTGAATTTGATTAATTAAATCATTTACAATATCCTATGACTGCAGACAGTGTAATATTATAAATAGCCACTGTAACAAGTTCATCAAAACATTACACTTTGAATAAAACTTTTGAGTTAATTTCAAGCCTAAAGTGGGCCACAAATGTATGCCCACAAATGTGCAAATGTCTACTTTCCAATAGATTGAATAAGTTTTAGGTAAAAAATAATCATGCACAGGCCCACAGTGATGTGTACTTCAAATCTACTCCCTTATTAAGATGGGGCATCCAACATTACACTTACGATAATAAAAAAAAATAAAAAAAAATAAAAATGTAGATTGTCTTGTGATTCAAGTGGGACCCATTAAAGGAAATGGTTGGGAGAGAAACATCCACCCTTAGTTTTTGTAAGGCCCACCTTGATGCATGTATGTTGTATACCCTTTAAGATTTCTATAGTATGGTCTACTTAAGATTTGGGTCTGCTTCAATTTTTGGTTCATGATCTAAAATGGTCTACCTAATCCACTCTCACCATTACACGTGTCATCCAACGTTACGTCTGGGGTAAAAAAAAAAAAAAAAAAAGCTAACATGTGATTCAAGTGGGTCGCACCACTAAAAGAAAGAGTTGGGAGAGAAAGTACCCCTTGATTTTTACAAGGTCCACTATGATGATTATGTGACATCCACTCCAATTAGTAGATGCTATGCAAAATTTTAGTCCCGATTCCAAAATATCAGGCCTGTCCGTGATTGAGGTGGGTCATGCTAAGGAAGATAGTTTGAAGGGTCCCCATTGTACTGTATATTGATTCTAATCGTGTGGTCCACATAAATCAAAATTAGGGCAGATTTTTTTAGTAAGTCTAACATGGGGTGAAGCACTTGGTGGCCGGAGTGGATTTCATGTCATGTTGACAGTGGGTCCTCTTGCGGTGCTGACCCTACAGAAGTTCCTCTGGTGCGATTCTCCTGCTGGTGGGAAAGATACCCATCAGAAACAGTGAATCTCGAATCATAGCAATTTGCTGGAAAAGAAACGATGAGTCTTGAATCATAGCAATTTGTTGGGATTTCAAATCATCGAATTTGGGAGATTTGGAATGCATTGGATTCCCGATCCTCTGCTCCCATTTCCCTGCCAAATGCAAAAAATGTACCGTTCGGATTTCAAATACAGTCAAATACACTCAAATCGTCACTGCCAAACGACAAATATCTGCCTTAAAAACCCTCCATTGGTACACTTCGCTACAGATCTAGACCGTCCAATTTGTTGACCACATCTAGGATGAGCACGACCCGGGATCCGTGCCCATTGAAAGCTTGCAACTGTCCACTCAAAACCTCTTTGGGCGGCATTTATCTTGGAGCAACGGCCTAGATGATTTAAGGAGATCAAACGGGTTTAGAACGTACTTGCCCATCCATGAGGTGGCGAATTGTTGGTCGCTCTGGATTGAGCCAGGTGGGGCCCTTGGTCCGGGAATCCAGACCATTGGTCTGTTGCAACCCAGGACTGTGGGCACCGGCTGTTTTCTCTCTCCTCCACGGTAGTGTTGTCTTATCGAGGTGAATTTTGAGGAATAACCGATCCACTGTAGGGCCCAACAGACCAATGGTCTGGATTACTGAACAATATTCCTATTTGTCGGAGTTTGAAACACGTGTATGCTGTACGTTCGAATGGTGCATAAGTTCCCATTCGTTCGAGCTTCTGTAAAGCCCACCGTAATGTTTCTGTGCCATCAAAACCGTGAATCCGGTGTGCGCCCTCATGTTCAACATACATTGCTAAAATCAGTTTGGGATAAGTCTCAGGTGAGCCACATCACTGGGAACAATGGAAAATCATGGCTGAAACCTCTAAATTCATGTGGTGTGGTCCAAATGAGTTATTTAATGGTATAAATTTTGGTTTTTCCCTTCATCCTGTTGATTCGTGTCCAATGAATGGATTGGATGGCATATAGACAGCATGATGGGGGCCCATACAATCTGGAAGTTTCTACGGAGCGTATCCCCTCCCAATTGCTCTCATTTGCTCCTTTTATTTTAGCCCAGCTGAGTTTTAAATTAGGCTAAATTTTAGGCTTTGGGGTTAACATTGGGCATCGGTTCTGATGGACAGCTTGGATGGCACGGACACATCACTGTGGGTCCCACGCAGCTCAAATGAATGTGATCATTTCTCTTAATAGACCCTAGTATGGACTGCAAATGGTTCAAAGCACAAATAGATGGGATGATCCCGGCCCACGATTTAAGCATTGGGCTCGAGAGACAAGGCCCACCATCTAAATACTCAGACGAGGTAAAATAAAGGGAAGGGATGGGCCCACTTGTGGGCCATTTCTTAAATGAAAGCCTAGATTCACCCTAATTAGTCGTCCGACCTAAAATTCAGCCCAAGACAAACCGTTAGAAGCCTAAGTCGGGCCCAAAGTGGACAGGATCAAGACAGGTCCAGGCCACTCAAAACCTCATTATCGGTGAGCCCAAATGTTATTAGGCCAATCCATAGAGAAAGGTCCACCGCCAGCCGGACCCTAATCTACGGCCAGGTGCCATACCATGAACGATTTGGCCTATTTATGGGCTAGGGCTCACAGGCCGTAGCCCACCTGATGAAGCCTCCAAAACTGGCACACGCCCATGGCATCGGGCTTCGTTAAGGAAGCAAGCTATGGGCTTTAATGGCCCATGTAGAATCTTTTGAATTGTGCGTTTGGAACCAGTTTCCCTTGCAAAAGCATACCAACTTAGCATATTTATGACAATGCACGCATTGCTCGTGGGGTGGGTCAAGATCAAGATGGGTCAATGTCGCACTATAAATACTTAAGTAGGTCTAAGGATCACATATGCTATTTAGCAAGTGATAGTTATTTTATTTTCCATGTAAATTATATTTACGGGGAAATGAAAGTAAGGTGATTGACAAGGTTCAACCAAATTAAGACACATGGACGCATGTGATTGATAAATAAAGTGCACTCATATATTACAAATAAATACACTAACCCTAGGTGGCCATATTTACATCGTTCATGATTGCTAAATCTTATCCAAACAACTACTAATCACGAGTCATTGTTGTCTAGTTCTGAAAATGTCATTGCAGTTGAACAAGTTCTTGGTTTACTTCTGCTTTCTTTTGCGTGTTACACTTAACAATGTAGACTTGGAATGCCAATGGGACACATTTCATCATCCATACCATGGTGATCCCTTGGCACAACCTATCAATGCAGGGTTCATAGGATTAAAGGCTTTAATCATGGAGCATAGACTTGATTTCCAGTGGAGGAATGATTATATGTAGCTGTTATTAATTTTCATGGAATTTAATTGACCGTCATGATTTTATAGGTACCTAAAATCATAAAATGCATACATACACAATGATACAATTAGAAAGTCATAAACTAAAAGTTGGATTAGCCACATACCTTGTGCTATGCCAAATCAATTATGTATGAAACTCCTCTATGCGGTTGGTCTTGATGATGAATGATTCTGATTGTCACTCTTCTATCCCTTCATAGTAGATGCCCATAGTTCACCTTATTCTAAATTCTCTTTGAGTGTGTGCCTAGAGATAGGTAGCTTAACAAGTTTTGAGTACAGATGGAAAGGGCTAAGCGTCTTTCTTATTTATATAATACCTCTTATTTATGGACTTAGATCTCTTATCCTATTATAGAAAGTAAGTCTCATAGGCCCACTTCCATACACATGTTAAATTTTCGGCAATGTGAAGTTTTCTTTTATAATTAGACTTCAAATTTAGAACCAAAGTTTTCGAAAAAAACTGAAGGCCAAAAGAGGCCATATACACGAGCATGTGCGTGTTTGTGAATGCATGTGGGACACCATATGAAAGGAATGCTAAACCGTCCTAACATGCATTAACTAAGCATACATGTGAGACATATTTAACCATGAAAAGTGTGGTAATTATCACAAAGATCACCTAATGAAGACCTCAGGCTAATCTATTCATTCGGTAGACCACAAATGTATTTCTTAAAAAATTGTTGGTTGTCCTTTGATTTTGATAGTGAAGTGGTATCCACCTTACTATGAAAGAGTGCAATTTTAATAACAATAGGAGTAAAAATGAAGAATTAGTTAATATTATTGATATTGTTAATGAAGAAGTTTTCCAAAATGGCCTTTTCAATATCTTGGATCAATTGAGAAGGATATCACCGATTCACCATAGCTTTCAAGTGGAGTGGAATAAATGGAAATGTGCCATCACAATGTTATACAATTGTCTAGTACCATTCAAATTGAAAGTGAGATTCTATAAGATAGTACAAGACTAGCTAGCCTTGCTTTATGGAACATAATGTTAGGAAGTTATGGAACAACATATAGAGGGGGAATGGTATAAATCGAAATAAATACATTTGAGGGAACTTAGGGCGTCTTTGTTTTTCCACTTAATTGGCTACAAATGGATAATGAATTTCCTATTATGTTAGTGTAATTTGACTATAATGACAATTGAGCTTGAGTATTTATTTTCTCCATAAATCACCGTAAATAAGATAGGTTAATAGTAGAAAATTGTAATGATTACAATTTTCTTTTCTTTTAATACTACATTTGAATATCGATTCTTGTGCTGCAATTCCTGTCCTAACAAATACCTTCTTAAAATAATAACGACTCATTTACTTGTAATTACACAGGAAATTAGAAAAACAAACAGACGCTAAGAATAACACAAAATGGTAAAAATAAGAAAAGGAAGTAAATATGAATGGTATGATTATGTGCAATGGAGATAGAAATGTGCAAGCATTGGAGCATTTTATACTAACTGGAGGAGGTTTGGCAAGCCCTATAACACCTAAATGTCCTGACCCGAACCCTGCTAGAGCTCAACTCAAAATCAATGTCATCAGTTGCCTTAGCAATCGAATCCGGGTTCTAAAAAAGAGACCCGACCTAACCCGTACCCAGCAAGACATGTGCCTGTGTAGTTGTACTTTTAGGTCCCGTCCCATTGAGAGCCCTGTTGGCGTGCCCGACCCTGGTTGGACCTTTAAGCAGCCGATCAGATCTGTGTGGAGGCCCACTGTGATGGATCTATTTATCCACGTAGTCCATCCCTTTCCTAAGATTAGGTTAATGTATGGGCCAAAAAATACAAAGATCCAACGCTCAAGTGGACCACACCAAATAATAAGCTTAGGTTGCATTAAATGCAAGAGTTATCTCTGGTGTGGTCCACAGTAGTGCTGTATCTACCTATTTTTTCGGCCATACATTAACTTTATCTTGGACAAGGGATGGATCTTTTCGTACGCTTAAAGGTCCGATCACAGGTCGGACACAATCCGCGTCTAGATTTGTGGAAGGGCCCACCTTGATGTATCTATTTATCCACTCCGTCCATCCATTTTCTAACATCAGGTCAAGGCATAAGCCAAAGAATGAGACAGATACAATGCTCAAGTGGACCATAACAAATAATAAGCTTGGGTTGCATTAAATGCAAGAGTCATCTTTGGTGTGGTCCATTTGAGCGTTGGATCTGCCTCAATCTTAGGATCATTACCTAAAATGATCTTAGAAAATGGATGTACAGAGTGGATAAACGGAATCATCACAGTCGGCCCCTCCACAGATCTGCTAATCCGTCCGGGCCGGGGCACAACGCAATCCGCGTCCGAGAAAAGGGTGGTGCATGTGATCTTCCCTCTAAGATTCAAAGGTCAGGATCATCAGTGGAGCATGAATATAAGATTGTAGCTTCTATAAGTTAGCATTGAAAACATGAACGGTTCAGATCAATCTAAAGGATGCAAGGGGTGGAAGCAAGCCGACTTACTAATTACCATATGGGAAGTGACCATCGTGTCCCTGGGTGACCAGGTCACATGGTCCCCTCACGTCCGTACGCTCACATTATCCATGACGAAAATGCACCAATGAGTCGCACGGAAAGATTGATGAGGCCAATTGGGACATCCCTGCTAACTTGGCACACGTATGAGGGATCTGAACCGTTCTTTTGGGTGAAGTCCCTGCCCTCAAAACCCAAAAATGTTCCACTCATCGTCTACAATGAACAAGACTCCATTGGTGATTCTCTTCGTGAACCACACACTGTTTTCACTTCTCATACTAATGTGGTCGATTTCATGAACTGGAATACCTTTATTTATATGCCGTTCTCGGCCCTATCTAGTGATTGGACCGGATTTCGTACGCGTATGTAAATTTAGCACGTGTGCAGAGATTCTCCCTTTCAATCCTAACTTTCGCGAATCGCAAGCACTTGTCCCTTTACGAATGCCCAGTACCGGAATCGAGCGGATTAGGTGAGACCCCGGATACACCCAGGTGGGTGGGACCCCTGACTGTGGGGCCCACAAAGATGCCTGTGTCTTAAATCCACACCGTCCAACCATTTTTAAATCTCATTTTAGGATATGATCCCCAAATTAAGCTTACTCAAATCTTACGTGGACCACACCACAGAAACAGTCGTGATTGAATCTCTACCATTGAAAACTTCATGGATTCCACCGGAGTGTTTATTTGCCATCCAACCTGTTCAAAAGGTCACAAACACCGAGATGAAGAGACCACATAAATATCATCTTGATCGAAAGCTTTTGTGGCTCACAGGAAGTTTTTAATGGTCGATCAGTTCCTGTACTATGGCCCATCTTCGATTGGAACTGCTTTATTTTTTGCGTCATGCCCTAAAATGAACTTTCAATACGGATGAACGGAGTGGATTTAGTCACATACATCACAGTGGCCTCACAGTCAGGGTCCCACCCACCTCGGTGGATCCGGTGTCGCACCTAATCGGCTCCCAAGAAACAGAAACTGTGTGGGCCAACCATGTTTTATACGTAAATCCAAACTGTTCACTAAGTGGGAAACATTATATTAAATACATACAAAATAAAATCCCATAAAAGCTCTGATGGGCCATTCAAACTGGAATAATATAAAAATGCTACTAAAACCTGTAAATCCAAACGGTGTGGGCCACATGATATTTGGATCAGACTGAATTTTGTACTTTCATTTTATCATGGTGATTTACACCTGATTAATGGCTTTGATGAAAGATAAACACACCATGATGGCCCTAGGCACAAACCTACGGTTGGCATTCCATCCCCATTGTTTTCTGTTCCTGAGCTGTGGATCTCGCTTACTTTCTTTTACCACAGATCCTAGAATCGAGGATAGAACCTGATGGACGAGTGGAGTTTACATTTAAAATATGGTGGGTCACACAAGCTTGGGTGTGCAGAGGATTCCGATTGGACGCGGAGTTGCAGGAGTTCCTGCAACAACGGGTCTTGCGAGGCGCACCGTGATCTCTGCGTGAAATCCAAGCCGCCCATTAGTAACTGAGGCGGATACAAGACCAAGTGGGCCACAACACAGGAACATTGGAAATGGAAACGCCCACCACTGAAACCTTCCTGGGTCCACGGTGGGGCGCAGCTTCAGTGGACTGTGGGGCCCACTGTGATGTATGTGCCTCACATCCACGCAGTCCACTCATTTGAGGAAGTAATCGAAAAAAATGAATTAAATCCAAATCCCAGGTGGACCACACCACAGGAAACAGTGGTGATTGAATAACAACCATTAAAAACATCTTGGGAGCCACCAGAATGTTTATCTGCCATCCAACCTGTTGATAAGATCAAAAAGACCTGTATGAAGGGACCACACAAATATGAGCTTGATCCAAAACTTTTGTGGCCCACAAGAAGTTTTTAATGGTCAATCGCCTCTGTTTCCTGTGGTGTGGTCCACTTGAGATTTGACCCTGATTCATTTTTTTGGACCACGCACTAAAATGAGCTTTCAAAATGAATGAACGGCGTGGATGCAATAAACATACATCAAGGTGGGCCCCACAGTCTGGAATCCACCGACCTTGATGTCTATATGCCATCCAACCCGTTCATAAGTCGACTACCCCAGTTCTGTGGGCCCCAATAAGGCTTAAACGGTGGGCGTTCAGTTTCCACTGTGGCGTGGACTTTGATAATTGGATCCGGTTCTTTTCAAGTTGTCATTGTAAAATGAGCTGGCGACGATGACGGACGGAGTGGATTTCACACTGACAACGCGGTGGGCCCACAAGGCTAGGTGTGGCAGGAAACCGCGTCCAGTCCCTCCACTCTCCACGAGGAAATGGGTGGAAATTTGGTACGGAGGTACGTTGACCGTTCGTCATTGGACAGCACCATCACGTGGTTGAAATCTTCGCACGTGACTATCTGTCTGTCGTAGGTTGGATTCTTTCCCAAGCAACAGACCGCAGCGTGGAATCATGCGCGTCAGCAAATAGATTTTTTGTTGATTTTCTACCTGCATCCGATTCGGATTCGGTAGGTACCCATTCAGTACCGACGTCGGTGCTGTAAAAGATCTAAGGGCCCCACCATAATGTATGTGTTTTATCCACGCCGGCCATCTGTTTTCCCAGATAATTTTAGGGGATGGTCCTAAAAACGAGGCAGATCGAATTATCAGGTGGATCACACCACAAGAAACAGTGGTGATTGAATGGCCAACGTTAAAAACTTTGTAGGGTCCACTGTAACGTGTATTTTCAATCCAAACTGTTGGTTAGGTCACACAGACCTAGATGAAGTCAAAACACAAATATCAATTTGATCCAAACTTTTGTGGCGCCCAATAATTTTTTAATGATTTTCGTTCAATTACCACGGTTTCTTATAATATGGTTGACCTGTTGGATCTGCCTTATTTTTGGAGTAATGCCCTAAAATGATATGGAAAAATGGATGGACGGCGTGGATAAAACATATATATCGTGGTGGGTCCACACAGCTTTTCCCGAACTGACCAGCACCAATGTCCGTACCGGACGGGTCAATACCGAATCCGAATCCGAATCCATTTGCATCATGATACTATCCGAAAGCCATTATCAAAGAACCTATTAACAGACGAGCCGGGCAGCGCGTTTTTTGTTGAAAAAAAATGGAAAAAGTAGATTCTTCTATCATCGGTTGCCTGTAATCTAAAGCTCTGTGGGGCCCACTATGATGTTTGCGTTACATCTACTCCCTCCATCCCTTTCGTGAGTTCATTTTGAGTCATGAACCTAAAAGATGAGAGGGAAATCCAAAACCCTAGGCCACAGCACAGGAAACAGTCGGCATGAAAACGGCCTACCGTTGAAATTCCTGGAACCCACCAAAATGTTTACATGCCATACGACCCGTTCATAAGGTGAATCCACCTAGGTGAAGGGAATCCCAAGATTTCAATGGTGGCGTTCATTCCCCACTTGAGTTATGGATGTCCGTCGTGTTTGCGCTATGTCCTAAATGAGCTGATGAATCGGATGGACTGGACGGTCCGGATGTAACATAAACATGATGTGGATCCCACAGAGTTGGGGTTACATTTCGCTTCACATGGATATGCCATTCCACACGTTGACGCCGTGCCCTTCCAATCGAAGGGACACGTGCCGATTGTAACTCGTGCGGGATCTGATCTTTCCATCTGGACGAAAAAATGCTGAGATCTTCCGCCTAAAAAAATCACGCAGTTTCATTTCACTCTTCAGGTGGGCCACACTGTTCAAAGTAAACTGATGGTTACTACGTTGTTTTTGTAGCTGCTCATTTTTTTTTTGGATGCTGTGGCCCACCTGATGGAAAGATCTATCTTGCCAGATAAATCATACTATGGTGGATCGTGCACATGCACTCCACTCAATCTGGAGCGTTTGTTGATGTCCATTTGATGTCAACCAATTGGTCATTTCTCGCCTGCTAGCCTGGTTGGAAGACGCTTGGTAACAACAGGTCTCAGGTTCGAGTGCTAAGGAGAAACACTAACCTCACCGGCGGGTGCATCATGTGACTAACTTTGTAGGTGTGTTACCCGGCTAACTGGGTGAGTGCATGTATGGCTAATAAAAAGAAAAAAAAAATTGATCCTTTTTGATAGTTTGTCACGGCAATTTTAGGTCTGCACACCATTCATGTTGCAGGTCACTTGCATGCCATGGCCCAAAATTTCAATAAGATTAAAACTTTGATGATCTGGCGACCTGTGATGGACAATGCGCGGGCACTTGCAAATTATATAAAAATTGGATAATTTAAGATATGAACTATTCACACCCCAATCCATAGCTCGAGTGGTAGATTGAGTGAAGATAACTTCGTTTTAACACGGATGTCTTGATATCGATTTCCAAATGGGAGTGGCAAACATTGTCATGTGTGAGTATACCAACACTGGAGTTGGTGTACTAACCCATAAAAAAAAAAGAAAAAAAGATATGAACGGTTTAAACTGTGGGTTGCAATTTAGATTATGATGGACCGGAGGAGTAATGGATTGGTAGACATTTAGGGCGCATTTGTATACCACAAAATAAATTACTTTTTCTACTTACAGCAGTTGATAAGTAACTTATTTGAAATAAGTTTGGTTTATGATTAATTATAAATAAAATTTTATTATTATTTAAAGTTACTTAATCACTTCAATTTAATAAGTAAAAATCAAGATAAGCTACTTAAGGTATAAGTAGCTTATGTAGAACGGGTCGCTGATCATTTCATGGCCTAGATGGACCAAAAGAAGATCAGTCGGAGTTGAAAGTGGTTTGGACTATTAGAACTGTAAAACGGTCATATTTCGCAATTCGGAATAAGTTTCTGGACATATAATATATGATTTTGGAGTAACTCGAGCTACTTTAGCCACCTAACCCTGCTACGTCGGGTTGCCTATGACAGAATCGCGAGATTTGACCGGATCGATGGTCATTAGGCTAGTTTATTTTCAATTTTACTATTTATAGTAAGTTTTAATTCGATCATAACTTTTGATCCGTAGCCCGTTTGAAAACTTTTTAGTTTTGGCTGAAAACCAAGAGTTCAAGTAGGATTGAGAGGCTTCTATAAATAGTAAGTTTACTATTTATAGTAAGTTGTGTTTTCTAGGAGTTTAAGTTTGAGTTTGAGTTTGAGTTTAAGTCTGGTACTTTACCTAGGGTTTAGTTTCCTATTTATATGCATTGTAATTCCGCTTCTATTCATTCAATCTATCAAAAACAATTATTCAGAATTAATTTTTTCTTTTTATCCTTTTATCATTTTATTTCTTCTCGTGTAAATGAAAATTATTCGGTTAGGGAGACAGTGATCGACCCACCATATCCTCTCTGCGTTAGTAGCTTATCTTAAGTAACTTACAATCCAAATGCCACCTTAGGCCTATTCAAAGACCGTCGAATAGGTTACTTTTTCTACTTACAGCAGTTGATGAGTAACTAATTTGAGATAAGTTTTGTTTATGGTTAATTAGAAGTAGCATCTTTATTTAGGGGGCAGTAGGAACATAAGTTACTTATGCCTTAAGTAGTTTATCTTGATTTCTACTTATTAAACTGAAGTAATTAACTTTAAATAAAAAAGCTACTTATAATTGATCATAAACCAAGTTACTTATTTCAAATGAGTTACTTATCTATTGATGTAAGTAGAGAAAGTAACTTATTTAGTGATATCCAAACATGGCTTACATAATCACTTTAGTCTAATAAGTAGAAATCAAGATAAGCTACTTAAGGCATTAGTAACTTAAGTAACTTATGATCCAAACGCACCCTTAGAGGATGATTATAACGAAAGCATCCAATTGTCAATTCTCAACAAATAAATGACCTTGATTTATGTGTTAGGATTGTTGGGGCAATATGACTTCAAAATAACTTCAAAATAATAATTTTCATGATTTAATATGATTCAATTGAGTTAATATATGCCTCTTGTGGACGATTTTTAAGTGCCTGCATGCTAAGCTGCCAGAGACTGATCTAGACTTGTGATTTTTGTTATAACGGCACTATTCAAGAGACTAATGATGTAAAATACTCTAGCGTTCATTTTTTTTTTTCTTTCTCGAATGTCTATTTCAAGTGAGGGTAAATCAAGGAAAGTATTGCGTTTTCCTGTACTAAACATTTACACATACCTGACAAAGTAGAGAATGACGTGGCGAATTGTGTCTTTATCTTTTGTACCTTTTTTTTATTTTTTATTTTGATGGACCTCATCAAAGCCAAATGGTTTTTTTTTAAAAATCTTTGGTACCTTCATAAAAGAGTAAAATCTTCTTCTTTTTATGAAAACCAACTGAGACGAAAAAAGTTTAGCCTATGATATAACATTTTTAATGTCAAAATTGAAGAAAATAAAATTTCTTTGTAGGATTGCTTTCTAAATACTTTCTAATGCAAAGATAATAATATTCAAGATTTTCCAGTAGTAAAACAAATAAGTACAAACAGATACTTTTTTAAACTGGGATGTTAGCTTTAACATTTGCTTACATCACAATTTTGCTTTTCATTGCATTCTCCTATTTTAACCGTACTCCAATTAGACCTAGAAAGAGAGTATTCAGCCTTTATGATCCCTGGTAGAATAAGCTCATATTACTGGGGTCCACCTATATGCGTCATCTGAATCCTTTGAGGGAGCTGAACAGAACCCCTGTTGCTGCTTCTCTGATTGGTCCACATTAGACCAATCAGAGAGGCACAATGCAAGGTTTCTATGCTCAGCTCAAGCAGAGGATTCAGATTTGTGTTTATTGCATTCAACCTGTATAATAAGGTTGTCTCATCATAAATGTTAAGAGCTTGTTTGGATACCACCAAATAAGATACTTTTTCTACTCGCAACAGTAGATAAGTAACTTATTTAAGATATGTAAGTTTGGTTTATGATTAGTAATAAGTAACTTTTTACTTAAAAGTTAAAAGTACATAATCACTTCAACTAACTTTTTTAGCCTTTTAACTTTTCTAGAGAGATGAAAGAGAGGAAATGCTGATAAGTATTTTGTATACCAAACATACTTATTTTCTTAGTAAGTAAAAACTAAGATAAGCTACTTATGGCATAAGTAACTTATCTTAAGCAACTTATGATCCAAACGGGCCCTAAATGTCCCAAAAATCAATTCATTTGAACCATCATATAAGCTACCACATTTGTGAAAGAATTTGGATGGTTTTCCATCACCTGCTTATAGCGTAGCTCACCTGCAGAGATGCTTTTCAGGCCATCCCATCATGATGATGAGGATCTGTTAGTGCACAGGTTGGCTGGCAGATACAAGACAAAGTGGGCCTGATAGTAAAAGAAATGTACTGATATACATAAATCTCTAAATTCTCATGGTGGCCCAAAAAAACCTTATTTTTTAAGGGGTCCAACTTTCAAGATGGGCTACCATTTTGGATGGGTTGGATGCCATAGATCTTCCCATAAAGTTTAGCGTCAGTAGTGGTTCTCTTCTCTATCCAAATTCTTCCCATAAAGTTTATGGACTGAGAACTTAGGTGGGGCCAACCGTGATGTTTGTGAAAAATATACCCAGCACATCCGTTTTGTGAGCTCATTTTAAGATACAATACCAAAAATGATCTGGATTGAAGACTCAAGTGAGCCAAAAACTTGGGGAATGAATATACGCAGTTGAAATATTAGGGCCACATAAGTTTTGAATCATGTTAATATTTGTGTTTTCAATTCATCCTAGTATGAATGACGTGATGAACAGTATGGATGGCATATAAACATCACGGTGGACCAGGGAGGTTTCAACGGTAGGAATTTTCCTACCACCTTTTCCCCACTTGAGCATTGGCTCACGCTCATTTGAAAATGAGCTCAAAAAACGGATGTACGCGGTGGATTTCTCACAAACATCTTGGTGAGCCTCACCTAGGTTCCCAGGGCTGGACTTCCTGCCAAGGGCCTTCGCAGGAAATCCGCGTCCCTAGTGGAGTTTATTCCGGAAACGGATTCCCTGGTGTGCCACACACCACTGACCTCGGTGGTGTGTTGACGTCACTAACCTCTGTGGGCCCACCATGACGTATGTGTTATATATAAACTGTTCGGCCATTTGATGAGAGAGCGATGGAGATTGAACTTCTACCATTGAAACCTTCCTGAGGTCAAGTAAGTTTTAGATCAATCTGATATTTGTTTTTACCTTTCATCCAAGTCTGTGTGACCTTATTAACAGGTTGGATGGAAAACAAACATCATGGTGGCCCAGGAATGTTTTGATAGTGGGAATCATTGTCACACTTTATTTTATGGTGTGGTCCACTTGACCTTTGGAAATTACTCATTTTTTTGGGTGATCCACTAAAATAATCTCTCCAAACGAATGGACGGTGTAGATATAATAAATACATCAAGGTGGTGCTCATAGAACTTTGATCTTCCTTGCATTAGTTTGTACCTCAACGGTACTGGAGGACTGATGCGCTCGTCTGCTCATCGGCACCGGGAGCGAGCTTAGTGCGTGTTACTCTTAATATGGGCCCCACATTAATGATTTTCTGTATATCCACGCCGTTCATCCGTTTCTCTAGACCATTTAGGTTCTGGTGCCAAAATTTATAAAGATCCAAATCTCAGATGAACCACACCACAGGAAAGGTGGTGATTGAGTGCCTTACCATTAAAATTTTCAAAAATCCCATCACAACATTTTCTTAATCCAACCGGTTGATAATGTCAAGAAGATCTGGTTGAAGGGAAATTAGAAAGATCTTATTGATACAAAACTTTTGTGGCCCACAAAAAAGTTTCTATTGATATGGTCCAACTGAGATTTGGATCTTCTAATGATTTCGGATCGCGGCGAAAAATGAGATGGACGGTGTAGATATGGAAGAAATACATGAAGGTAGGCCCCACACGGTTATGGTAATTCGTTCCCCACCTACACACACCACCAAGGTTTGGTGTTGATGTGCCATGTGGCCACACCAAGCGATCTGCTTCCTTTTATTCCAACAAGGGCCTGTGCATACTTTTTCTTTTAAAATATTAGCATAAAACCCCGTATCTTTGTCAGATTCTGTGAAAAACCCTCCATGTATGCCTATTGGCTATCTGTAAAAACCCCATCCCCTTATTTGTGTACGTGAAGTCTTGTTACTTTCTTTTTAACATGAATACTAGGGTAGCAAAGATCCCGTGTCAGGGTAATTTGGGTGGGGCACGAAAAATTTGCTGTCCTTAGACTCACTCTTCTTTATAAAGCCCCTATTACGATCAGTCCTTGGCAGACACATTCATTTAGGTAGGCCACACATACACAAATATTTTTTTTGGAATTTTTAGCATATAAGCTTCTTCCTTTTTTATACCCAAAAAACATTTCACGTTTGTGAATTAAACAAAAAATTCGATCCATTTTATTGGACATGTGCAGACTAAGCCTAGGTTACTTCTCAACAGGATTATTAAGATAGTTTTTAAAAGAAAGGGACAAGAATGTCTCTATATTTATCATTCAAAAAGTAAAACCCTATAAAATCCATTAATGCCCTAGAACCCTAAGGGGGTATTTGGCAACATGTATTGGTGCGTATTCAAAATCCAAAAATTGCTTAACAATATTAATTGGGAGGTATTTGAAATCAGAGGTATTTCAAATGCACGATTTTAGTATGTTTTATGATCTCTCTTTTTTTGAAATTCAGAATATTTTTCATTTTTATTCATTTTTAAAGGCATGAGAGTTGCGTGTATAATAAAGATATCGCTAGACTACTTAATCCATTATACGTGTGGCACGTTGATGATAATTTAAAAAATCAAATTATTGATTGTATCACTAAAGTTTCATCGATAAAATGATCTGAATAGTTCAAACATTGGCCATCTAAATCAATGGTAAAAATACATTAGTTAGTCACTTATTTGTGATCTTACACTTATGGCTCACTAAAGTTTAGAATTTCATCATTTTTTGCCAAAGTATATATTTCAATGAGATTATTACAAACAGTCCATCAAACATTACATATGTACACTAATTAGAGACATTAAAGTTGATTCAGTAATAAAATTTAAACTCTTATAAATATATTATAGAATTTCAATTCATTTTTACTTTTTTGGAATTCAATGCATTTCAATTACAAGCTATCAAACACAACCAAGGATTCAGAATCACCTTAATTTAAAATTGAAGGTATTCAAAATACAAGCTCCCAAAGCCATGTGGATTTGACAGTGTTTCGGCAAGATTTGACAGTGTTGGATTCGACGATGAGATGCAGCCATGTGGTAAGCACGGAATCTTCACATTGTGTGTTAAATATATGAACGACAACTTATTAATGATCAGGCTTCGAAGAGCTGTACCGTTTTAGTAACCCACAAATAAGAATGAGGAACTGTCAAGGCTACGTTAGCTTCGAGTTATGGTCAATAGCCGATTACTTCGATAAGGATGCATTCGGTGAAGGTAAAGCACAAACAACTAAAGGTAACTGCATGTTTACAACCAACGATATATGATATCGCCACGCAGCAATGGTTATTCTTACGATGCTACTGGAAAATCTATAAATAGTGAAAGAATGTATTGGAAAGGAAATTCAGAAAATCAACAACACAACTCTCAAACAAATTTCTAGCATAACGTTGCTTATCTGGTCCTCCGAGACACTTATTATCTCCACTACTCATTAGCGTATACCGCTTAACATCTACGAATAGTTTTGTCTGTCCTCGCCTTACGCAGAACCGACTTAATTGTAACTAGTAGCTATAATTTTCTTCAATCTGTGCTTGTGTGCGAGATCTAAAAGAAGACTTTAGTTTTAGGAATTATCCATCTACGAATGCACTAGGTCGACATTAGTTTGTAAGAATGGCATTACCTATACTTTGTTCATCAACGTGTTGCTTGGTCAAGCACCCCACTGCTATAAAACGGGACGATGATACTAAACAGTGGTAAGTATTATATCAAACTCCATTGTCAATTTTAGTTCGATTATCACTTGCTGCAAGGCAAAAAGAACTCCTTAGAGGAAAATCCTCAACCTTCACAAATCGCCTGATAGCGTACTTGGCAGCTTGCAAAATGGATAATTGGTTTACTGCCATTTAATTTCACTGCTCTATCTCAACGCTAGGGGTTAAGCGTTCAGTTTGAATTGAACCACAATCAATTCTAGCACACATGTAAGCTACGTACGAGTAGCATGTGGCGGAATTCAAGCCTAACATTATTTACATAAGGTTGCAAATAGGAAGGGGCGTATTTACAAATTTAGGAACTACAAGGGTTATTAACAGGATACGTGAAGGATGGGGATCCATGCCAAAAGAAACTCCTTTTTGAGAGAAGGTTATTACCAAAAGAAGAGAAAGAACATAAATGGAATACACCCCTTTTAAGGACAACAAAAAAAGTAAAGAGGCGTATACCCGTTTTATTTTTCAATTATAATGGTAAATGGTTGTAAAAGGGCTATGATTATTTATCCATGTAAATGTGTGGTCACATCATGTGTATTTGATTATAATTATAACTTTGTTACATTGTTTGTTTTGCTCTAAAGTCATCGTGAAAATGATGAGTTTATAATAGAAAAATATAATAATTACATTTTACTTTACCTTCATCTTTTACAAGTATATTTGATTCTCCATTTGCGATCTATAATTTATGTGTAAGCAAACCCTTGCAAGCGATAACTGATGACTCATTTACCTCCATTTTATAAGAAATTAGAAAATCAAACGAGCCTAAAATTCCCTACACTAAAATTTTAGTGTGGGCCCCACTTTCTTTTGAAGGACGCAATCCTCGTCCCAATACAATGTGTCACGAGGAAATGAGGAACACATTCTTCTCGTGTACCGGCCATTGGTCACATGGGCACATCCTTCACAAAAAAATCACCACCAAATAAAGTAGGGTTCCGTCTGGAAACCAACCTCCTTTTGAGGCCCACCACCAGCTCCAATACAAAGTCACGTGATTATCTTGATATGCCCCAATAACTACTTCAAACGTACAGGCCCGACCTAAAGATACCTTGGCATCAGCAACACGGTTCTAACACGTGGCCAGTAATGGTGGGACGTGGTATCCTGCGATCCACCCGCTGACTTGGGTTCCGCTCACATGGGTCTAACCTGTGCTGACCGTGAGTCTTATGGTAGCCAGATGTGGGCCACCCATGGACTGATTGATGATGGGTCAGGTAAAGGATTGGACGGCTCCCAGCAACTCTCACCTAACAAAAGATGATCCAGGCCATTAGATTATGCTGCCGAGCTTCTCCTCTGACAACTAAGTTTGAGAAGGTGTGAGATCAGAACCATCCAACCCGTGTGAATTGGGTAGGGACTATCAGATGGTCGGTTCAGATTTCGTATCAATTTCGGATGAATCACTTGAGAAGCCTGTAAGTGAATCGGATTGCACGCTCTTATCGTGCGGAGTAAACTCAGTTGGGCCCACCTAGAATGTATGTGATATATCTACTCCGTCCATATGTTTTTCCAGCTCATTTTAGTGGTTGAGCCCAAAATTTAAGCATATTCAAATCTCAAGTGGACCATGCCACGGGAAACAGTGGGAATAATGATTTCCACCGTTGAAACCTTCCCAGGCCCTACAGTGATGTTTATTTGTCATCCAACCTGTTCATAAGATCACATGGATATGGATGAAGGGAAAACACAAATATCAGCTTGATTCAAAACTTCTGTGTCCTCTGAGAAATTTTCAATGGTAGACATTCAGTTCACACTTTTCTTATGGTGTGGTCCACGTTAGATTTTGATATGCTTCATTTTTTGGCATCAGTACTTAAAATTTTCTGTTAAGATGGATGGACAGAGTGGATAAAATACATAAATTACTATGGGCCCCACAGAGTTTACTTCGCACGCTAGCGTGCGGAGTTACTCAGTACGCAATCCGCTTCCGCCTGTAAGATCTAGTAGAGAGATCAACTACAATCGGTGAGCGTGCTGTTGGGATGCACGTGTGTGAGATCCAGGTCATTCAGCAGATGGTGAATATTTCCAAACACATATTAGGTCAGTCCACTCATCAGGTGGGCCATATGTGAATAAGGAAATGGATGGCTAGGATGGAGAGAGAGAGAGAGAGAGAGAGAGAGAGAGAGAGAGAGGACCAGTTGTCGATATTTCACGTACACATGAGGTCATGTCCAACCCAACTGATGAGTGGACCAGAACTCCACGTGATCACGTGTGCCACATTGCACGGCTGTTAAATCCCTCTCCCAAAAGGGTGGCCCCGGCATTTTTATGGGGATGCAGATTGCCTGCATTCCTGCAGCCCTATGCTCTGTGGGGCCCACCATGATGAATGTGTTATACGTTTCGCCGGGAAACAGTAGGGATTGAAAGCCCACCATTAGAAACTTCTTAGGCACCTCACGAGTTAATGGAAACAGTGGGACCTAAGAAGATTTAAATAGTGGGTGTCATTAGCTCCCACTGTTTCGTCTGCTGTGGTACACTTGAGCTTTAAGATCTCCCTCATGTTTGAGTTCATGCCTTGAAATAAGATGGTGATCATACAAATGGATGGCATAGATAATAACTAATACATCACGGTGGACCCCACGGAGGTTGCACCAATGTCCGCTGTCCTTTCCAACTAGGATATTCTGCTTATCGAATTATGCCGGTTATTTTTACAATTTACCCAACTACTAATATTTTTAATTAAAATTTTGAATGATTCTCAATTTTGCCCACGCAATTACTTTCATGATCCTCACCGGTGTTTGAGATTCTACTTGACATAAAATGAAAATTTCAATCTAAATAAGTGGTACTTATAAAAATTTAAAAATTCATATGCTTATAAATGGATAATGGCTTATATTTTTAGCAATGTGAATGATGAGCCCATGCAACAAAGGTTATGTGGGGCCTACCATAAAGATTGTGTAAAATCTGCATGTACATCTAATTCATTGCCTCATATTAGGACATTAGCCCAAATAAAATTATCTCTCTCATTTAGGAGTACCACGGGCCGGGCCCGGGCCTAAAATTAAAATTTTAAATCAGCCCAACAAGAAACAGCTCAAAACTCAGGCCCGGCCCGTTGACAGCCCTCCTCTCATTTGTCTCTCTTCGTCTTCCCAATAGTAGAATAGTAGGAGTATTGGCATGTGCAGCAATATTAATAATAATAAATAAATAAGATTGATAGAGCTAAGATGATGAACATGTGATCAGATGGATAGCATTAGCTAACCTAGAAATTGACTAGCCCATGCTACATCTACTACAGGGACGTGGATCACGTCCAAACTGAGCTGTGGAGGGAACCACTGTGATGTATATGTTTATCCACTCCGTCCATTCCTTAGCTAAGATCAGGAAGACCACATGAGATTAAGAATGAGGCGGATCTAATGCTGAGGTCGGCTACACCAAAATACTGAGCTCAGCTGTATTAAATGCAAGGGTCATCTCTGGTGTGGTTGACCTGAGCGTTGGATCTACTTCATTCTTAGGCTCGTTTGGCATTTCTACTATAATTCAATAAGAGCTTTTTGAATAAGAGCTACTTCAATAAGTCTTTTTATTTTAGCTCTGTTTTAAATAAACTCGTTTGGTAAAATTTTAAAAAAAAAGCTTTTATCTAAAATAAGCACGTTTGGTAAAACTTTCAAATAAGAGCTTTTTTTAAGGGTAGTTGATGTCATTTTTAAAGATTACAGCAACTTTAATATAAGAGCAATCCAAATGGTTGTTTTGGTGGACCATCCATCATGTGGGGCCCAACATTCCTAATTGTTCTTTATGTGGGCCCCTCAATAATGTCCATTACCCATTACCCATCACATGGACTCCACATTTGATGTGTCCATAGTGTGGGCCCTACCTTAGAAGTGGATTGTCCATCATGTGGGGCCCACTTATGATATCCACCATTCATCATGTGGGGCGCACCTTCTATGTGGATCATCCATCAGACAGCCTGCTTTGGATATGAGTCATCCATCATGAGAGACTTTAGATGTGGACCGTCCATTGGTGGGGCCCACTTTATGTGAACTGTGCATTATAAGGGGCCACAATTTTACGTAGGCCATCCATCATGTGAAGCCCACTCCGTCCATTATGTGGGCCTAGCTTGATGTGGACCATTCATTATGTGGGGCCCTACCTTCATTATGTGTCGTTCATCATGTGGGCCCATTTTTTATATTAACTGACCATCATGTGGGCCCACCTTCAATGACCATCATCCATCACGAGGGTCCCACCTTTGACGTGGACTATCCATCAAATGGGACCCACTTGATGCGCATGTTTCGTCATGTGGGGCCCACCTTTGATGTGAACCTTTCATTATGTGGGCCCACCTTGATGTGGGGACCCACTTTAATATGAATCATTCATCATGAGGGGCCCATCTTTGATGTCCACCATCCATCATGTGGGTCCCACCTTTGTCGTGGACCACTACCATGTGGGGCCCACTTGATGTGGATAGTCCATCATGTGGAACCCACCTTTGATGTCCACCATCCATCATGTGCGTCCCACCTTGGCAGTGGACCGTCCATCATGTGGGGCCCAACCTTTAATATGGGTCATTCATCATGTAGGCCCACCTTTAATGTCAACATTCCATCATGTGGTCTCACATTCAATGTCCACTATTTATCACATGGGTCCTACCTTTGATGTGGAACATCCATCAAGTGGGTCCCATATTTGTTGTGGACCATCTATCATGTGGGGCCCACTTGATGTGGATAGTCCGTCATGTGGGACCCACCTTTGATGTTCACCATCTATCATGTAGGTCCCACCTTGCTATGGACCACCCATCATGTGGGACTGAACCTTCAAGATGGGTCATTCATCATGTGGGCCCGCCTTTAATGCCAATCTTCCATCCTGTGGTCCCACATTCAATGTCCACCATCCATTGTGTGGGTCCCACCTTTGATGTGGACCATCATCAGGTAGGGCTTGCTTGATGTGGATCGTTCATTATGCAGTTCCACACTTTGATGTGACTACGCATTATGTAGGCCCACCTTTGATATGGGCCATTCATCACATGGGTCCCACCTTCACTATGGGTCGTTCATCATGTGGGCCTTTCTTGAAAAAATTGTAAAGAAAAGAGAAGAGGGTAAGATGGGTATTACTTAAAAAGTTTAAGGGTAAACTTGTCCAAAATTTAGTCCAAAATGCCTACATGCATAAGCTAAATAAGCTCCGTTTCAAAAAGTAACTCCTTCCCAACTTATTAAATCGGAGCTTATTTACTACTTTTTAAAAAAATAAGTATTTCATTAGACTTTTATTAAACGGTCTAAAAGCTTATTTTTTCAAGATAGGTTATTCATCATGTGGGCCCACCTTTAATGTTAATCTTCCATCATGTGGTCCCACATTCAATGTCCACCATCCATTGTGTGGCTCCCACCTTTGATGTGGACCATCATCAGGTAGGGCTTGCTTGATGTGGATCATTCATCATGCAGTTCCACACTTTGATGAGACTAT
The DNA here is from genome assembly GCA_003013855.2 of Liriodendron chinense. Taxonomy (NCBI): domain Eukaryota; kingdom Viridiplantae; phylum Streptophyta; class Magnoliopsida; order Magnoliales; family Magnoliaceae; genus Liriodendron; species Liriodendron chinense. Next base: position 2,435,501 of record PVNU02000326.1, read on the forward strand.
GCATTATGTAGGCCTATCTTTGATATGGGCCATTCATCACATGGGTCGCACCTTCACTATGGGTCGTTCATCATGTGAGCCTTTCTTGAAAAATTGTAAAGAGAAGAGAAGAGGGTAAGATGGAAATTATTTGAAAAAGTTTAAGGGTAAACTTGTCCAAAATTTAGTCTGAGATGTCTACCTGCATAAGTCAAATAAGATTCGTTTCAAAAAGTAACCCCTCCCCAACTTATTAAATCAGAGCTTATTTGGTACTTTCTAAAAAAATAAGGGGCTGTTTGGTACATGGACTTAAATCAAAGTAGGCGGGATGGAACTTGGAATCCTACGTTGGAAACTGAAATGAGTGTTTGGGCAGGGAATTCCTTAAACAAGGGTGTGAGCATTGGAGATTGTGCTAGCGCTGTGCAGGCTGAAGATGGGATTTGGTCTACCCCTCACAGGACTTGAATAGCACTCAAGACGTTGGATGTGAACCTTGCTACAGAAGTGTGTCACCAAGTTCTGTGGACCCCACCATGATGTATGTGTTATATCCACTCCGTCCATCCATTTGGAGAGATCATTTTAGGCAATGAGCCAAAGAACAAGGCAGATCCAAAGCTCAAGTGGACCCCACCGTAGAAAACAGTGGGAACAGTGATGCTCACCGTTGAAACCTTCCTAAGGCCTACCATGATGTTTATTTGAGATCCAAATGGATAGACAGTGGAGATACGACACATACATCATGGTGGGGCCCACAGAACTTAGTGACATCACTTCAATAGGAATCTGTTACTGTAGCCGTCACTCTGCTGCCGTGCATGTCCAAACATCATATGAGGTTTATCCCAGGTTGCCTTATGAAAAATTTACATTCCAAACTGGATTGAGATTTGCCTTCTAATTCTCAATTCCCCGACAATCCCCTGACACCCTTAATTATCACCTTCCATCCAATTCCATCCCACCTATTTCCATTTAAGTCTATGCACCAAACGCCCCTAAGCACTTCATTAGACTTTTACCAAAAAGTCTAAAAGCTTATTTTTTTTATAGAAAAAATAAGCTTTTATTTGTAGAGATGCCAGATGCCCCCTTAGTCTCATGCCTTAAAATGATATTAGAAAAGGAATGGTCGGAAGTAGATAAATAGATACATCATGGTGGGGCCCTCCACAGCTAGGTTTGGAGCCATCCACGTCCCTACTACAGTGAGGTCCATCATGTCAACAGAGATCACCGTCCTATGGTAGGGCATGACACACCTAAAGATAGCAATGGAAATCCGTTTGGCAGAATACCGAAGATATCCGACACTAAAAAGTCAAACTCTAACATGAGATCTCGGATCCAATTCAAAAGTTTTACCCGATCACTCAACTTCGAACATGGAATCTCTACCAAATTCAAAAGTTTTACCTGATTAAAATGTCCGGTGACTCCTTAGGTGTTACCCCTTACGGTGGGGCCCATCTTAATGTTGTGTTGTATATCCACGCGGTCCATCAGTTTTTTCAGCCCATTTTAAGACATGGTCCCAAAAATTAAGCAGATACAAATCTCAGGTGGACCACGCCACAGGAAACAATGGTGATTGAACACCCACCATTAAAAACTTCCAAAACTTCCTGGGCCCACAGTGATAAATTACAAGAAGTTTTTGAAAATCCGAACTAATCAGCAGGCTTGCTGACTAAAAACACGAGATATTTCATGTACGCCCGTTTGGACACTTGAGTTGACCAAAATCTCGTATTTAGTTCAGCAGTTGCCAGCTTAAACACCTGTTCAGGGAGAATTGTGTTTTTTCAAGTGGCATCCAAACACGCCCTTCAGACGCCCCTGAAGATCTCAATTACTTATAGAGAATTTTAACATCATCCCATTTTTCTTCCCTCTCTTGACCCCTGATACATCTACAAGGGCACATATTGATGGAGGCCCACCTACAACAACTCTTCAATGGACACTGCTGCAGCGCTTCCAACAGTGGGAGTGGCAACACTAACGGTTGCGCAACCTTACCGTCGCATCTGGTGATGCAGGCCCACCTGCATTACATTCCCCACATGAACAGAAATGGATCACAGGAACATGAACTGAAAGCCTTTAATTTGGCAGACCCAGAAAATGGAATAACACAGAATCTGAGAATCAAGAGGTTCCAAATCGAGAGCGACAGCCTAGCCCTTGGGTTAGTTCATACACCCCATTGTTAGTACACCCACCCACTCCTGTTAGTCACATCACAATGTTAGCCACCCCCACTATGGGAATCCATACCATGACCAGAGTGTTGAAACGGGGCTATCTTCACTCAGTCTGCCACTTGAGCTATGGACCTGGGTGTGAGCGGCAGCCTAGCCTAAGTCATGGTTTACGATCTTGTCCAAAACCATTCGCATTGGGACATTAGGGTTTCAACAACGTAGCAGAGAAATTTCACAAGAGTTACAGAAGAAGCGTCCATCATACGCATGTACATATATACACATTGTTTTCAGATACTGCAAGATACATGCTCCAATACTAGAGCGTGCATTTGGTTGCATCAGCTATCATGAAATTTTATGATATTTGGTGCAACCAAACACACACATGGGTGGAAGATCTATGCAGCCCAACATCAAACACGTGCCGCTAAAAAGGCAGGAGTCAACTGTGTATAAAATAAATGATCCTCAACTCCAAAGGATTCAAGTATTCAGGCAAGCCCAGTCCCTATTATATGAAATAGGAGCCTTCACCAAATCAATTGGATGGATATAGCAGCAGAAGAGAACTCTCCGGACCAACGAACGCATTCTTAGTTGCACCTTCCAGTTCTACTTCCCACCATTACATCTTAAGCAAATTCCTCAACTGCTGAGAATCCTAAATCAACCATCTTCTTCCTGTCACTCCTTGCTTAATTGGGTGTTGTCCATGGGATACTGCGTCAATATGGAAACACCAAACCCTGATAGTCTGATATGTTGCTAGTGAATCCAACTGCTGATAAAAATATGAATTGTCCTTAACTACATCATCACCATCATTATTATCATCATCGCATTTCCCAGCTATTTGGGATCGATTTCTATTTCTCACTATTATTTCGCAAAATTCAACTACCAGCAGCTGCTTACTTGGCATCGGCCTTCGTCTTTTGTCTAGACCAGACATCACTACTAGGGTAGAATTCATTGCACAACCAGACATGAATTAGCAAAACAACCCACCAAGTAAGAATCAATGTAAAGAAATGGGCCAGGTTTTTTTATTTTTATTTTTTTTTTATGACGTAGGGTATCCCCACACCTCCCTTGGGGGATGGGACTAATCCCTATGGGACACGCAAACACCGTTATCCATGTGCCTCCAGGTAAGTACACAGGGAGGGGGAATCGATCCCATGCCTTGTGCGGAGCAAACCCACAGCACGATCCATCCACCTAACGCTCGGGCCGTGAAACTAGCCAGTTTCTCAGTTTCTTTACAATGATTCTTATATGGGTTCTTTTGCTAATTCACGCATTGCACTAGGAAAATCATCAAAGAATGCAGTGAAACGTAGACAAAATAATAAGAACTCATAAGGTCTATTGGAGCTTTAGTAGATTCGTGAACATATATGTATGTACACTATCAATACTTCCCAACAAATCTACAAAAATACTACTAACACGTAACAGTACGTGCATCAGAACAATTACTGGCAGAGGAAACCTGCTACTTTCATAGGTATCTGAATGTTGCACCGAATCAAAAGAACTTCAGTCATATCTATGCCACAAGCGAGTGATGAGTTCATCCCAAATACCTGAACCCAACTTATACAAATCCATAATTGTAATATGCGAAAAAGAGTGCCTTGCTACAATCTCCACACTTTCTCGACTGCGATAGTTGTGAGCGACGAACAATAGTTAAGCTACATCACCTGAGAAAGACACCATGTCTCAGCATTGACAATGAAAGGAAATGTAAAAAGGAAAAGAAGGCAGCCAAACAAACCAGGAAGAATCAAAACTAGGCAGAACATCAGATCACTGTATTAGTCAAATTTCTAGGTCGCATCTAGAAGTAGCAACTTGGGAGATGAAGAGGGGGGATGCTAATCTCCGCCACACCAATATTTCATTTGTTGCGAGTGCTGCTTTGAAAGGACAAAACATTATTTCAGGGCAGAAAAGCTAAGAATACGCTGTCACCCATTTGAGTTTTGGTTTTTGAGCTACCCCAAACGCTAAGATCAAAATGAAAACACCCTAACAATGTACTCAATCCAAGTTGATTTGGGGGTGCGTCAAATACTAGTCAAGTATGTGTTTGGATGCATTATCAAAATATAATTGCAATTATGAGCCCAATAAAGTGAAAATAAAACCAAATTGTAATTTCTTAGCATTAGCCCAGACCCCAAATTGCAATTAGCTGACAAATCGAGGGCTATTTCCTCATTGTGAAATGAATGCTTGCAGGGATCATTAGTTTTTTGTCAAAACCTTCCGATTAGATTGGGTGTTCAAAATTCAATTCACTCGTGCATCCAAACAGAGACTAAAATTTGCAACATTAGTATGAATTCACTGATAAAAAAAAGAGAAATGCAAAATGAACTTACAGATTAATAAATTATGCTGGCTAGGCTTAGTTCTGCAGTTGGATGAATATACAAACAGCAACGGACATTTACCACCATGGTCGAATCTCGGTCAATCTACATACTAATTCTTCTACTTCTCTGATAGATCATTTAAACCCTTTTCACTAGAGTCGGCCGATATGAAAACCTCGGCTCTTCCCGTGCATCCTTTCTACTGATTCTACACTATCCAAAAGGGAGTGATGGCTACAAAGCTCTCAGCTTCTTTCCATGCATCCTTTCTACTGATTCTACACTATTGTGATGGCTACAAAGCATTTACATTCGCATTTGATTCACGAGCAAATGCAGCAATCAACTTCTCCTTGGTCAGCTGCTCAGATCCCTGAGACTTGACAATGAATGTGTGCAAAATGGTCTCGTTGCCAGCAGAGATCTTTGACTCAACCACAGACATCTTCGCCTCTTGAAATGCATGCATTACCTTTGAAACAGGATGTGTATCCAAAGGGCAGCTCACCTGTACAACAACCTCATCCTGTGCTGATTGAATTTCGATGTTTGGGGCCTGGACCTGCTTGCGATTCTCTGCCGAGTTGGCTTCGGATGATGCATCACGGGATGCGCTTCCGAACTTCTCCATCTCCGACTCCATCTCTTTCAGCTTCTTTTGAAGCTCAGTGATGTAGGTGATGGCATCCCCAAGCAAAGACGCCTTGTCCATCTTCGAGATGTTGGGCACCACTGCCCTCAGCGCATAAAACCGCTGGTTGAGCTTCTCGCGCCTTTGTCGCTCTGCTTCGACGTGGTTGAGTGGCTCTTCCCTACCGTTCGCGGGCTTCCGGCCCCGCTTCCTTGGCCTCCGCTCATCGGCTGCGACCAACCGATCTTCCTTGCACGAAGCCTCAACGTCCGAATGCTCTGATTCCACAACATTTGGACGTGTAATACTGGATGCAGCTCTTGAAGTTGTCCCAGCAAAATCAATTTGCCTGTGCTGCTGTTGCTTCTGCGGCTGGAATTGGCTCAGCCGCTGGTCATCCCTGATCCCATTACTGTGACCATATGCCCGATGGGCTGCATCGACATCATTACCAATCATTACGACACCGTTGCTGAATTTCTGTGGATTATTTGCCTGAATTTGAGATGGGTAAGCCTCTGGGGCTGAGGACTTCATGTTATGAATTGGGTTCCAGCTTGAACCATGCATAGCCTTCCTACTGTGCAGGAACGGCGTCCGATTACCATTTGCGAAGACATCCCATGGCCGCTCTTCCAGCTTTGCAACGACGAGTTTCTCATTGATCTGAGACCGGCCCGGGTTCAGATCCTGCCCAAAGATCTTCGGGTAGTCCTCTGAACGTGGCCCACCGAATCCGAAGCCACCAGAAACAGTGGTATTTTCATCCCGCTTCTCCATCCCCTTAACTGCAACAGCAGCCGGCGGGACTGCTGAGAATGCTGACCTTATCATCTGCAACACTACCAAATCCTCCGGTATCGATCTAACTGACCCCAATTCGACGACGCCCATATCAGTTGGGATGAACACCGCCGTCTGGATCCCGGCGGACCGGGCGAGAAAGGACCGGACGCAGTAATCAGGCGGCGGAGATTTCAGCACGTCCGACAGCCACAGATGCGTCCCAGACCCGAATGCCTTCCCGGGGCCTCCATCCCCGCGGGGGAATGAGAAGTACATGGATGCAAGAAAGAACATCTCCGTGTCGGTAACCCTATCAAGCCCGAACGCATAGCTCTCCTCGTCGGGCCCGCCGAAGAAGGTGTGCAGCTTCTGCAGGACCCGCTTCCGCATCTTCTGCAGAACAACGTCGCCGTCTGCTCCACCACCATTGAGGCGGAGATTCAAGACCCGGGCTTCGGATTCCTCCCCTTCTCTGGGCTCCCTGCAATACCCATCTCCCCATCCAAGAACCAGATCGCCCGATTTCGACCGCGAGATCTGCCAGAAGATGGCGTAGCTCCAGCCCAAATTGGAAGAATCCGAGCCGTCCACAAGCTCCGAGAGCTTGTGCTGGAGACTGCCATCGCTACCGTTGACGGCAGTCAGAAGCCCGTCGGAAGAAACATTCCCAGCCGTCAGATATTCGAACGCCTGGTGTCCCATCACAGCAACGGCCATAGCCCTGTCTTCTTCGGTCCAAAACCTACCCATTCCCATCTCCATCTTCATCCCTCCCTCAGCAACAAATAACCCAACCAAAAAAAAAAAAACCCGAATTGGAATAAATTACGAAACCCTAACCCTAGATTTGCTACTCTTTTCGTACGATTTCAAGATCGGATTTTTCATTTCTCTTCTTAAAAAGGAGTAAGAAAATCATTTTAGGATCTGATACCTCAGACGCGGAAAGAAACAAAAAGCCTCGGAAATACGAACTGCGAAGAACATACACACTTACAACGGTATATGTGTTTCCGAGATTCTAATCGACTGTTCGTGGGCTATACACTCAACTTTCGGTGTGAGACCAACGGTTTTTCTCTTTCTTTGCTTTCTTTCTTTCTTGCCAGTGGTTGGTTGGTATAGAGAGAGGGGTATCAGGGCTCTACCTGTTTCCCTACCAAAGAGTAAAAAAGGCATGGGAAGGGAGGAGAGGGCAGCAGACCCGTCAAGAGAAATTCGCGCGAGTAAGAGATTTAACATGTGAATCGCAGCAAAAGCTGGTGGCATGGCAAACGTGTGGTTTGTAACGAGTGTATCCTGTCCCAATCTAGCGTGGTCCACCAATTAAGTGGGCCGTACGTATAGATTTATTTTCTTCTCCTTAAACATCCATTTTCTTATACGAGTCTGTGATACCCGACTCCTCAACTCCTTTGTACGAAGCAAGCGACTGCAACGCTCCATCTCTGTCGTGCCTTTTGTATTGTATGTGATAAATCCACTCCGTTCATCAGATGAACCCTATCATTTTCACCGTATATACCAAAAATCATCCCGATCGATAACTCAGCTGAGCCACATCACAGGGAACAATATGAAATCTAGCCTAATAGGAGTTTTGTATCAAGCTGACTTTTGAGATCTGATCCACGGGTAGGATGGCATATAAAATCTAGAGTGGGCCCCACAGTTCATCCCCACAAGCACGGTGGATCGACAGATCTGAGTGTTGTAGGCGCTGCCCGAGTATGGCCGGGCCCACTAAAGTTGGCACGGATCTTGCACACGTATGCAGACGGATCACGGGATTCACGTCGACAGTTTCTCCTCGCGCGAATTCGCCTTGACGTACGTTCCCTAAATGGGCTTAACTAGACCTTTAACTGTTTGGATTAGGATTTAACCATGGTTAGTTGAGGGTTGGTTGGAACCGGCATGGCCGGATTTTGTTTCAGGAGAACCCAAGCGCCGCAAAAAATGCCATACGTGTAATAGATCCGAGCCGTTAATCAAAAGGGAGAATGTTCATTAGATTAAAGATCAAGCTGGCAAAACCTGACAGGTGGGCCACTCTTGTGCGTTGAATCTCAACCAATCGTTTTGAGTTGACGTCTGGCAAACATGAGTACTCCCTGGCCTGATTTTGGCATAGCAAGCATTCGCAGTAGGGCCCACTTGATTAAAGGCCAGGATCACGTAGCAACTTTGGCACGTGTGAGCGCTCATTTTGTGCGCATTGAGATGGGCGTATGCCAAATTGCATCACGCTTCATTTCGTACACGTTTATTAGCGTACGTGTGCTTTAAAGTACCCAAACCTTAGATTAGGATAACGAGAAAGGCTTTGATACTCTGATAGAGTGTGATGGATGATACGACAGTCAGTTAGAAATTACTGAGAAATTGCACACGTTGCAAGAAATACCGTGAGCATTGTGGTTGCTGGTTTAAATGTATCATGAACTAAAAATTAATTAGTCCTATTTGATTATCTAAATATTAGATTTTTGGACATCCATTGGACGGTTAAAAATCAAAATTTCAGTGGGCCTTATTTCAAATGACAAGTGAATATGAATCGTAGGATGGATTTATTCAAACCATCTGATTTTTAGAATGTTACTTAGATACATTAGTTTCTACAATTGAATCGGTTTAATCTGAATTAATATGTGATAATTATATAATTTCTAAGTGCCTAAGTATCGAGTGTCATACACAGCCAGACTATCAAATAACTCCCACACCAACATGAGCGAATGAAATCGAGTATGAGTGTGAGTCGATCCGAGCCGGTGTTTCTCTGAACGGCTGGTGGTAATACGGGAGTTTCCATGAAATGCAGGGGTATCTCGATATGGAAATTCCTAGATCTAAGGCGTCTAGTCATGCAGTGGACTGGACTGGAGCGGTTCAACGAAATATTTTCCAGTAACAGAGGATCCGGTTTTATAATAGTGAGAAAGAGTAAGATACTCTGGCAGTATGTTGGTTGATGCGCATGCACTTTAAAAATTACTCTGGAATTTGAATGAATGAAATACAAGCAAATCAAGTTAAGCTGTCTAAATCATGGTCCCCAATGTGGACTGACTCGTGACCCACAAATTATTGCATTAATGACATCTATTGGCAAACAGGTGCCTTGGTGATTAAATCACTAGGATATCCCTAATGACCTGATGTGGCATGCTTTGATTAGGACATGTGTCGCTGTTAGAGATAGGTCCCTGTTAGCTACATGCTAAATTGAACAACTCTCTAAGATGTTTTGAGTGGGTCCCATCTTCGATAGCAAGTGGCCTACTCAAATCCCGCCACTTCAGGTCACGACACCCGGTGTAATTTAGGCACCAGGTAATCTGCTTTCTCATCGATTGTATGGGTAACAAATGAAAAATATCCATTGGGTGAGAAACTTCTGTGACATCCCGGCTGCCTAAAACACGCAAGGCCCACCATGTTTTATATGTAAATCCATTTCTTATGTGAGGTGAGATCCATTATTTAAATTGCACCTATACTAGATTAGCTCAATAAAGATTTCATTAAGTCACACCATTAGGAACTTTGTCATTGACTCTTAAAACTTCCAAGTTCACATCATGCGGCCCACCTAATACTTTATTTACAGTGATTTTTATATTTTCATTTTACCTTAGCAAGTTAAACTTGATTGACAAGGATGAAAGACAAGGATTAAAGATACACAAAAATCTATGGTGGGCATCCCATTCTCATTGTTTAATGCGGTGTGGTCCATCTAATTTACAAATCTTAACAGATTTTTTCCATTCTTAAAAACTATCATAGGACTCATTTGGAGTTGTGATCGACATGTATTTGATAATGGGTAGACCACAAGCTATGACTTATTCATTACCTAAAATAAAACATGTAAACATTTCATATCCCCATCTAGTTGTGTCTCCCTTGCTAGCCCAGCTGGAAGACGCTGAGGCATTTCAACAGCAGGTCTTGGGATCTGAGTGCTAAAGACACACACTAACTTCATTGGTGGGTTAGTGTATTGTTGGGTTTGCCCCGCATCGGCTCTCATTTGACTAGAGGTGGGCAACGGTCCGGGCCAAGCCGAGTTAGCCCTAGTTTGGTTTGGCTTGTTTTCGTATCATCGCAGTTTGCGGATCGGTTTGGTTTGGGTTTCGGGCCGACCCATGCGGCCCGAGTTTGGTTTACTCCAGAAAAATCTGGTTCGAGCCGGGATCGGCTTGGTTGAAAATTTCGAACCGGGCCAGGCCGAGTTCAAACGGACAGTGGCTCTTTTTTTCCTTATTCATTTAAGTAGAAAATAATTTAAAAAGTTAGAAAAAAAAGTACAAACATATCTTACTATATGATGTTTAACATCCTCCAAAAGAGTGCAACTTTAAAATAAACATGTAAGAGTATTTTCCAAACAAAAGTACACAAGCATAATTTTTCAAGTGCAAGGACACAGTGTGCATTCATGTAAATGTATTATGTATTATCCATGTCATCGTGTATATGTATTATGTATTATCCATGTCATCATGTATATGTATTATCCATGTTATCTATCTGTTTTACATATCCTTTTAGGACTTGATCCCAAAATGGAATTAGATCCAAAGCTCAAGTGGATCACACCATAGGAAACAATGTGCTTATAATCTACGAGCCGAATCAAACCGAGCTGAATCAAATCAAGCTTTGAGCCGAACCGGGCCGAAACTGCCCTAGTTTGAGTTTGGTTTGTTTTTCCAAACAAGCTTGGCTTAGAGGCTTGGTTTGGTTTGAACTTTCTTTTCGGATGAATCCAAGGAGCTTGGAACTAATCCGCGCCAAGCTTTCGAGCTGGCTTGGTTTGTGCCCACCTCTACATTTGACGTAGGGTATGCCCATCTTTGTGGAGAATACATGCAATTGGCACGGATTTCAACGTAGAGGCATATGTGGAAAAACGTAATAGTCTTGGGGATTTGACTTAGCAAGCCAAAATGATAGAGTTTACATTCGAGTCAAAAATATGACAGGTGGCAAATTCGGCGTGCCTGCGTTTCAAGACTCATGCAGGGAACCTGGAGCGTCAAATAATTCCCCACTTAACATTTTTACACGGAAACGACCATATACAACATCGTATGCCAACTTAACATTGAATCTTATGTCTCATTTTAGTGGAATATCCTATCCGTGAAATGGGTGGACCACACTTCAAAGATCACCTAGATCCAAAATTGGAACTATCCACTCGTTAGGTGGACCAGATACATCCCATTAATGAAACCAACGGCTATAGATTGATCTCAACGGTGGGGCCCACCTGATTAATGAACTAACCTCGTTTCCGTCACAGGTTATCTTTATATGATATGGAAACCTTTGCACGGCTCGAATGTAAAACAAAAGCCGCACGTAAGAGGAGAATAACTTGTACCTTATATTCACACGTACCGTACGATCGTTTCTCCTTTTTTTTTTTTAGATGATTCGGTGTAGCCGTCTCCACTAATAAGCTTCCATGCAACCTATGTTTCATCATACACGTCCATCAAATGGTGATGTATCAGGACCGTTCATATAGTAGATTCTAATGTAGGCCCAAAGCTAAAAGGGTATGTTTGATCTTAACCATTAGATCACAGTCCTTGAAATTGACGGCGAAAGCGTTTAATGGTTGATGGTCTGCGTTGAATAGAACAAAAATCCGACGGGTCGGACCATCTGAATTGTGCGGTTGTGAAACGGTGGAACAACTACGGTAGAGCCACTAGATGGGCGGTCTCGATATGCCATCGTCTCTGGTGGTATCGCTTTGATTCGGATTGCCTAGGGTGGAACACAGCACCAATCTAGGTTGGTTCGGTGTATACGTGGCAAAACACTGTGGGCCCCACCATGATATTTGTATTCTATCCACGCCGTCCATTCATTTTTCCATATCATTTTAGGGCATGAGCCCAAAAATGATGCAGAGCCAAAGCTCAATTGGACCACACCAAATCCACAGGAAGCAGTGGGACTAATGACGCCCACCGTTGAAACCCATCCAACCTGTTCATAAGGTCACACATACATGGACGAAGGGAATATCACGCATTTTATTCCCGAGAGAATCATGAGAACAGCTGGGATGAATCCGAGATTCTGGCCGACCCAGGTATTCAGCCAGCAAGACATTTTTTGGTGGTCTTTTATTTTTTTATTCGCGCGCGTGCGAAGGCGAGTTTGAGGAACGGTTTAGATCTTTGTACATGTGGAACATAAAAAAGACGTGTATTTCCTTGTAGAAACGGGGGATTTACTTGCGTAGTGGACTCGATTTTCAGTTCATGGAAAGAGACACACGGTTCTGTGATCCACGCCGTTGACCTATAGATTGCTTATTTCACTTAAATAATTATAGCCTTTCAAATTTTGACCTAAAAAATAGACGGTTAGGTAGATAACTAAAGCAACAGCCCACGTTCAACACATAAATGGACCAAAATTCATAACCAGTACTTTCCTTAGTCCAGACTCCATAGTGCAGCAGTTTTATTCGCAGGGCGTGGGTCCATCTTCAGTGGCCCAACAGACCAATGACTCGTACTCTTGGACCCTGGACTGTGTATATGCATGCTGCGGTTGCCATCGCGGGCCTAACATGAATTGGCTATGCCTAAAAAATCGCCTCCATAAAAGCAATGCAGCCTCTCAATTCAAGAATGGGAACGTTCACGTAGGGTCAAGTGTACCACAATTGTAGTACAGCCAAGCTGTGAACTGAATTTCTTGTAGCAACGAGTCGTAAGAGCTGTTGGGGTTGCCTCTTAAAAAACTAATGTTAGGTTACCTTTAACCATAGGGCCCGTTTGGCACCATGGATTCAGGGGGATTTGAGGGGGTTTCAAATCCCCTATGGCGTTTGGCACATAGAGCAACTGGGAGCTTCAAATCCCCTTCATGAGAGGGTTTGCAATCCAAGGTAGAAGCTTGTATTACGTCTAAATTTTTTCAAAGAGTTACATATGTAACATGTGTGTCACTAGGCTACTAATCTATTGGGCACATGGCCCACTGATAATACTCCAAAACAATTAGATTATCAACTGCATCACTAAAATTACTTTAATATGATGATTTGTGCCGTCCAAACATTGTCCAAGGAAATCAACGGTCAAAATTCATAGGTTAGTCACTTGGATGTGATCTTATGCTTGTGGCCCATCCGAGATTTGGAATTTCATCATTTTCGGCCAAAATATATATTTCAACGGGCTTATAACAACCATTGTGTTGAACATTATATGCTTACACTAATTAGGGATATTAAAGTTGATTTAGTAATTAAATTCAAACCATTGTAAATATCATACTTTTGGGGGATTCCAAATCTAGGGTGCCAAGCAGAACCAGAGGGCTTCAAATCCACGCTCCAAACAGGCATCCATTGGCGGAATTATAATGTATGTGAATGTGTTTATTTATATGGGTGTGAGAAGGATTCATTTGGCTGCTTTTAGACAGTTGAGAATAGGCACAACGCCAATGGCTACGGGAGAGTTGTGATCCATTGATCTCAATGCCTTGTCAATAACCATAGAAGTTCTTTGACGAACATGTGTATTTTGACTATAGTCATCTTATGTAAGGGAATTAATTTAATGTTAGGATACATAGTCTCCATGATCAGGCAAGATCTTAAGTTTATATGCCTTAGCCCAACTCCATATGAACAAACACCTGGATCCATAGCTAAAGTGGTAGACCTAGTGAAGATAGCCTTGTTTCAACACTGCTGTTATCAACAGAATCAATAGCAAGTATTTAGACTTGAAGGCCCATCATACCAAACATAGAAAGACTTGCATATGCATTGGCTCTACTAAATCTGTTGATCTTATAATTTGGACCGTCCATTAGGTATTTAAAGGCTGGCCAACACTTTTAATACTTTCAATTGCTTAATCATGAGTGTTCAACCATGAAAATTGACGCATCATGACTTATAATGCTCCAAAAGCATGGGAATCTTTGGCTTTTGCATATGTTCATTTTCACAATTGATCGTTGATGACCATGCTTGATAAGATGGACCTTGAAATTATTCACATGGGGCATGCATGATATGGTCCATACTATGCTAATTTCATACATGTGATGGCATATGCTCTGTGACATAAATTGTATTAAACGGACACCAGCATGGCGGGACCATGTTTCAAAAACCATGTCAACTGGATAATCACAATTGTTCAATCGGTTTATGGACATCAACAAATTTTAGGTATGATTTGATGGCTACAATTGTTTAATTGGGTTTTTTTTTTTTTAACCTTTTCATGAAAACTGACCAATCTACCACAGCTTGTGGTATGTCACTATCTTTCCATTGTCCACATGAGTATGACATCAGTGCCATGGAAACTATAGGCCCCACTATGAAGATCACCTAGCACAAAAATCAGGTTGATTGTCTCGTTTGGTGGGGCACATGGTTGGGATTAATAGACAACCAGCAGTTTGACATTACATACAAGTGGGGCCCACCTATTGAGCAGATAGCTTAATTTTCAAGTAGGGTCATTTCCATGGTGGGGCCCATAACTTTCTTGGTACTGATTTACTGATACAAGGGATATGTTGGTGGAAAAGACAACAGGACAACACAGCTACCCCAACCTCTGATACCTTAGTTGCAGGTGATCAGTTCTTCCTTTTCTTTCGTTGTCTGATAATCGGCCTCCCATCTACTATTGGACAGACACTTTGAATTTTAAAACCAGCATAGTGGCCCTGTCATATAATCGGCATCCCATCTACTATTGGACAGACACTTTGAATTTTAAACCAGCATAGTGGCCCTGTCATTTCAAAGTTCCTAAAATTTTGATGTGTGGCTATGCAGTTGTGGTATACATGTCTGTCAGTCTACAACATAGAAGTTCTGGGCTCCATCGGATTGATTGGACACCATAATGTTCCTATTGTTGTATATATGTGCTACATCACTTGTAAACCTTTCTGTTTGATTTTTTATTCATGGTCCATCTGTGCAGACCATGACCATAATTAATTGGATGGTTTGATTGACACATGCATGCTATGCATATGACGGATTGTTGGGAGTGTCCTAAAAAACAATGTTTAGTTGTTCTTTCTTGACCTATATTTTATGGATTGATTATACATTGGTGTAGTTAGTTCATATGGAATATGCTTATTATTATAGGTTTGTTATCCTTGGGTAACTTGAGATTAGACACATAAACCTATGGTTAGAGAGATATGCGATCATTTGATCTCATTGTCTTTGTTATGACTATATAAGTATTTGGATATAATTGTAACTTTAGATTGATCATATTATATGAGGGGACGTACTTGGTGTCATGATAGATAATCTCCACCATTGGGCCCGACTCGGTATCGAAAGTGTGTGAGTGCATCATGAATGGTTCCATAGATTGTGACCTTTGATCACGTACATTGGAAGGATCACTTGCAAGTAACCACTCAAGGAGGCCCATCATGCTTATACTAGCAGCTCAAATCCCTTGACTTGAGGATGTGTGGATGGAGAGATCCCAGTTGATACTTCTTTAGCTCTCTTTATGAGGCTATCTAGAAGCCACTAAAAGTGGGTGTGGCTGGAAGGTTTCATCAGAGTCGTCAAAGTCCACATTATCCCCAACATAGGATTCACTTTGTTCATTTGGGACATGTGGGTTAATCTTAAGGTTTAGACTCGTCATCAAATGTTTTAAAGACTAAACAACATTTTTATGATTTTGATTAGTTAATTGTATGTTTCAATTGTAAATTTTAAATTTTACCCTTTAATTTGTATTAACTTTATTTGATTTGTTTTAGCTAAGATCTATAGACATAGGATTGCCCAAGATGGTGACTACGGAGAATGGAAGAATTTATATAATTTGGGCGCATGGATGAAGAAGGTAAATAAGTTTTCTTCATAGTAGGATATACCGGAGATTTTTCTTTTACACGCACACTTCACATGCACACAAACCCCCCGCTCACATAACCCCACACTCACTTGGGTTTCGAACCCAAGACCTCTTGTTGAAACTCCAAAGAGTCTACACTAAAGCTTGTAAGGTGGTGGGGTACCACCTTAAGTACACATCATGAAACCATAATGGGTTGTTTGGATGCCATTAAAACCCTTAAGTTGTAAAGGGATTAAGAGTAATTAGATTGCAGGGTCTGTTTGGATTCTTGTATTTGCCTGCAAAGGCTTTATAGGCTATAAACACATTACAACGTTTAGCTGTAATCTAAAACTTAACAAAAAGCCATGTTTTAGATTATGGGTAAAATCTTTATAACTAAAAATATATTATACATAATAAAACAACAATGGTTGATATACACTCGTGATGTGTGAGGCCTACCATAATGTATACGGTAAATCTAATCTATCCACCATATACTTCCCTTATGCTCTCCTATTGTAACGTCCTACAAATTCACCTACAGGGGGTGACGTCGTAAGGACTGTACGTATAGTTGTGCTAGCCTCGTACCCATCTGTTATCTGACTCTACGACCCCATGGTGGGGCCCTGAGCATGCCAATCGTCCGTAGAAGCCTTGACGAATCGAGGATTGACATCAAACTGGAGGTGGACCTTAGCCTTAGTGGGCTTGCCAACCCATGCGGACGATAAACCAAATAGAGGGGTTAAATCCCTTGATTTGTGTTTCGAAGTGTGGTGCACATGTGTTGTGCAAATGTCTAAGTCTAGGGGTTCTGTGTATGCTATTTGAGTCATGGTCCATAGAAGGGATTTAGAACCGTTGAAACGCTGTGAGATTTAGGCCCCCTACCACCAATAAATCCATAAGCCGTTACGTAGGACCGCTCATCCGATTGTGGCCCGACTACCGTTAAATCACGTATCGCACTGGGGCGGTCGATCGCCATGTTTGGTCCAAGAGATAGGTCGGCCCAGGGTAGATCTCCACCTAACCGATCTTATGAACGGTTGGGCTTGGATTGTGTGGAACCCAGTGGGACCTACTTAGCATAACAGCCCTCCAAGGGACCGTACTCCAAATATTACAAGTCATGGGGCCATCCAATTCTTGCTGGACTTATATATAGGAATGTTGAGGCATTTCCCTTCAACATTCACTCACCCTTGTGCTTGGAGAGAGGTCTTGGGAGCTAGGTCACATAGGAGAAGTGAGATTCGAAGTGGTGGGGTTGAGCTAGGGTTTGAGACTCAAGAATCCAACCTGCTACTCATCGGCGCTACTGCGTTGAGCCGCCAACGATTGCTGCAACCACCGGTCGAGTGTCGGTAAGTATAAATCTTCGTCTCTCAGGTCCTGATAAGTGTAAATGGTGGTGGTCGATCCTAACCTCGACGTATTCATGCTCACAGCTGCGGGATACGCCGACCCTAACCTTGTGTTGTGAGATCATACAAAAACCCGAAACCCTAAGGTGCGGGATTATGTTTCTAGGTTTGCATTTATCAAATGCTGTCAGTTTAGGATTGATGTGAATGTTAGAGTTTGGTCGATTTGTAGCTGAACCACTTGGGTTAGGTTTATTGCAAGAATATACTGATTATAAATTTGTGCAGTCCATATGTTTGATAAAATGCTTGAATGAATTCACTGAATGTATGACTGCCTTGTTGTGACCTCCTATTGTGGAACATGCTCACATGTGTTGTATATTAAGTAAGCACACACATTCAAGTATTATTATGTCACTGTGTAGATTTTTCCATCAAGTGTAGGTTGGGATATGACATGAATTCTTTGGCCAAATCCTCTGAGACGGGTAACCCAAGTGGTGGGTCGCCCGAGGCGTACCCGATTTCACAGGGAATATGGATGGCTGGCGGTAGTTCGCTACACGGGTTTCGGATGCCCACGTCAGACCAAACGGAGACCCGTGTGTCAATCGGTTATGCCTCAAACCGGCAACGTGGATGACTGATGGTTGTGCAACAGAGTCCTACAAATTCAGGGTACCTAGGGGCCTAAGATGTGTTGGTCCATTGAGAGTTGGATGTGCAATGATATCCCGACAAGTCTCTTGGGCCGGTCATGGCGGTATGGGACACTGTGGCCGAGTCGTCGGCCTATGCTGGGGTGGTTCACCTTCCCATAGTGTCCTTGGAGCAAACCGGAGAATGCCCACTGCCTCGGTATGATCGAGACAATGGGAGGACTCCGTGCTAATCAGTAAGAAGGGAACCATACATTGTGTGTTGAAGAAAAAGGGATACGTGGGCCACCGACGATGATTGACGACGCACCGTCGGAGCCGGGTGGCTCAGTGATTGGACAAGTGATTGCACCCGGTACCTTGAAATCACCAATTGGCTGTTTGAAAAGAGGACTAAATTATAATACCAGCTTAAACTCATGCATGCATGTCACGGATCACCCAGGTAACTGTCCTACTGTTAAAGGCCAGGATACCTGAGGATGATTCACTTTCATTCCCACATTAGAGGTTCTGGGGTGCCCGGTTGCTTGATGTGGCGCCAGGCTATCTCGTGTTCCTCGTTGACATCCGGAACATTCATCATATGTGAACTCATGTCATTCATGCACTAACTCACTAGACTAGGAGTTCCTTGTTTTGCTTGCGATCAATGCCTACTCTGCTTTATTTGATAACATGTTAAACTTAGAACTATAGTCCTCACTGAATTGATCACTCACACCCGCACCTGGGGTGGTGTTATGACACGCCCCCAGATGAACTTACCATAGATGCAGGTCTAGTGGAGGAGGAGACGCTGCAGGACGAATTCGAGGATTTTGTCAAGTCCTCCTACTTTCAGCTAGCTGATGATCAGATCTAGGTGGGGAGTCTGGCCTAGCCGGCCTCATTTTGGGGAGCAGTGGCTCCGGATTGTACAGGATATTGCGATACGAGATACTTTTCCTTTTAAGTTAGGCGAGGTCACCCGAGATGTGGGTGCCTCATATTTTGGACAGTGATGATATGTAGTTGAAGTAGTATCCTATTAACATCTACTTGTTATTATGCATTGCCTATGGTTGATTCTACATTAGCATACTGTCGCCAAGAATGTTATACGAACAGCATGCTTCCGCATGGCAACCGTAATACCCGAGATACCAAGGCCTGACGTCATAATCAGGTCTTGAGATTTGGGGCGTTACAAACTTGGTATCAGAGCGCTAGTCTAGAACTAACTGGGCCGTGGGTATGGACATGTAGTAAGCTTCCGCTGGCACAACTATGACTGTGATGTCATGCCTTTAAGCTTTAGGAGAAATCACCTGAGAAGGGTAGATGTGAGAACATCGACCTATAAGCTCAATCGTTGGGCCACTGGTCTTTGTGTAGGCACCCCTTAGTACATCGTAGAGACGAGTAGACGGGGTAGCCGAGTTCAAACGCCACAAGAAAGCGAGTATAGATTCGGAGACTTCATCAGGTCCAAATCTCCAATGGGTGGGTGTAAGACTTAGACGCGTCCGCCAAATTGGCGGATCAGCCAAAGCTTCAAAACGGGGTGGTCCTGAGTGAGACGATGAAGCAGGAGTGTACGAAGAGCAAGGGGAGGGCGTTTTTCTACACCTCCTCTCGATTCCTAAGGTGGAATTTTGGGTGGTTGGAAGGTCAGTAACAACCGGCCGACCGGATAACGACCGGCTGACCGGTTGTCACTGGACATCGGATCAAAAAATCAAAAGGAAATTGATTTTTGTGAAGGAATGATGAAACAGGGCCAACCGGCCGACCGGATTCATAACCGGCCGACCGGATTTGCAACCGGCCGACCGGATGAACCACCGGCCGACCGGACAGACTGTGGGGAACCTCATTTGCCCAACGGAATGGTCCAGTAACAACCGGCCGACCGGATTCATAACCGGCCGACCGGATTCGTAACCGGCCGACCGGATGATCAACCGGCCGACCGGATAGACTGTGAAAACTGTGGGCTGGACAGGGGCAACCGGCCGACCGGTTGTGCAGCCGGTCGCCCAGATGGGTGCATTTAAGGTGAAATGTGGTCTTTTGAGAGACCAAAACCCATCTTTCCTTGGCCTTTTCTTCTCCCATGCCATTTCCTACCCCATTCCACCCAACCTAAGCTCCCAAAAACTCTTGAAAAACCTTCAAAATCTCCTACACCCTACAAGAAATAGAGATTTTGTTTCCTCTCTACCACAAGAGAGGGACTCAATAGGGAATCAAGCAATGGGGTTTCTTGCTTCTCTTGTCACCACCTGGGTGATGACGCCGCTGATGCTTGCTCTAATGGCAAAGAGGCGTCCCACCAAGGGAGAAGAAGGACGGCTTAGGGAAGGACGTACCAAGCGAGGAGAAGATGCAAGGGCAGGTACTTCTACCTCTACCCCCACCCAAAACCAAAGAGCCCCAAAACGTGGACGTGGGAGTTCATCCACGTCGCGTGACTTGCTGGTGTTGCCACCCCCGACGGTGGCTGAACAGACCATGACTGTGTTTTTGGGGAGGTTCGCGGGCCGTCCGGTGTGTTTCGAGCGTTATGTAGAAGGGGACCTGATTGCCGATCAGCCCATCCTTGCGGGGCTCACGGCCCTAGGTTGGGATCCAGTGTTTACCCCCTATGATGATGCAGATGAGGAGATGGTGCGTCGATTTTTCGCATCCATCCGAAACGCCCGCCAACAACCGTTGGGTTTTGACATTGCAATTGGAGATGGCCTAAGACATGTGGACGTCGACGTTGTGGCAAGGATTTCTGGGGTTCCGAAGGGTGGCATTAGGGTTCGAGAAAAGGAACCGAAGCGTCGAGGTTTTCGTGATGAGAGGACGATACTGGTTTGTGGTGAACTTAAGACATGGGAGCAGAAAAACAGTTGCTTGAAGGTCTCCAAAATGCGTCGGGAATTCAGGATGCTTCACCACATTTTCATCACCAACTTGTACCCAAGAGTGGGAAATCATTCTCAGGTATCTCAGTACATGTTGGAGATTCTCTATCTGATTGGGAAAGAGGAGCTGGTGTGCTTCCCATCTATGGTGATACAACACATCTTAGGCGCTGCGGCCCCCACCAATAACACCAAGTCATTGCCATTTGGCCGTCTAGTTTGTAAGATGGCTCGAGACTTCGGCCTCCGAAGCCGCCCGGATGCCAAGTCGGTGCCGCATGCAAGGATTGGCATGAGTACGTTTGGCCGGATGGGGCTGGCTGACTCGACACCAGGATCAGAGGAAGACGCTGAGGAAGAAAGAGGGCAGAGCGAAGATCAAGCAGAAGATGAGATATTAGAGGAATTTACGGCACCTCTTGACCTAGCAGAGCGCCTGGACAGGATGCAGGAAGGGTTGGATAGGGTGGAAAAGAAGACGGACAAGGTGTACCGAATGGTCAAGAGTATCTTGTGTTGTCTGCAGGATAAGGGGGCGCCGTCCCCTTCGTCAGACTCTTAGTGTTGTTAGACCTTACCTATGTATTGTCGTTTGCGTAACAATATGTTTGTTATAACGGTTAGTAGTAGTCTATGTACGGTTGGAGCGGTGACATGCCTGATGAATTGTTGCCCATTTTGGGGGTTGTATTTTGAAAACTTTCAATCGTTGGAACAATGTTTGTGCTTTAATTATATTGCTGTGTAGGTGCAGTTTTAATACCCTAATGGGACGGTTTGGAATGTGTGACTTATTGCTCAAGGTTGTGCATGAATGCGATGTATGTTTTATCTTTCTTCTACAGGACATGCCACCCAAGGGCAATCCAACTTACATCCGGCTTGTGCATGGCGGATTGGTTGAGGTCCCGGACCTTTTCGGGATCAGCGGCTAAAGCCGGCCTCAAGAAGGGCATGGGGTTGAGGTGGAACCTCCGATGACAGGGGTAGACAATGGACCTAATGTGGATCCTTCCCCCATTGGAGACCACGGGATGCTACCGCCCCCACCGCCTCTTCCTCAGCTAGCGCCCGGTACTGATGTGATGGGCCATATTTTGTTGCTTATGCAACAACAACAGCAACAGGCTGCTCAGCAGCATCAAGAGACGCTTGCAGCCCTTATAGGGGCGATCACACAAAGGCCCAGCTCTTCGGGTTCACTCAATGGACCAGGGCATGTGGCCTCTGGGGCAAGAGAGGGACCGTTCGAGCGATTCCAAAAACTACGTCCCCCAACGTTTGCCGGGTCACACAATCCAGCAGAGGCGGATTATTGGCTGAGCCGCATGCTCAAATTGGTCCGACAAATGAACTGCTCGGAAGCTGAACAAGTCAATCTAGTTACCTTTATGCTGGAAAAGGAGGCGGACATATGGTGGGATGGCGTCAGAAAGTCAGTCGCCGATAACTACGTGTGGACGTGGGATGCCTTCGAAGCCAAATTCCACGACAAGTATTACCCCCACACGTATCGCCACCAGCGCGAGAATCAATTCCTCTGCCTCCAGCAGGGAAACATGTCGGTTGGGGAATATGAGAGCAGATTTACAGAACTCTTGAAGTACGCGCCGACCATTGTAAAGGAGGAGGAAACGAAGATGCGTCGTTTCAAGCAGGGACTTCGTGCGGACATCCACACCAAGATGTGTTGTGCGGATATCTCCACGTATGCGAAAATGGTGGAAAAGGCTTTGGAATCTGAGCAAGATGGAATTAGGGTAGCTAAGGCCCGATTTCAAATGGGCCAACGGACGACGCCGAGCCTTCCGCAGCAAGAAACGGTGGCCAAGCGGCCTCGTATTGGGGCAACCCCAACAGTAACAGCCCCGTCGGTTCCCCCAGCTGCTCCTACACCTCGGATGGACCGATATTGCACGTATTGCCGCAAGCCAGGACATACGGAACAGTACTACTTTGTCCGTATGAAGGACAATGGCATCACGCCACCTCGTCGGGCTTCCAGTCGTCCACAACAGCCTGCTTCAATACCACCTCTGCAGGCTATCCGTCCTCCTCAGCAACAGAATCGATCGAGTCAACGACCGGCGCCTCCACCACAGAATCGGGCGCAGCCGACCCGTGTACATGCGATGGTTGTCGCAGACCCTGAAGAAGTCCGTCTTGTGCCGCAAGCATTTGAAGGTACGGCCGTAGTAAACGGGGTTCCTTTGTACGTTCTAATCGACACTGGGTCCACTCACTCACTTGTAAATCCTTCCGTGGTGAAACGCCAAGGATTGGCGACGACAGCCATACCCGAACTCACAGTCACCACTGCATTAGGGCATTCCTCTAGCACCTCTAGAGCCTGCGCCGGTTGCCCGGTTGTATTGGGGGGCAATGTATTCTTGATAAACCTGATTGTGTCAAAAATTCACCATTTTGACCTCATTCTTGGCATGGACTGGTTGACGGCGGCAAAGGCTGTGATAGACTGCAAAACCCGAAGGGTGACCGCTCAAGGACCTGATGGGATGTTTGTCTCCTTTCCCATTAAGGTTAGTTACTCGCGTCAAGTTATATCATTTGCCATGCCTGAAGAAGTCTCTGAGGAACCGTTATTAATAAACACTCCCGTAGTGAACGAATTCGAGAGTACATTTGGGGCAATAACCGGGCCTCCCCCGTATCGAGAAATAGAGTTTGTGATCGATCTGATTCCGGGTGCATCTCCCGTCGCATTGTCAGCCTATCGGTTGGCTCCATGCGAAATGGAGGAACTAAGGACCCAAATAGATGACCTCTTGGACCGTGGGCTAATTCGGCCAAGCGTGTCACCATGGGGTGCCCCGACCCTGTTTGTAATAAAGAAGGATGGGTCGAGGCGCCTCTGTATTGATTATCGGCGACTGAACAAACTAACGATCAGGAACAAGTATCCTTTACCAAGGATCGATGATCTATTTGATTAACTCCAAGGTGCAAAGTTCTTCTCCAAGATAGATTTGCAATCGGGTTATCATCAACTCCGAATAAGGGAGGAGGATGTGCCAAGGACGGCCTTCAAAACCCACTTCGGGCACTACGAGTTCCTCGTCATGCCTTTCGGTCTTACGAATGCCCCGGCCGCGTTCATGGATCTTATGAACCGGGTCTTTAGACCATTCCTTTTCCGGTTTGTGGTAGTGTTCATCGACGACATCCTGATTTACTCCCAGAACAAGGAGGATCACGGACGTCATTTGAGAGCCGTGCTTGAAACTCTGTCAGAGCACCAGTTGTTCGGACAGTTTAAGAAGTGTGCCTTCTGGAAGGAAGAGATTAAATTCCTCGGGCACGTTATTTCAGCACGGGGTATTGCTGTGGACCTTGCGAAAGTGGCGACTGTGCGAGATTGGGAACAGCCTGCATCCGTTACGGAAGTGAGAAGCTTCCTGGGATTGGCGGGATATTACCGTCGGTTCATTAAGGATTTTTCCAAAATTGCTAAGCCCCTCTCTCAGCTCACTCGCCGGGATATCAAATTTGCTTGGGACGATAAGGCCGAAGTAGCCTTCCAAGAACTGAAGGAAAAGCTGACGTCAGCTCCAGTACTAGTACTGCCTGAGCAGGGTGTAAGGTACACGATCTATACAGATGCATCCCACGTGGGGCTAGGATGCGTGTTGATGCAGGAAGGCAGGGTGATTGCGTATGCCTCTAGACAACTAAAGAAGCATGAAGAAAACTACCCCACTCACGATCTGGAGTTGGCGGCAGTGATCTTCGCTCTTAAGATGTGGAGGCACTATTTGTATGGAGAAGAGTTCGAGTTGTTTTGCGACCACAAAAGTCTCAAGTACATCTTTTCCCAAAAGGATTTAAATATGCGACAACGCCGATGGATGGAGACTATGAAGGATTTCAATTTTGAAGTGTCGTACCACCCGGGGCGGGCAAACCTAGTTGCGGATGCACTGAGCCGCAAGAGAGCCCATGTATTCGCCGCCCCCCTTATGATAAGGGAATGGCACATGTTAGCATTTGTAAGCGCCTTCAATGGACAGCTCACCCTTTCAGAAACCGAGGGGAAGGTATCGCGTGTCCAAGTAGAACCAGACGTACGGAGCCGAATAATAGAGGCCCAGAAGCACGACCCAGCGTTGATGAGGATGAGAGACAAGACGACTGATTGTATGGATGAGAATTGGTACGTCGATGCCGATGACGGTTTAAGATTCCAGGAGCGTTTATGCATTCCTAACTCGCCTGCTCTAAAACAAGAGATAATGGATGATGCACATCGGTCTAAACTGGTGATCCACCCTGGAAGTACGAAAATGTACCAGGATATGAAACGAACGTATTGGTGGGACAATATGAAGAGAGAAATTGCGGAATTTGTTTCAAAATGCCTTACGTGCCAACAAGTCAAGGTTGAACACAGGAGGCCACCAGGGCTCCTTCAACCTATGCCGATTGCCGAATGGAAATGGGATTCCATATCTATGGACTTCATTTCCGGCTTGCCAAAGACCAAAAAGGGGCACGACTCAATATGGGTAATAGTGGACAGGTTGACGAAATCCGCTCATTTCTTACCTGTTAAGGTGACTACCCCAACCAAAGATCTAGCGAAGTTGTACATTAAGGAAATCGTGCGGTTGCATGGAATACCGAGAGAGATAGTGTCGGATCGGGATACTCGATTTACATCAATTTTCTGGACCAAAATACAACAAGCCTTGGGGGCCAAATTGAAGTACAGTACCGCCTTCCACCCCCAGACTGATGGGCAAACGGAGAGGGTAAATCAGATCCTGGAAGATATGTTACGAGCCTGTGCTCTGGACTTCAAGGATAGCTGGGATGAGAGCCTACAGTACGCCGAGTTCGCATATAACAATAGCTTCCAAGCGAGTATTGGTATGGCGCCTTATGAAGCGCTCTATGGGCGGCCCTGTCGCGCTCCCCATTGTTGGGTGGAGGTTGGTGAGAGGCAGGTTATTGGACCGGATCTTGTTCAGCAAACGTCGGAGAAAATTGATATCATTAGGAAGCGACTCCTCACGGCTCAAAGTCGACAGAAAAGCTATGCCGACAAGCGAAGGAGGGACTTGGAGTTCGCAGAGGGTGACCACGTGTTCTTGAAGGTGTCACCTATGAAGGGACTTCTAAGGTTCGGGAAGAAAGGAAAGTTGGCACCTCGGTTCATCGGTACGTTCCAAGTTTTGGCACGAATCGGCGCCGTTGCTTACCGCATAGCATTACCCACCCCCCTATCGGGTGTGCATAATGTTTTTCACGTCTCCATGTTGAAGAAATATGTGCCCGATCCACTACACATCATCAGCTGGGAACATGTGGAACTCAGCGAGAGTGCGACCTACGTTTTGCTGCCAACCAAGATCCTCGACCGGAAAGAGCAAGTGCTCAGGAACAAGGTGATTCCTTTAGTCAAGGTTTTATGGACGCATCACACGGAAGAGGAAGCGTCTTGGGAAACGGAAGCAGAAGTTCGCAAGAACTACCCACAAATCCTCGATGAATATGAGAAGGTAAATTTCGAGGACGAAATTTCTTTTAAAGGGGGGTAGATTGTAACGTCCTACAAATTCACCTACAGGGGGTGACGTCGTAAGGACTGTACGTATAGTTGTGCTAGCCTCGTACCCATCTGTTATCTGACTCTACGACCCCATGGTGGGGCCCTGAGCATGCCAATCGTCCGTAGAAGCCTTGACGAATCGCGGATTGACATCAAACTGGAGGTGGACCTTAGCCTTAGTGGGCTTGCCAACCCATGCGGACGATAAACCAAATCGAGGGGCTAAATCCCTTGATTTGTGTTTCGAAGTGTGGTGCACATGTGTTGTGCAAATGTCTAAGTCTAGGGGTTCTGTGTATGCTATTTGAGTCATGGTCCACAGAAGGGATTTAGAACCGTTGAAACGCTGTGAGATTTAGGCCCCCTACCACCAATAAATCCATAAGCCGTTACGTAGGACCGCTCATCCGATTGTGGCCCGATTACCGTTAAATCACGTATCGCACTGGGGCGGTCGATCGCCATGTTTGGTCCAAGAGATAGGTCGGCCCAGGGTAGATCTCCACCTAACCGATCTTATGAACGGTTGGGCTTGGATTGTGTGGAACCCAGTGGGACCTACTTAGCATAACAGCCCTCCAAGGGACCGTACTCCAAATATTACAAGTCATGGGGCCATCCAATTCTTGCTGGACTTATATATAGGAATGTTGAGGCATTTCCCTTCAACATTCACTCACCCTTGTGCTTGGAGAGAGGTCTTGGGAGCTAGGTCACATAGGAGAAGTGAGATTCGAAGTGGTGGGGTTGAGCTAGGGTTTGAGACTCAAGAATCCAACCTGCTACTCATCGGCGCTACTGCGTTGAGCCGCCAACGATTGCTGCAACCACCGGCCGAGTGTCGGTAAGTATAAATCTTCGTCTCTCAGGTCCTGATAAGTGTAAATGGTGGTGGTCGATCCTAACCTCGACGTATTCATGCTCACAGCTGCGGGATACGCCGACCCTAACCTTGTGTTGTGAGATCATACAAAAACCCGAAACCCTAAGGTGCGGGATTATGTTTCTAGGTTTGCATTTATCAAATGCTGTCAGTTTAGGATTGATGTGAATGCTAGAGTTTGGTTGATTTGTAGCTGAACCACTTGGGTTAGGTTTATTGCAAGAATATACTGATTATAAATTTGTGCAGTCCATATGTTTGATAAAATGCTTGAATGAATTCACTGAATGTATGACTGCCTTGTTGTGACCTCCTATTGTGGAACATGCTCACATGTGTTGTATATTAAGTAAGCACACACATTCAAGTATTATTATGTCACTGTGTAGATTTTTCCATCAAGTGTAGGTTGGGATATGACATGAATTCTTTGGCCAAATCCTCTGAGATGGGTAACCCAAGTGGTGGGTCGCCCGAGGCGTACCCGATTTCACAGGGAATATGGATGGCTGGCTGTAGTTCGCTACACGGGTTTCGGATGCCCACGTCAGACCAAACGGAGACCCGTGTGTCAATCGGTTATGCCTCAAACCGGCAACGTGGATGACTGATGGTTGTGCAACAGAGTCCTACGAATTCAGGGTACCTAGGGGCCTAAGATGTGTTGGTCCATTGAGAGTTGGATGTGCAATGATATCCCGACAAGTCTCTTGGGCCGGTCATGGCGGTATGGGACACTGTGGCCGAGTCGTCGGCCTATGCTGGGGTGGTTCACCTTCCCATAGTGTCCTTGGAGCAAACCGGAGAATGCCCACTGCCTCGGTATGATCGAGACAATGGGAGGACTCCGTGCTAATCAGTAAGAAGGGAACCATACATTGTGTGTTGAAGAAAAAGGGATACGTGGGCCACCGACGATGATTGACGACGCACCGTCGGAGCCGGGTGGCTCAGTGATTGGACAAGTGATTGCACCCGGTACCTTGAAATCACCAATTGGCTGTTTGAAAAGAGGACTAAATTATAATACCAGCTTAAACTCATGCATGCATGTCACGGATCACCCAGGTAACTGTCCTACTGTTAAAGGCCAGGATACCTGAGGATGATTCACTTTCATTCCCACATTAGAGGTTCTGGGGTGCCCGGTTGCTTGATGTGGCGTTAGGCTATCTCGTATTCCTCGTTGACATCCGGAACATTCATCATATGTGAACTCATGTCATTCATGCACTAACTCACTAGACTAGGAGTTCCTTGTTTTGCTTGCGATCAATGCCTACTCTGCTTTATTTGATAACATGTTAAACTTAGAACTATAGTCCTCACTGAATTGATCACTCACACCCGCACCTGGGGTGGTGTTATGACACGCCCCCAGATGAACTTACCATAGATGCAGGTCTAGTGGAGGAGGAGACGCTGCAGGACGAATTCGAGGATTTTGTCGAGTCCTCCTACTTTCAGCTAGCTGATGATCAGATCTAGGTGGGGAGTCTGGCCTAGCCGGCCTCATTTTGGGGAGCAGTGGCTCCGGATTGTACAGGATATTGCGATACGAGATACTTTTCCTTTTGAGTTAGGCGAGGTCACCCGAGATGTGGGTGCCTCATATTTTGGACAGTGATGATATGTAGTTGAAGTAGTATCCTATTAACATCTACTTGTTATTATGCATTGCCTATGGTTGATTCTACATTAGCATACTGTCGCCAAGAATGTTATACGAACAGCACGCTTCCGCATGGCAACCGTAATACCTGAGATACCAAGGCCTGACGTCATAATCAGGTCTTGAGATTTGGGGCGTTACACCTATGGCAACAAAAAAATGATTGATCTTTAAATAAGCCATACAACTGGGAAGGGTGGAATGTCTACCATTAAAAACTTCTAGATTGCATTGGGGCCTACGATGATACGTAGAGGACATCTAATTTGTCCACTGCATGCTTGCTTTGATGATCTCCTAGGGCCCAAAAAAAAAAATCAGTCATTTTTATGTAATGTGTAGATTTTAGCAGGATTTACCACATTAATATCTATGGTGTAAATACAAATTTTATATGGTGTCAATATTAAACAGGTTAGCTAAACACATAATTTGTTACCCTATGGCAAAGGGTTTTTTATTGTTTTAATTTTCAACACTCACTCACACCCACCCCACCACAATGGGTACTCAAACCCATGACTTCGTGTTGAAACTCTTGTGAGCCTACCACATAGGCCTGAATAAGGACCAAGGGTTCCATTATTTATGAAACAGGAGTACATGAATGAAATTGTGCTCTAAAATAAGTGCTGTTTAACTTAGTTTATCAGAATCACTTCTGACCCAACAAATAGGAAACCTCAGTGGTAGACTGAGGAGGAAGCGGATTGGTTGGTGAACCCTACACTAGATACCTTGTTGGTGTAGGTACGTGGCGGACGCAGGTGAGGGCATCAGTCCTCGAGCACCATGTATATACGAACGCTCCCAAAAAGATCAAGCTTTGTGGGGCTCATAATGATGTATTTAATATATCCAAACTGTCTATCCATTTGACGAGATCGTTTTAGGGCATGATACAAAAAATGAGTCATATCAAAATTTTAAGTGGACCACACCACAATAGGCAGTGGGGACAATGATTTTCACCGTTAAAACATTCCTAGGGCCCACCATGATGTTTATTGTCCATCCAAACTGCTCATAAGGTCATACCGACCTGGATAAAGGGTAAAAACAAATATTAGATTGATCCAAAATTGGTTTCAATGGTATACGTTTAATCTCTACTGCATTCTTCAGTGTGGTCCACTGGAGCTTTGGATCCATTTCATCTTTGGTATAAAGGCTTAAAATAATCTCGCAAAATGAACTGACGGTTTAGATATAACACATACCTATTTGTGGGGCCCACAGAACTTGTTGACGTCAATACACCAGCCACGTTGCTGGTGTAGGGTACACCATGCAATCCGCTTCCAACCGAGGATGGCTTCCGACAGTAAAGATAAACTCCCTTTATCTTGTTCGATCTTTATGAAGCTGCCAATCTCGTTCTATGTACGATTACTTGACCCAGGATGTGCAACTGTTCTTACGACAAGTGGGCCCATGGTTCGATGATCCAGACCGTAGGTGTAATGCCCCACCGACCACTACAACAATATTGTCTGCTTTGGCCCAGGGCCGATGGTTTTGGTTCTGGGGTTGCCCTTAAAAGGGCTTGTTACAGTTGAAGGTGAAACCACACACTTATAGCCAGGACTCCGGGCGCTTATCCATCCGATGTGGGATTAACCTTACTTAGGCCCTACTAACTGAAGCGCTATTTTCGAAGCCCGACCAATCCCACATTAAAGACCCGAATGACAACCCATACTCATACCTTAGTTAGGCTGCACTGAGGTGTTAGAAACCTTTGTAACGCCCCAGCCCAGTGATAGTGATATTGTCCGCTTTGGCCGAAGCCTCACTGATTTGTTCTCGAGGTTTCCCCCAAAACGTGTCATTCCAATTAAGGAAGATATTGTCCGCTCTGGTAGCCCCGACCAACGGGTGTCAGAATTCACAGTCCACCTGTCTAGCAGGTCGTAAGTCATGACTGAGCACAAGCCCGGATGAACCACCTCACGGATTTGTTCTTACAAAGAGGAAGCACATGGCCACACACCCACAGAACACGTCATTCCAGTTAAGGAAGATATTGTCAGCTTTGGTAACCCTGACCAACGAGTGTCAGAATTCACAGTTCACTTGTCTAGGAGGTCCTAAGTCATGACTGAGCACAAGCTCGGATGAACCACCTCATGGATTTGTTCCTGCATAACGGAAGCACATGGCCACAGATCCATAGAACGCGTCATATCCTTAAGATTGAGGCCCCACTTATAGCCGGGACTTTGAGCGCTCATCCATCTGATGTGGGACAAGCAGCCACTAGGTCCTACCAACTAGAGCGCTATTTTTTAAGCTCGCCCAATCCCATATCAAGGACCTGGATGACAACCCACGCTCGGACCATAGCCAGGTACACCGGGATGCTTAGAGTAGGTCTTGAGTTCAACCATGGATTGACGTTGCCGAAAGACGATCCTCGTGAGACAATTTTAACTGTGCAGCAACGGTGCACATTCAACTGAAAAAAATGCAGCAACGGTGCAGCAACGGTGCACATTCAACTGAAAAAAATGCAGCAACGGTGCACATTCAACTGAGCAAAGGAAAGAAATGCAGCAACGGTGCACATTCAACTGGAAAAAAAAAAAAAAAAAAAAAAAATCATCCTGGCTCCTGAGAATCTTCCAGTATAAAAATATATTCTGATCCATCCGTAGAGGGATCCAACGGCTCAATGCTCTGGATTACTGAAAAATGGGCCCCACTTGTGAAAATCGTATAGATCTGTAAACTGTTCATATCATCGGTTGATAATTATTAAATTCAGACGCGGAAACCGCCGCGCCAAGCCGACTAACACCGACTTGTATCTATTGCAACTGGCTAGACACGTGGGAGGTGTAGAGACCCGTGGTTGGTACACGTGGCATATCTAAGGAAATCCAAACCGTCCAGGTCATGGACCAAGTATGAGATTAGGGATATACCAAAATTTACACTAACCGGATCATCTTAGCCATCTGATGTTGGCTGCTGAGTTTGAACGGATTTTAGTTATTCTGCCACGCCTACGGCCGAACCACCCACCCAAAAGATGCTCATGGACGCTCCTCATCGTCTTGCTAAAATAGGAAATAAAAACGTAAAAATCCATTTCCTGATTTGTTCATTCCTAACGTGACCAATCCCAGCCAATATTTTATCCAAGAGGGATATCCATGCGATCCTGGACGCGGATTGCATGCTGCCGACGGTGCTCTGTGGGCCCCACAGTGGTGTATGTGTTTCATCCACTCCGTCCATCCATTTATCCAGATAATTTTAGGGCATGAAGAAAAAAAAAAGAGATAGATTCAGATCTCAGGTAGACCACGCCACAGGAAAACAGTGGTGATTAAACGTCCACCATTAAAAACTTCCTAGGGTACACTGTAATGTTTATTTTCCATCAAACCTGTTGATTAAGTCACACAGACCTGGATGAAAGAAAAACAGAAATATCAGCTTGATCCAAAACTTTTGTGGCCCCTTGAGAAGTTTTTAATGGTGGGCGTTCAATCACCACTGTTTTCCTGTGGTGTGGTCGACCTGAGATTTGGATCTACCTAGTTTTTGGAATCAAGCCCTCAAATGAGCTGGAAAAAATGGATGGACGGAGTGGATAAAACACAAACAGCATGGCATGGCCCACAGAGCACCGTCCAGTAGCAGGTCGCTACTGGTAGAGTCAGTATGCCATCCTCGTCCTGCAATACTTTGTTTTTTTGTTCGTACAAGTGGGGCCCATGTCCCGTTGATCCAGAACAGTCACCTGATATGCTTCAATCGCGATGGACCATGTTCCAAAAGCCTTTTGGATTGGAAAATCCTATCCGTAGGAACTGATCACTGACATGCAACGGCACCACAATCTGTGGTTTACCATCTTACCCGCCAACGTTCGACTTATGTAGGATGTAGCACATCCCTGCGATGAAAACGGTAGGGCCCACCATGGAGATCACCTCGCACAAAAGATCAAGCTGGCTTTCTCATCAGATGGTCCACACCAATGGAATCAATGGACAACCGACGGTATGACAGAACACAGATCTGGTCCACCTAGTGAGTGGATCAGTAATGGCTTCCATTGTACGGATCTCCTCCACAGGAAGCATGTTGGCGGGGAAAATTTTGGGTCAAGGTCCGTCCAATGTGGTCAGCATCAAATCAACGGTCTGGATCATCCACCCATCGGCCTAACAAGTAAGAATGAAAACCCAAGGACAGTAGTATCAGGTGCTCAGGTCGAGGATCATACATTTCAGCTCTACCACTCACGCTTTCAGGGCGGAAAGCAGTAACCCGTGAAAGGCACGTGACACGTGGCACCGCTCGGGGCGGATACCACACGTGTCAGCGCATGGATACCCTTCGTTCCAGACGGAGGTGGTCAGTGAAAGCTTGTGAAGGCGGCACGTGTGGAAAACGTGAAGGGGAGGTGGTGAAGAACGTGACACTTATTTATTATCTTTTATATTTGGTATAACGTGCTGGGCGTGTGTGGAGATCAAGCCCCCATCCCTGTCACAGCTCAGCCCTGCTGTTTACGTGGACTCACATGCCGCTTCAAAACGTGATTTCTCGTGTGCAAATTTCAAACCTGCCAGTGATACATCGCGACGGAGCCTCGCCAGGATCATCCCATGCTAAAACATGCGGAATTGGATGAGTAGCTTTCGTGCGGATGTGCGTGGCTTTACTTTCGCTGGCGTGGACGGAAAGAATTGAGATGGATAAGATCCTCTCCGTTCATCAGTTGCTCCGCCGTCTCTTTGGACTGGAATTGTATGATGAGGCTGATTCAGCATCAGGTGGGCCACGCGATGTGAAAGAGCTGAGATAAGAAGTCCGACCATTAAGATATTGGGGATTCACTGTCGTTCTTATAAGCCATCCAGTCCACTCATCTTTAGAGCAACACATGAATGAATGGATTCTCCGAAAATTAGGATATTCCAAGAATCATCTGGTCGACACAACGTGAATTTACATTTTTAGGCATGATTTTACACCGTGGCAGGGTGATGAACCAATCCGGTCCATCCATGGAACGTATCATGGATGGCCTATTTTTAAGAAAAAAAAATGCGGCAAATTTGAACAGTCCTATCCATCTGAACGTCGTCAGATATTCATCTGATTAATTTAAGATGACGGTGTACTGTAACATGATTGACTTTTGAAATATAAGCCATCCATCTTGTCTCCCAGTATATGGGTGGTCCCAATTAATACATAGCCCTGAGACGTATGCTGTTGAGAGAAGGCTGTACCATGTTCCCGTTCGTCTATCTCTACCGCATCATCGCACGTGCCGAGATTAGCCTTTTGAAATTGGAAAAATGGGGCCTCAATCCAAAACCGCCCATGTTTCAAACGAGGAAATGATTTGAACTGTTCATGGGTTAGGTCCTAGGTAGGATGGGCTATAGCCCAAAAGTCGCACCCCAGTTGATGATCTAACCGTCTCATCAGTGCTTTCCACGTGGACGGGCAAAAACATGAATGGGTGACTTCAACTTTTATAACTATTTTTGGCTAGATGGTTAGGATCGTCCAACAACCGTACCTTTTCTGGGCCCACCTAGTTGTCCCACATGGCAATATTTCTCATCTCAGTTATACGGGCTATTGGTGGTCCTCAAGTACACCAAGTGAAAAATGTTCCTCGTAGTCGTAATTGGCTTTTCCGTTGAAAAGCAGAATTAAAGTCGCGCGCGCGTGTTAAGTTGCCAGATGGAAGAGCCACACGCATCACGAAGTGCTCACATGTGAAACATCCAGAATGTCCATCAGGCAGTAGCATCTGTGGACATAACGCAGGTCAAAATAAAGGCTGGTTTCGCCTTCAAATAGGCCAGACATTTTATTGAATATGGACAGTCGTCCATTTTTAACCAACAATTTTCTGAAAAATTAATGGCCCACCGAATCAGGGACTGGCCAGATGACTGCCCCACTCGGATTATTGAGCATCAGCTTCTCACGCACGTGGGAAAAAAACTACACGTGTGGATGCCTTTTCGTGGCTCGCGGATAGCTGTTTTTTTAGGTGGACCACAGCCTTCATAGATCGGAATAGTAGGGAGTACCGGCTGAAAAAATAGCATACAACAGTCGGGCGCGGCTTCACTTGATGGACGCGGATTAGCTACTGACAGGTTGAGTGGCGAATCTTGCTACTGAAGTGACGACACCATAGTCTGTGTGCCTCCGCATGATGTATCTGTTGTATTCTAACGGTCCATTCATTTGGAGAGATCATTTTAAGGTATGAATCAAAGAATGAGGCAGATCCAGATATCAAATGGACCCACCACATAAAACAGTGGGGACAGTGACATCCACCGTTGAAAACTTCTTAGGGCCACAGAAGTTTTCGATCAAGCTAATATTTTATTTGTGTCTTCCCTTCTTCCACGTCTTTGTGAATTTATGAACAGGTTGGATCTCAAATAAAAATCACGGTGGGCCTGGGACTTTTTCAATGGTGGATGTCACTGTCCCCACTATTTTCGGTGGTGGGTCCACTTAAGATCTGCCTCATTCTTCTAGTCATGTCCTAAAATGGTATCTCCACATGGATGGACGGTGTGGATATAACATATACATCATGCTGGGCTCACATGATATGGTGACGTCACTTCATTAGCCAGCTACTCTAACCTGTCAGTAGGTAATCCATCCCCCGTCGGGACCCCTGAGTGTGGTGCCCACCGTGATGTATATTATTACATCCACGCCGTGCATCGTATTGAATGCTCATTTTAGAGCATGTTAAAAAGATGAAGCAGATCCAAATCTCAGATGAACCACAGTACAGGAAACAGCGGTAATTGACCATTAAAAACTTCTTGTGGGCCACAAAATCGTTGGATCAAGATGATATTTGTGTTGGACTCTTCATCTCAGTCTTTTTTTACCTTATCAACAGGTTGGATAGAAAATAAACGTCTCGGTGGAATCCATGATTTTTTTTAATGGTGGAGATTCAATCACGACTGTTTCTTGTTTTCCTGTGGTCCACCTAAAATTTGGGTCATCTGGGATATTACCATAAATGAGCTGTCAAAATGGTTGGACGGTGTGGATTTAAGGCACATAAATCACTATGAGCACCACACTCAGGGGTCCCACACCCACCTCTACCGGGATCCACCTAAGCCGCACCAGCCGCCGCAACGGTCGAGCTCTGCGGGTCCACCGTGACGTGCGCGTGACATCCACTCCGTCCATCAGCTGAGAAACCTCATTTTAGGCTCTTACTTAAAAACTAGCCAGAGAACATAAAAGTAGGACGGGAAGCCAACCGTAGAAACATTACAAGGGCCATCGTGTTGGTTGTATGCCATCCAAGCTGTTCATCAGGTGAGGCCCACTGGTATTAAGATACATTCCAAATTCCAACCCTGACCCAAATCTAAGGTGGGGCACACCTCACAATTTATAGGGTTTAGGGTTGATTTTATGTTGTTACCGTGGTGTCGCCAACTTGAATTTTGGATCCTCTGTTTTTTATTATTAAAGGTGAACATGGTCACAACTGATGGACGGACAGGATTTTACAAACAGTTAACGGTGCTTCCAATGGAGTTCTGGTGTTGCACGCGCTGCCCTACATCAGTTGCATCAGAGGATTCCGATCCAGATCCTCCTCGTTAGGCCGTTGCGCATTCTCTGATCTCTTTCACCTTGGATATTCCACGTGGCGGATTTGGCGGTCGCGCAGATGAACCATCATGAAGTTGATGGCGAGCAAACGGACGGTCTTGAAGTTAGATCAGTCTCCTTGTCACCATAAACGTGTGCCACGTGTACAATGGAGATGGTCAAGAGGACTAGGCCTAAAGGTGGACCCCACGTGTCATGTATGAAAATAGACATTGATATTTCGGGAACGCGACACACATGTATCATGAGCTTTGAATGTGTCTTTCCGTATGTCCTAAGGTTTCGAAATTCGAAGAATGAGATGCCGGGTTACCGTCATGGATGAAAATTCACTTAATACATTTCTCATTCACCAACCGTATCCAGACTGACCAATTTGTGGGCCCCACTCCGGATAGAGTATAACTAGAATTCGCAATGATCGGACAATCTTAATCGTCTGATATTTCCTTTTGAATTTGGATCGTTGATTTCTTATTCATATCAACTCATTTCATAATTTATGGCCAGCTGCTTGGATGGCTACGATTGTTCGATCAGTTTGATCTTTTGTATGCGTGTGTGGTGGACGAGACGCTCGCTCGCACTCTGTCAATGTTCGGGAAGCACACCAACCAATATACCTGTGCACCGGGCAACAATTGATCTGGACCATTGATTCAGTGAATACCGCTGCGCATGAATCATGCAGCAAAAGGATCCAAAGATCTCACTGATAAGACCATATTCCTGGCAGCCAGCTAAGGACTCTCCCAAGTTCCAACGTGGACCTTGGCATCTATTTCCACCAGTAACGGAATCCACTGCACCCACTTTTTTTAACCTGCTGTGTAAAACACCCGTCTGTGGGGCCCATCATATTGTAGATGTAAAATCCACTCCGTCTATCAAGTTCTATCATTGATGATAGGTACAATGAGAAACAATAAACTGAATCCACAACTCAGATGGGCCATGCCACTTGGAAAAATAGGCCTGGGCTGTGACTCCCAAGACCGTTGGTTGGGTAAAATCCTGGCCCGAACCAAGCCCAGTATGGAAGGAAATGGGTTCGGCCTGGAACACCATACCGATCGTGTGATCCTATCTTAAAACTGGATATAAACCATAAAATCTCTGGACTTTGTGTCCCAAACGTGAGTCCAATCAGATGAACGGCTAGGATCACTCACGTACATTGGTGGGTCCGCGCCAGAAGGTCCACTTATGAGGAATTGACGGATTCCACTCGTGATTTTGTTTCCGGTATAGAGGCCGTTATTACCAAAACCGATCGCTGCTGCTACCACGTGCTTCTCTGCATGCATGGCATCCAGCTCATATTGTAGAGGTGGTCACTGTCTGTACTACCACGTGTTAACAGCAGACTCATGAACACGCAGAATGTACCACGTGTCAGCATTCGTACTTATGACAGGTGGGTCAGCGCGCCAGCCAGACTCGCAGAACACATGTCAGCAGCATGCGTATACTGGATCTGGACCATTCATCAGGAAAGGGGCTTTGGACCGAAAATCAGATTAACCACTCTTAATGGGATTAATGTACGGTTGGAAGAAATGATCAACGCATGATATTCAACTGAATGAGTGGTCCACCTGAGGAGGAATAGTTAGCCTTTCGGACGGGAGAGCGGATTAGGTGCGGCCCCGGCTCCACCAAAGACGGTGCGGCCTTTACTGTGGGGCCCACCTTGATGCATGTATTCTATATCCTCCCGGTCCATCCGTTTTTACAGATCATTTTAGAGTAGCAGCCCAGCATTGAAGCAGATCCAATTCTCAGGTGGACCATACTAACGGAATCAGTGGCAGTTGAACGCTCCACCATTCAAAGCTTTCTAGAGCCCACCGTAATGTTTACTTAAAGTTTATTTTCCATCCAACCTGTTGATAAGGTCATACATACTTGGATTAAGATGAAAGACAAGTATGACCTTGATCCAAAACTTTTCTGGCCTACAAGAAGCTCTTAATGGCTAATCACTACTGTCTCCTATGGTATGGTCCACCTGAGATTTGGATCTATTTAATTTTTGAGATCATGCCTTAAAATGATCTGGAAAAACAAATGGACGGTGTGGATATAAAATACATACATCAAGGTGGTCCCCACTGTAATGGCCGCGCTGTCTTAGGTGAGGGAGGGGCTGCACCTAATCCACTCCCCTTCAGACAGGGCACACCTAAAACGTCCGCTTCCTGATTAATGCTTGGAACTGACACGTACGCACATTCTGACACAACATTCCCCAACAGATACGTTCACTACAGAGCATACGGAGTGGGGAAGCGGATTGGCTGGTTCGATCTACACCAGTTACTTCGCTGGTGTATTGACGTCACCGAGTTCTGTGGGCCTCACTGTGATGTGCGTGTTATATCCGAACGGTCCATCCATTTGGAGACATCCTGATAAGGTTTGATACTAAATATAAGACGTATCCAAAGATCAAGTGAACCACACTGCCGAAATCAGTGGGAGATTGAACGTCTACCATTGAAATCTTATTGGGGTCACAGAAGTTTTGGATCGATCTGATATTTGGTTTTACCCTTCATCAAGGTCCTTGTGACCTTATGAACAGTTTGGATGGCAAATAAACATCACGGTGAGACCTAAGAATTTTTTAAGAGTGAGAATCATTGTCCCCACTGCCTTTTGTGGTGTGGTCCACTTAAGATCTGTATATTATTCATGTTTTGGTTAATGCACTAAAATGATCTCTTCAAATGGATGGACGGTGTAGATATATGAAATACACCATTGCAGGGCCAACATGACCTTAATCTTTTATGGATCGTTCGTACTTCACTGTGCTCGAGGACTGACACCGTCGTCTGAGCTTAACACGTACCCACACCAGCAAGTTACCTGGTGTAGGGTGCACCAGTGAGTGGGTGTTACCCTTATCGTGGGGGCCACCTTGATCATGTGCTGTATATCCACACCGTAAAAGAGGTTTTGAAAACGGATCACTTCGTAAAAAGAGGTTTGAAAACGGATGAACGGAGTGGATATGTTAACCGGATAACACCTTTCCCATATGGACACCACGTTGCAGTGCGCCCGAGATTTGAAAATATTGGCATATTTTAAAATATCTCGTCCTGGTCACGATATTTCCAGATATTTACTAAAAATAGTGAAAAGGTTGAAAAAAACACGTTAAGCATTTTTCTAATCATATTTGGTTCAGAAGTAAAATGTAGAAAAGATTTTCTTTACCGGTTAATGTTTTAACAAAAAAAAATTATAATTCTTAAGCATCCGCTCACTTTTTATTTATTTATTTATTTACACACACACCCCAAACCCATCCATGCATGGACACCCGGCACTCATGCGGTAGTGTGATTTCACCACCTATGGGTATTTGAACACCGGACCCAGTGTGGAAACTCCTGGAGCCTACCACCTAAGGCAATGATACCATTAAGTTCAGAACAGATTTCTTGAGCTAGCCAGAAATTTTTTTTTACTCGTCTGGTGATTCAATCTATCATTTTTTGGCTTTATTCTCTGGGAATATCTTTTTTCCAAGCCACCGATGAGATGATAACCATTGCATGTAGGGGTGTTAATGGGTTGGGTTGGGTTGGGTTGGGTTGGGGCCGGCCAAGCTTTGTCCTATCCTGGCCCGCCTCTCTCAACTTATGCTCAAACCCAAACAAGAACCGTGATGGGCCACAATAGTCTAGCCCAAGCCCAAGCCCGGCCCAAGATTAAAATGCAGGGTTTGGCCTAAATCCAGCCTAGCCTGAGCGCGACCTTTCACATGTAGAAAGAAATTATTCTTTAATCCTGCACTTTTCAATATATAAATAAATCATCAACACTATAAAGAATGAAATGAGTTTTAAGAGGAAGATGAATTTTTAAGAAAAATTTGTGTAAAATTTAAAATTTAAAAGGAAGAAAAATATTTTAATTTAAATTTTAAATTAAAAAATATATTCATTTCTGGCTGAGTTGTTAGGTTTTTGAACAGCTTAGTCCAAGTTTGGCTCGTTTGAAAAACGGGTTTATACTTTAGGTCCGAACCTGACCCACGAGCCTGATACTCTAGTCCAAGCTCAGCTCAATATAGGCCAAGTTTGAAAGCCTATCTAGCCAACCCGATCCATTGACAACCCTAATTGCCTGAGTGATTCTTTAGAATCATAAGCAATACATGGTTATCCTTGACACATAGATGGATCAAATTGTTTATTCGACCTAAGTTTGTGTAAATGATCTTGATTATACATTTTTAAGGCCATTACAAAAATAGTTAAAATTTACCAGTATTTCCACCCATTTTTGGCTTGTTGACGTGGACTAATGGGAGGTTGCCACATGTTGACATTGTGGGTTCGATGTCACGTCCGAAAATTTCTTTCGTCGATTTTCCTTGGGCAATATGACTTCATTCTATTATTAATGTAATGATGCATAACCATGCATTTGCTTTTAGACGAATAACAAATTATCAAGGAAGTGTATCAAAATAGAAAATCTTCCCAAAAACGTTCAGAGCTCTCAAATCTATCTTTTATTTACTTTTACTTTAACATAGCTTAGTTTATCCTACTTTTAGCATAGGTCGCTACTATTTATCACTATTTTTTACACATGCCCCCCACAACCCACACTCACTCCCTAACTAGACTTTCACCACCTATGGGTTTCGAACTCAGGACCACTTGTTGAAACTCCAGAGAGTCTATCAATGAGGCAAGGACTCGAACCCATACTGTATGATTAGATTAAATGTCCACAACCCATGTTGTTGGATCTCGATTAACTAAGTTTTTATTGAGGAGATTAATTTTTCTGGTCACATCCTACTAATCATTAACCTCGATCATTTGTTTATATAGACGGATTATGTATTTATCTCTCATTTTTATTTTATTCTATAATTTGTTTGGCACTCTATAGATTATTAATGTGCTTCATTTATATATTAATAAAATCGTCATTGTTTTAATCTTTTTTAGTTTATCTGTTCATCATTGTTCTTTTGATAAATATGTCAATGTAACTATTGATGAAAGAAAAATTCTTAACGTAAGGCAAAAATAAATTCATTAGGATTGACTCACCCCTACCCTTTTATAAATCGCTTGATTGCTAATTATAACCGGTGGTTGAAACGAAAATTAGATCTTTAAATTGGTATAACACAGCCATTTCCCATTCCAACACAAAAGCTATCAGTATTTAATCAAACATTAAGCCGAGTACGGCTCCAGCATGCCCAAGTGTATTTGCACACGCGAACCCAAATACAGTCCTCGCTCACAAGTGTGACATAGTATTTGATTGAATTGGGCCAAGTCGGATCATCATCATTTTTAGAGGTAGCCAATGAAATGTGCGATGTAACTAATGATCAGTCTCGATCATTGGATTGGACGGTTTGAGTGAGCCGATGCAACTAGTAGCTATGTACTTGCAGCGCATGGCAAAAGTTGTTTTACTTTTTAGAGAAATGCTCCAATGCTCAAGAGCACCATACGTTATGGTGCTCCTAGTTGCATCATTTCAGTTAAACAGTTCAATTGAATAATCTGAGCTGTCCACCAAATCCATGACATATCTCCAAGGCTACCGTGGAAAAACCGCAATGAGCCAATGGTTGAATTCATCCCTGCCTAGCTTTATTTTCTATAGTCATCTTTTTGCCAAGCCATGGATTGACAGCCCAAGAAAAGTGATTCTTTAGAATCACAAGTAACTCAGGACTCTCTAACAAACGGATAAATCAAATTGTCGATCAGACCTATTTTTGTGTAAATGATCTACACCATTGATATGATCTAGACCTACTGAACAGTCTCGATTACTGTATTGTACAGCCCAGTTGTCCCAACGCAACTAAGGAGCACTATAACTTACAGTGGTACGAAAAAATGGGTATTTCTCTTCTTTTTAACTACCTCTGTCCCAATGCATGAGCACTATGACTTATATTGGTACGAGAAAATGAGTTATTCTTTTCTTTTTAACCCCTTTCACATCTCTTTTCCCTTTTTTTTTGGACCTACTATGATGGCAGTGGCCCCACCCACATTGAAGACCCTAGGCCTATGCTAGGCCAAAGCCCTAGCTTAGGCCCAAAATGGATAAAATCTAAATAGGCCCCTTGAATATTCATAATCCATTCATTGCACGTCCACATAAAAATGGAAAAGAAATTAATGGTGTCCATTTAAGATGCATGGGTTGCCTCATGGGGGATTAATATTTATAGGACATAAGATGTACATTAATTTAAGCTTGGTCGAGCGAGATGAAATGACTTCAGCCCGGCCCAAAAATTAAGTGGGCCATCCATGTCAGATCCAAGTTCATGGGTGATGATAATAGGTCCAAGCCTGGCCCAAAGCATGCTCAACTCGTCGGACTAGGCGGACCTCTCGGCCCGTTGCCATCCTAATCCACACACCAGCATTTCGTAAATATGTAATTCAAAATTAAAATGTGCCAATGATGGACCCCAATTTTAATGAAGCAGAAACCAATATAAAATGGTAAAATGATATTTTTAAGTATCAGATTTATGAATGCTTAATGGTGGTTCTTTGTATATTTAATTTCAATTTCAAGCTAGCACATTATTTTTCAAACAGACGTAACCCAAGGGTTACTGAGCTAGCTTAAAAATTTGTTCACAACTAAATTTTACTACTACTTTTAGTCCATTTTTTAGCTATAACAAAAAAAACTAACGCATCTAAACAACCCCTAACAAAAAATTTAATATATAAATATATTTAAAATTTAAATTTATTTGTTAATTTATAATAAATATTTTTATATTTTGCAAGTTTTGTCTTATAATATCCCAAGCAAACTACAAAATTTGAAAATCTCATAAATTTTTGGGCCAAGAAATTGTCAAGAATTAGATTTACCATTATATATTAAGTTTGATAATGGACCAAGTAGCTAGTTGGACCGAGCTGTGGGCCAATTTTGGGTGTCCCATGTAAGGCTTGATCAAATTTTTGGTGGGGCTGGGGCTAAAGTTCTTTTTACCTCGGCCTAGACCCAACTTTTTTTTTTTTTTTTTTTTTTTTATGTATATATGCTATATTCTATCAATATGTTATTTTAATCCTTGAGTAGCTATTCATCTTGGTTGCATAAGGTTGGTTTCATTCTTTTAAAATATTTATTTCTTAATGCATGTGTGGCCCACTTTTTAAATAAATATATTAAGAAAATAGAATGGGAGAAATAAAGATTTTATCAATTTTCGAGTTGGGTGAGTCAGGCTTAGGCATTGGGTCTTAAGTGTCAATTTGGACCAGGCCTAGCCTAAATCCAAGCCATTTGCTACCTTTGGCCACTGTGTTACATGATTTTAAGCTTGTAATAAATATTGCTAAGATTTTAAA
Source organism: Liriodendron chinense (assembly GCA_003013855.2). NCBI lineage: Eukaryota > Viridiplantae > Streptophyta > Magnoliopsida > Magnoliales > Magnoliaceae > Liriodendron > Liriodendron chinense. Next base: position 2,479,502 of record PVNU02000326.1, read on the forward strand.
ATTTTCATGATATTTTTACAGAAAATTCATCAAATGGCATAATTATAAGATTTTCAAAATCTCGTAACTTTTTCTTTTTTGTGCTATTTTCTTGAAATTATCATGATTTTAATGAAATGAATGTTTGAAAGTTTAAATTAAATCATTTAATTTACTCATAAATTAAATTTTTTAGATCTATTTTATTGGAATTTTTATCACAAAATCTGTGAGGAATATATATCTTACCAAATAATGCTTGGGCCATTAAAAACTACATGGAGGTACTTTATGAGAGATGAAATTACAAAAATACCCTAATTTAATTTTTTCTTTCTTTAATAAGTAGTGAATGTTGAGACTTATGGGGACCACATGGTATGTGGATAACATCCAACCCGTCCAACTTGTGCACTCCACCATAGTGGGCCTTGAAATAATAATGGTTTGATGGAGCCCAACCTCGTATCTTGTGGGCCTGGAAGCCATATGGCCCAACACCACCCATGAGGACTGCAATCAGGAGCAACTGTAATGAGATGGCCCATGCCCAGATCGTATTCACCCACTTTGGGTGTATTCAGACTGATGCTAAGGGTCCATGGGCTGATCATGGAAATGGGTTTTGAGGCCCATTAAATAATGGGGCCAGGCCAAGTTTTTGGAATGGGTACTTGTTCATTGGGCAGGATTACACTTGAACTGGGCTGTACAAAGGCCAGAACTGTCTAGTCAGGCCCATTTCGTGTGTCAAAACCATGCCCAACGATAATGATATCAAGTGCTTGTCACATGTGGTGAGGACCACACATCACCGTTCAGCATTGGACGCATGTCACCGGCCCCCATTTGCTTGCCTTTGTATAATTTCAAGTGCTCTTTGACTCTCTTTTTAAAATGATTTTCATTATTTCTTCACGATACTTAAATGCCAATCTCGTGTAAGAATTTTCATAAGATGAACTTAATTGATCAACGGTCTAAATCTAACTATGGGTTGGATAATATGATCAGGCATATAGGTAGACCCACCTAAGGCTGTGATTGATCTAAAACCGTATAAGGGGTGGTGCACTATAACTATACTATCTGCACGGTAATTCAGGTAGATTAGGAATTCTAAATTGTGGGTAGCATAAGAGAAAAAAGTTTCCATAGGGTCCCAAATCTACACATGTTTAAAGCCCTTTGTTCCCATCTTAGTTCTTCTCCAAGGATGTAACGTGCGAAAGATCACCAAAAAGTTATGCATAGAACGACCTTTTTCAATTATGCATAAAGTTTCACATCTCTTACTTGTATTTTTTCCTTGATAGAGATTTACCATCCAAATGGGATTGCATTCCCATAAACCTGATTCACCATATCTCATAATTAATATGGTGGTCCAGGTAGGACAGGGTTCTCACCCTCTCCCCGACAACCTTCGCCAAGGATGCTTTCGTGGAATATATTCTTCTAACAACATGATTGTTCAATTCTAAGTAGGCTAATCTTAGTTTCTTTGTTATTGCTACGGGAATCTTCGTAAGTTTTCTCATTCACTTAGTTGATATCTTTAAACTCCATAGGTATCTCCACCTAACCTAAGGTGAGGATGTGATGGTTAAGTTAAAGGCCCCATGTGCATGGTGGTGGGCATGATGCTTCGCTCCAATGTTGCCTCTCAACCACTCATCATTATGTTGGTGACCACAAGCAATGTTTGCTTTTTAGTCGATAGAAGATGCCATGCATGGCAGAGAATGACCTCAATTCAGCAACTACAATCCTAATGAAAATAGAAATATATTTAGACGTTTTCGCAACAATCTAAACGGCTTCACCACTTTCTCTTACATCTTTGCAAACTGCTTCGTCTCTTTTTCATGTGTATTTCATGTGCCATATCCAGGCACAGATCCACTGAGATATGGCATGAATGCAAAAGTAGATTATTAATTTTTTTTTCACTCCACCTAAGAAGCCCTGTGTCTCTGAATACCTCTTTGTCATGAGCCACACATGAGAATCAAATTTGGACCATTGAGATATGGGTCCCACCACTAAGGCCCGAGAATGAGTACATAAAGCAGAGAAATAAGTCTATTAGGTACCTTGTACAACTAAGTTTGAGAAAAACATATTTGCTACTTCTGGCATTTGAATACAGGACTTTCCACTCAGATACCATGTCAAATCACCACTTGCTCTAAAAGCTTAAGCTGTTAGAGGATGGTGTATCAATGTATATCAAGGGACTTCAACACAGGCCGATCAGAAAACTAATGTGGGCCACACCTGAGGGAATGCTGAAAATCGTGCCTGAAACCTCTTAAACTCAATTGGTGTGGCCCACCTGTGATTTGGAATGTCCTATTTTTGGTGTGGCCCATCTGTCATTTCATCATGGTGGTGCGCGTCTGAAGAATGTATTGGATGGCATATATACAACACGATGGGCCACACCAGCAGTTCTTAAGGTTTTAACGGCTGGACGTTCCCTGCCAACTGTTCCCGGTGGTGTGGGCCACTTGAGTGTCTGAGTGTCCTGATATAAAAGATCTTACCTTATGGACAAAAGCGATGTCATGCACACGTCAAGGTGAGCCACAAGCCGTCCTTAAAGTTTTTGTTGTTTGGGCAACCCTCTCCCAACTTTTCCCCGTTGTCTGGACCACCTGAATTTCTCTTCGGTATGATTTTTTTGGCCTCATGTCCTGAGTACATTATGGTGGGCCCCACTAGCAGCCGCTTAGGGTTTATTGGTTGGGTGTCCACTTCCACCTGTGCCTAGGCCTGCACACGGGTTGGGTAAGGCCCAATCTTGGTCCGAACTTAAACATATTTTTAGGGTTCGGGGGTTTCGGTTCAGGTTGTAACCGGGCCCTAACCATACCCTACTTACAAAAGGGTCAACCCTAACCTTATCGTACTTGCAAAAGGGTCAACCCTAACCCTACCTGAGCCTATATGCTGAATTGGGTCAGGTCGGGTTAGGACTAGGATGGAACGTCCACCATTAGTTGGGATGGAATGCTAACCTATAAAAGCCCAAATATTCTATCGTGTGTCTAATCAGTCCAAAGTATTTTTTATCTGGCCATTCACATTAAGGCCCTTCTCATCAATGGTTTGGATGACCGAACAATGGCCCTATTTGAACAACCTGAAAATATGACCATAACTGTACAAACTTTCAGCCACAAATTCAAGTGAGCTGAAAATGTGAGGATTGAACGTTCACAATAAGAAATGGGGCCACAAAATTTTTGAATCAGGCTAATATTTGTGTTTCCCGTTCATCACAATAGAAATGATAATATTATGAATGGTATAGAAGGCATATAAACATCACTGCAGACCTAGGGATGTTTCAACCATTAGTTGGGATAGAAAGCTAACCTATAAAAGCCCAAATATTCTATTGTGTGATATTCCAATTAGTCTAAAGTATTTTTTGTGTGGCCATCCACAATGAGGCCCTTCTCATCAATGGTTTGGATTATACAAACTTTTGGCCACAAACTCAAGTGGGCCGAAAATGTGAATATTGAACGTCCACAATGGGACATGGGACCATATAATTTTTAAATCAAGCTAATATTTATGTTTCGAGTTCATCACAATATAAATGACAATATTTCGAATGGTATGGATGACATATAAATATCACTGTGGACCCAGGGATGTTTCAACTGTAGGAATTTTTCAGGCATATATTTTTTTAAAATACTTTGACAGAACTTGAGGCGATTCGGGTCAAGCGGAACTGGTCGGGGTATGGGTTGGGTCGATTGGGTTTGGCGTGTATCCTAAACCGTACGTGGATTAAAAACGGTCCAGCCGCATTCACCAGGGACTGGACCCTTTTCTTTGCTGGGTTGAGGCGGATCAGGTTTCTGCCTGGGCGGGTTGGATGGGTCGGTCAGGTTGACCCATCCGGCAGATGTGCAGCCCTACCCGTGCCCTGTGGTGTGGCCCACCTGAATATCTGATTCCCATGATCTTTGGCCCCTGAGGAAGCAGATGGGGTACCGAGTAACTCAGTATGCTATATAGTACTCGGTAAATTACATGAGGCCCACCATGATGTATATGTCTATCCATACCATCTATCCGTTTTATTAGCGCATGAGCCCAAAATTGAAGCATAACTGAAGCTCAAATGGACCACCCCACCGGAAACTGTGGATAATGACATCCACCGTTGAAACCTTCTTAGACCTGCGGTGATGTTTATTAGTCATCCAACCCACTGGGGCCTGTTTGGAATCAATGAAAATAAGGTTTCTTTCCTGTTTGGCTGTTTGTGAACACCAAAATCGATAGAAACCAAAGAAAATTCAATTCCTCACGCTGCTAATTTTCCTTCAAATTTGTATTTTTATTTTCTCATCTAAGAAATCACGTTTCCTTTCTCATGTCTTCTCGAGAGTGTAGTGGATTAGCGCGGCCATGCTATTGAAGACTATGCAATCCTTACCATAGGCCCACCTTGTTGCATGTATCCTATATCCATGCCGTCCATTCATTTTTTTAGATTATTTTAGTGTATAAACCTAAAAATGAAGAAGGTCCAAATCTTACGTGGACAATGCTATAAAAAACAACGGTGATTGAATGCCCAAACTTTAAAAACTTCTTAGGGCCAACTGTAAATTTTTCATAATGTTTATTTTCCATCCAAACCATTGATAAGGTCACATGATCTTGGATGAAGATAAAAACTAAATATCACCATGATCTAAAACTATAATGGCCCACAAGAAGGTTTTAATGATCAATCACCATTGTTTCCTATTGTCATCTAAGATTTGAATCTGTTTCGTACTTGGGATTATGCCCTAAAATGATATGAAAAATAAATGTACTGCATGGATTTGGAATAGCATCAAGGTGGGCCCCATGATGAAGGCTTCACGATCTTGGGTGAGGCTAGAACTGCAACTAACCTACCTCCTTATTTTGTGGTCCATCATAATATATGGTTTATCTATGACATCCGATCCATTTTTCTAGCTAGATCCAAATCTCACATGAACCACACCATAGGAAACAGTGGCAATTGAATGTCCACCGTTAAAAACTTGTTTGGACCACTAACCTTTTTTAGCAAAATCTAAATAAGTTTTTAATGGACCACAAATATCAGCTTGATTTAAAACTTGTGTCACCCCCATAAAGTTTTGGGCAGGTCTAAGAAGGTTTGGGTAGGGCTGTACATCGAGCCGAGCCAAGTCGAGTCAAGGTGGGCCAAGCTTGGCTTGACTCGTTTGTGCTCTCCTCGAGTTCGAGCTCGAGCTTGAGCTCACCCTCAAGCTTACCATTGGAGCTTGCCTTGTTTGCTAAAACTTTCGAGGCGAGCTAGTGGATCGAGTCGAGGCAAGCTTACCTCGAGTCGAGTTGAGCTTGCTCCCACCTCAATTTATTATATTTTTTACTACAAAATACAAATTAAAAGTCAACAAAATTAAGTTAAAAAATTCACACATATATTAGGAGAGAATAGTATTTCTACAGGTGGGACCCCACCATTAAAATGACCTAGCTCTGATAAGTTTTTTCTTTGGTCAGGTCACATAAGCACTGAATGCAAACCACTAGCGATATTTTCTGAACCATAATTAACACGGTACATGCATAACTTACCACATGAATGGACTGCCTTAATTATTGTGTGGACCATCTTCATGATGAGGCCCAGCTGATTCATGGATCAGACGCACCACCTCCCTCGTAAAATTACAATCAATAGCTGCATATGGTGTTTGGTCTTACCATAGCCCTTGTTTTGTAGATATGTATGGTGTGTGGTCTCACCATAGCACCTATGTTTGTATAGCGTGTATAACACACAACCATTGTGTGCTCATCATGTTTTGTACTTGAAATTACTCAATCCATCAGATATGCTCAACAAGGAATGTTCTTACCTGAACAAAATAGTAGGATTAAAAACCCCCCCAACGTGTGAGGGTTTTATATGTCCTAAGCTTGGACCCCAATGTGTGTGTGGGGGAGGGGGGGAGAGAACCAAGAAATAAGAAGATTAGGGCTTTTTTAACAAATATCCATATGAAACGAGTCGAGTCGAGCTTGAATCGAGTCGAGTCAAGTCGAGTGACCTAATGGTCGAACTTGACTCGACTCGAGCTCCTAAATGAAGCTTGGCTTGGCTTGTTCTACTAAGTTGAGTCAAGTTGAGGCGAGCTTTTTCGAGTCGAGTCGATCGAGTTTCTCGAGCTGACTCGGCTCATGACTAGCCCTAGGTTTGGGTATGCTTCAATTCTGGGCTCATAGGCTAAAAACTGATAAAACGGATGGATTGGACAGCATGGATAAGACACATACATCACAGTGGGCCCCACAGAGTGTACTCAATACCACCTCCTGTCCTAACATAGAGGAGCTAACCTAATGGACAGGATGGATGTCATGTAAACTTCTCGGTGGGCCCCATGGAACCGAGGATATGGATGGTATCCTCGAGCCTTTATTTGTACTAGTGGGTCAAGCGATGGGAAACATCCTAGCCCTAGAGATCTTAAGGGCATGGTCGCGACTCGTGATGGGACCCAACTAACACTGGTTTGGACCACTAAACGTGGGACCCACTCCTACAATTGAAAATCCGTGTGATCTATCCAAGATATGTGTGGGAGCCCACCATGATGTATCTATTTATCCACGCCGTCCATCCCTTTTCTAAGATACTGCTAAGGTATGGCCCCAAAAATGAGGAAGATCCAATACTTTAATAGACCACACTAGAGATGACTCAAATGCAACTTTAGTGGGCCCCAAGGCAGATCTAAGATACTCTTGCATTTAATGCAACTTTTATGAATCTGCATCCTCTGTTGGCTGGCTGCCAACAGAAAAAACCTGTGTGGAGCCATTTTATTGGTCCCCGTCATCACAAAGGTCTGCAACGTAGTCACATCCTCAGTGCCACCTGATCACACTAATGTCATGTAGGGCCTGTTTGGATGCAGCCGAAAAAGCTACTTTTTCTGCTGACGGCAGCAGTTTAGTCACTTTTTTTAGGATAAGTTAGTTTGGTTAATACATAATTAATATTACTTATTTATTGATAATCGATTAAATATTTCAGCATTTTTTTTTTTTTTTGCTTTTTCACTTTTCTTGATGAGAGCCTGTTGCTACACCCCTCTCTAAAACCCTAGCAGCCATCGAAGCCATCTCTCTCTCTCTCTCTCTCTCTCTCTCTCCCTCTCTCTCACCCCTAGATCTTGCAACAATTCATCAAAAGAGCATCAGAGATCTCCTCGATCCCGTGTTTCTCTCTTAACATTTTTCCCAAATCAACGAAGTAGGTGCCATTTGCATCTTAAGGTGTTGTTTCCTCTCTCTCTCTCTCTCTCTCTCTCTCTCTCATTTTTTTTTCTTCAAATGTGAAGAAACTCATAGTTCTTATCCATATCACGGTCTACACAATCGAAATCAATGAGCATTCATTGGTCTGAATAAATGCACAGTTTGTGGCCCACCCAACGAGTGAATTTGCCAGATTTTTCCCCTAGAAGAACTTCATGGTGTGGCCCTATTTTTTGTTCCAATGTTTGGGAATTATCAATGTCTGGTTTATAATGAATTATCAATGTCTAGTTTATAAGGAAGGTATTTTAATGTCTGGTCAGTAAAATCGCAATTGGATCCTTACATGCCACCCCATCATTCTCAAATTCAAATCCGTCGCAATCCTGTTCTCTCTCCTGCTGAAAATAAAAACAGAAAAACATATAAGAACTCAGTGCAACAAAATCAATGGCACTATAAACAAAGGCTTGTTTGGATGTTACACCAATTGCAGATCATGGATCCAACCCATTAGCGCATTTTGTAGGACGCGCCAAACAGGTCCAACTGATCAAAATTTGATTCCATCTTCAGTACGGGGTGCACCCAAACAGGCCATTAACTATACAAAGATGGGTTTTTAGTGCTCTCACGTTTTAGCATTCTCTTGCTTCTAGTAGTGATTTCTATCACTTGTTCTTCTGAAATCTTAGAAAGCCATTGCAATGATATCTGATCAAATGCAATTCAACATCGATCAGAAAGTATTAAGATTCTAAAGCTTGTTTGTGTGAAATTTATATAGAAAAGAAGTCATATGGTGGTCAAAGAACAAAGACAATGTAAGATCCAGATGTGTGCTCTGATAGATTCCTGTTTTTTTTTTTCATTTGACTAGATCATGACAGTGTTGGATTGAGATTTTGATTTGAGGAAGATGCTCAAACAACCAGGCTGGGCTGGCTTGTGATTTTACTTACTGTTAGAAGGTGGTGGACCATGTGGGTGCATTGGGTGGATGAGATTTGCTTTATACACACATGGGTTTTTGGTGAATGTATTTAAGATAAGGATGGTGGACATGTGGAAGGATTAAATAAACATGGGCCATTAGAAAATCAGGAATTGTATGATTAAGTATGTGTGCAGTGTGCTTGAGCTTTCAGTTTCTAAAAGTGATCCCAGCCATTGGTCTATTGAGCCCCACATGATGGACCATCCATTGAATTGAAAAAAAGAGGCCATGATTGGTAGCTTGGGTGTTAGGATGTAGGAAATTGTTGGGTCATGGTCTATCAACGGTGGATCCTGGCTCTATACACTGTGGGGCCCACTTGATGTGTGCTGTGAATATCCTATTAGAAATTTGTAGTGTCGATGATTCAATTTTGCATTTCGTTTCATGCAATTGCTGCTTAATTTTGTTACTTAATTCAGTAAAGGGTTACAATCCACCATCGCTCATTAATTCATATAATTTGTTTATACATTCATCTCTCAAATTGCTTGGGCTCATCCTTGTGTGTATGTTTGAAGTTGTATTTCTTCACTCATTCATATTATGCATTTCTCTTTTAGTTCACTTGAAATAAATATTCCTTTATTCACTAGAAGTTGTCAGTTGGAACTAATTTGAATGTTGGATTCCACTCTCACATGACACTGATTTATGTGCATGTTAATGACTATGTGGAAGAACATGGTGAAGCGCTATAAAAAACTGGTATTCAAAGAGGATTGGCAGAGGTTGTGTGGTTTTTTTCTTCTTTTTTTTTGGCTTGGATCAAGGTGATTTGTAGCAGTTGAACTCTAGAAGGTGTTAAGGAGAGGATTGGTAGATGTTTTTTTTTTTTTGTAGTTGAACACTTTCAACAATGTTTATAGTTGTTGAACGCTGGATGGATGTTGAATCAGTGATTTGTTTAGAATTGGAAGTGATTGAAAATGATATGTTATAGAATTAATTTTTTTTTTAAGTTACTTATTAATATGTTGTTACCAATAATACTTATCTACTTATTGGCGGATAAGCATGTTGTTTACCAAACATGCTTATCTGCTGATTTAGTAGAAACCAAGAAAACTTACTTATCTTATAAGTAGCTTATCTTAAGTAACTTACAATCCAAATGGGTCCGTAGTGTGATGTGGACCAATAAAAAGGCTCCGAACAGGTTTTTACTATTTGGCAGCTAACAGAGGATCCAGACTCTGATGCAACCCAAGCTCACTATTTGATGTGGTCCACTAGAGCCTTAGATCTATTTCATTTTTAGGTCCATGTCTTAACATGATCTTAGAAAAGGGGTGGATGACGTGGATAAACAAATACATCAAGGTGGGCTCCCACACAGATTTGGTTGGACACTTAAAAATTCGACCAGTCGGACGCAATCCGCATCTCGAGTTATCATTATTTGGTGTGGTCCACCTGAGCGTTGGATCTGCCTCGTTATTTGAATCATGCCTTAAAATGATCTTAGAAAAGCGATGGACGGTGTGGATAAACAGATTCATCACGGTGGGCCCCTCCACAGATTAGCATGGATGCTTGCGTCCATACTGAGGAAGGACGCAATCCGCGTCCATATAAGTCCTACTTTCACACCATATCTACTCATAGAGCTTATTATTACCTCATTCCAGCCCATAATATGCGGACACGGGTCTGGGCCTGATTTGAGAATTAAGGGCCCATGTTAGGCTCAAATAGTGCTGAGGTTGATAAGCTGGGCCCAAATGCTCGTTATTCCAGCCAACAAGCAGTGTGTCGGTGCCTAGGCCTGATCAAAGAGCCAAGGGTCTACAAGCTACAGATCCAGTCCTTGAGCCTGATCAGAGGGCTAAGAACCCAGACCCAAGCCCAAATATCTTGACATGAGTGGGCCCGTGATATCTTATTCCTGCCCACAAGCTACGGATCGGATCTGCACCCGATCAAAAAGGTGAGGACCCAAGATTTTCTTAATTACTCAAATAGTGTGGGGGGCCATGAGAAGGCCCAAGCCTCCCAGGAGCCCCGGATCCGACCCTAAGCCGTATCAGAAAGCTAAGAACCTGAGATTCGGATCCGATCCTGGGCCGTATCAGAAAGCTAAGAACCTGAGATTAAGAGCCCAGATCATCTTGAGAGCGCTGATCAGGGGCCAAGCTTTCGGACGCGACTTAGCTGCGATTTGGAACCAGCAATGTGGGTGGGACCCTGACCATGGGGCACACCTTGATGTATGCACTGTATATCCATGCCATCCATTTGTTTCGCCAGCTTATTTTACATGGAGTTGTACACAAACTGAGCCAACTCAAAAAGCTCGCCCGGCTTGGCTTGAAAAAGCTTGGTTCAGCTCGGCTCATAGGGTGGATCAAGCTAAGCCAAGTCTATTTTTTGGGCTCGTTGAAAATTTGAGTAAAGCTCAAGCTAAATCGAGCTCGATTCGGCTCAAACCAGGCTAAGATTAGCTTGATTTGTTTTTTATTTATTTATAAATGTGTAATATAATTTATATTTTATTCAAGTGCCCTTGCCTACTCGATCACCCCCCTAGCCTCAAACCCTCGTCGCCCGACTCCCAGTTAGACTTGCGCGGCTTGCTTGACGGCCATACTCTCTTCCCTCCTCTACCTCCAGTCTCTATTCCCCCCTCCCCCTTCATCTCTTAAATCCCCCCCCTCATCGTCAGGCTAGCCAACGCTCAGTTGATCGGACCCCTTGTACGTCCAACTGACCGCCCTCAACCTTCTCTGAGCTCAAATTGAGCCTCAAAAGCATGTCCAAACCAACCCGAGCTGCTCAGTAGGGCTCGATGACCAAGCCGAGCCGAATTTAGCCCAACCACTTTGCATGTCAAGTCGAGCCGAGCTGGTCCAAGCTCAATTCAATTCGACTTGTGTACAACTATAATTTTAGACCATGGTCCCAAAAATAAAAAAGATACAATTTTAAGTGGACCACACCATAAGAAACAATGATCATTGACCATTAAAAACTTTTTATGGGCGACCAAAGTTTTGGATCAATTGATATTTTCAATTTTCCCTGCATCCAAGTCTATGTGATCTTACCAACAAGTTGAATGGCAAGTAAACATTACGATGGACCTTAGGAATTTTTAATGACAGGCATTCAATGACCACTCTTTCCGGTGTTGTGCTCCACCTAAAATTTTTGGGACCATGCCCTAAAATAATCTGGAAAAACGGATGGACGGCATGGATATACATCGAGGTGGACTCCACGGTCAGGGTCCCACCCACATGGCTTTGGTGGAAAATTTTAAAGGTCAATGGTCAAACCACAAGACACATCTCTTCTAACCATGGTTTTAAGGCTCAGATGAGTCCTGTGCAACTCGTCCGTGTTGACTCGGCCGCAATTGGACCTGATCTGGTTTGAAATCACGAGTCAGATGGACAAGTCGCCCCGACTTGATTGAGTCGGCTGATTCACTTCCGATTTGACTGAATGAGACGTCCGAGTCGTCGTGTCTTTTAATTATGCTGGGCTTGCTACTGACCTTCCAGGCCCAGTCCGCAATTGGGCCAGCATCAGTTGTCCTTTTAGACTTGAAGATGGGCCTGTGCCTGGCAAGATAATTAACAAGAAAGGCCAGGATTTGACGATACTTTAGGGGCCCAATGTACTGTAATCTTGATGTGGGCCCATGGATTTTGCAATCATGGGCTGGTCCCACCCCTTGTTTTTGGGCCTGAAAAATAAACATTCTGGGCTCAGGTGCAGTCGAACCTGGCGCATTGTTCTGGGTCTTTAGTTTGAACAAGTGGGTCAGTAATTAAGTAATCAAGACTGTCCATCTGAAGCAATCCTGCATGGATGGATCATGACGCACCAAAATCTCATGGATTGAAAGGTCCCAGCCACCAATAATGGACCTTTTTCAGTTCAATGTGGATCGTTGTATTTCTATTCTTATTTCCCAGAAATTCAAGAGTCGAGCGAAATTATCCCATTGAGGCTATGAGGATATTTTCAAGCCATGGCTCATCCGTGTAAATAGACTTCACATGTCATCGTTTCCTCACATTCTCACGTTTGGATGAAATGCCCATTGCTCATACCTTTTTTGTGCCCACTACAATGTCTTTTGTGACATCCACTCCTCCTTTGTAACCTACCTGAATTTTGAATTTGCTTAGCCTTTGTTTGTTTGTTTGTTTTTTTTTTTTTTTTTTTTTTTTTTTTTTTTTTTTTTTTTTTTTTTTTTTTAATCTCAAGTCCTACATTGGACTATTGAAATTGATGGACGGCCTGGATGTCAACAAGAGTACAAGTGGGGCCCATCCAACCTTGCATGCCCAAGGAATCTTAGTAATGGGGTAAAAGTAAAACTGCAGAAGCCATATGAAACAGGAAGCGAAGTGCGTCCTGCCCCCACCTGGACGATAATACGTGCAGGCATGGCTCCATGGGCCCACTGTGATTTATGGACTTTATCCATGGTGTCTTTCCAGTTTGAAAGATCATTTTAGGGTACGACCCTGAAAATGAAGTGGATCAAAGGCTCAAGTGAGCCACAAAGTGGAGATTGAAATTTCACCATTAAAAACTTCTTGAGAAGTCTTCGATCAAGTTGATGTTTGTGTTTTCCCTTCATCCAGGTTTATAAGGCCTTATGAACAGTTTGGATGGCAAATGAATATCACGATGACTCCTGAGAAGATTTCAATGCTGAGAGTCACTATCACTGCTGCTTCCTGTGGTGTGTTACACTTGAACTTTGGATTTGTCTTGGTTTTGGACTCCTATATTAAAACAATATGGAGTATTCATGGACCGTGTGGATAAAACTATTACATCATGGTGGGCCCCACATAGACCCTTGCTAGATGACGCTTCCATGAACCATAGGTAGAGCTGAGAGGGCTTTTTACTATTTTTAAAAAGTGAATAAAGACAATTTTCAACCATATCAAAAAAGTCTTTATAGAGAAGTCAATAAAGATAATCATCAACCGTGAGTCAAAATCAATAAAGGATTTTCAACCATATTAAGAAAGGTTAATTACATTTTTTAAAATATTTTAAAAGTATATTCTAAGTCAATCATAACTTAAAAACTAAATAGCTTTATAACAAAAGTTTTTTTCTTTTTTCTTTTTCAGACATTATTACTTATTACTTAGGGTTAAGACTTCTACGCTAATTTTGAGTTAATTTTGAGTCAAAATCAATAGAGACATTTACTTATTACCAACTCATACTCTTGGGAGATATGACTTTTCGTCCCAGATGTGCACTCATTCATTATTACCTATACTATTCATACCAGTATTGCTTCAGGCCACATTTATACTATTCTCCATAAGCTTGCCGCAATCTTTATACACTTCCTCATCACCTTGTCATCAAGATGGAGATCACTAACCTTCTTTGACGTATGCCCATGCCGCTGGTTTTCTTTCCCATGTAGTTACCCCCCCCCCCCCCCCCCCCCCCCCCCCCCCCCCTCGCTCTCTCTCTCTCTCTCTCTCTTCTTTTTTCCTTATCTTTCCTGTACCCCTTCCCTTATTTTAGGGGTTCAGGCTTTGTCCTATAAATAATATATAAGAAAGTATTCCTCACTTGCCTTTTTGAATCTGGTGACTCTTCAAAGGTACACATAGAATAGTTGCATGGTAATTTAGACCGTCAAAACCCTTAACCACCTGATTCTTTTTATTTTTTCTGAATCAGGCCAATCGCCATTTTCTCTTAACTAGCCATTTCAAATCCATTAATTGGAAGGCTAGAATTGCTTCACCGGTGTCAATTTGGATATGAGCTCCATCCACAATGGGACCAACAATTTGGATGATATGGCTAGTTATAGATAAGTGCCACATATGAAGACTTGAAGAGGATGTACCATTACATTCTAAATGGTGCAAAACTAACATAGGAGTCTACCCCAATAACATTAACTTAGCTGGTAGAGTTGACCAACTTCCTGAAGTCTTGTTTCATAATCTAAATGGTGAAACATTTTATTTATTTATTTATTAATTACTGAACCTGAACCAGTTGAGTATTTAATACTTTTGGTTGGGCTTGGATTGGATAGCGTGGGTTGGGTTTCACGTCAATTCATCTTGAGGTTGGTATAATCCTATGTGGAAATTTATTTGGAGTGGAGCCCATCAGTGAAAATCCATAACATACCTGCATAATTGATTGCGATCCATGGGCCCCACTTGCCACTCCATAATCTAGGCCGGTCGATTTGCTAGGGTCAACCAGGATTCAGCAACAGTATTGATTGCCCATCCATAACCCACCAACACCATTTATTGCCGATCCATGAGCCCCGCTTGCCACTCCAAATTCCCAGCCGTACCATGTTGCTTAGGTCAACTAGGACTGACTCGGACCATGTAACATGTTGCCTGAGTCGGGCCCGGTCAGCCATACCCCCACCTTGGGGAGCGGATTAGGTGCGGGCCCACCTTGATGTATGTATTCTACATCCAGGCCGTCCATCCATTTTTCTAGATCATTTTAGGGCATGAGCCCAAAAATGAGGCAGATCCAATTGGCAGGAGGACCATACCATAGGAAACGGTGGCGTTTGAACGCCCTATCATTAAAAACTTCCTGAGGCCCACTGTAATGTTTATTTGCCATCCAATCTGTTGGCAAGGTCACACAAACCAACAAGAAGTTTTTAATAGTCAATCACCACTGTTTCCTATGGTATGGTCCATCTGAGATTTGGATCTGCTTGCTTTTTGGGTGGATGCTGTAAATTAATCTGGCGAAACGGATGGACGGCATGGACTTAGAATACGTACACCAAGGTGGGGCCCACAGTAAGGGCTGCGCCGTCTTGGGTGAGTCTGGGGCTCACCTAATCCGCTCCCCTTTTTAAGACTGCAGTATGGACCCACCTTGGGTCCAACAGAGACCCAAGTGGACCAAGACGAGTTGTATGGGATTTGTTGAAGTCTTAAAACCATGCATTGAAGAGATTTTGTTTTGTCCACAGGCCCACCGCATCCCCTGGGACCTACAATAGAGATGGACGGACGGTTGGGACCATCCATCTTCAGGAACAACTGTTGATAAGCCACAACCCCGTAACTCACAGTGAAAGACAGGTTGAGTGGCCCGTATTTAACTTCTCAAATTAACGGCTAGGATGATCCCTTGGGCGCGATTATGCAGCTCATATACAATAGCGGTGTCCTTTTTTCCAATCTTGAAGTATAGAGCGGCCAATAGACGAGGCTTATGTAAGTCGTCAATTAATTGATGGGGCCATTTTCTCTGGTTTTGAACGGCGGATCTGAACAGTTGGGTGACTATCAAAGCAACACAAATGGAAAACAAACAAATAAACCGTTTGAGAATATTCCATCACAATCTGCCATCAATAGCCTTAACAACATTCCTTCATTCAAGAGATGTATCAATATCTAGTTAGGTGAACGGTTTGGATCAGAGAGGGATGAGCCCCACCTAAAACCAAAGACCTGCGGTATACAATTTGGGAAAGCACTGCAAGACACATGCCTCTCATCCTTTACATTTCTATTATTATTTGTAAAAAGAATTGCCATATTTATGAGATTACAGGTACTTATCAATCCTCTTACACATGTGAGTAATGGCAAAGGTAGATAGACAGTATATGATGAAAGGTGCATCCCACCAACCGTCCATCTAATGACCGCTAGAAGACAACCCTCCTAATTCATCTTTCGCTTTTCATTGTCGCTTTGAAAGGAAGCAAAAAGAAAAAAAGAACCATTAAAATGCTACCGTATCTACCCTTATTTAATCCAGTCCCCATCCTCTTTAAATCACAGCCGTCCATGGCCGTTGGATCTTGGGTTTTGAACAGTACAGTTCGGCAAACACGGGAAGATATTTATGTGGTGGTTCGCAATTGCCTCCCGGAAATCGACTCTTCACAACTTGTCTATGCAGCATTTTAAATGACTCAAAAGTAAAAGCAAATTACAATTATTGCCATCCTTTTATGAGTTCGTTTTGTCCCTGTCGGGACTCAGAAGCCAGCGTGTGTCGCTGACGACTGCGGCCTTCCTGCTGAGTAATTGGATGATCGGAACCGTCCATGTTGTGTGGAATCTATGTTATACTGGTTTTCATGAGGAGATAACTCTGAAAGGTTGATTTTGATTATTCCTTCTGTAGTTGAGTTTATAACGATCAAAAGAAAAATTTTAATGGCTCAAATTCAACTCTGAAAATCAAAGGTTGGGATCATTACGGAAGTTTGATTATGAAATCATGGATTTTGTACGGTAGTAAATAGAATACGGAAGGTTCAAATAATTGGACCATCTTAGCATGTGCGCCCCAGTGGAGGGAGAGACACGGGAATCAAAAGTTAGCATCATTACCGAATCGTGGTTATGAGATGATGGATTTTATATGGTGGTAAACAGAATATGAACGGTTGAGATCATCGTGTGGGCCCCAGTGGATGGAGATACACACTGGGACCAGTGTCGGCATGGGGAAACGAACTCCTTTCTTACGACTGTCAATGGGTTGGCTTTGGATCTTGTATAGGTATATTTACGAGTCCCACAAGCATGTATAGCCAGCATTTGTACACACTTCCACAAGTGCAAATATGGGAATAGTATGCAAGATCCATACCGTCCACCAGTTGGGCTGCAACGTTTAGATACCTTGATAAAAAAAAATAATAATAAAAGACTGGTATGCTAATCAGGTGGTGCATACATATATGTTGGATGTGGACCTTTCTCCAACTTCTTCTAACCGTCAATTTTCTTCGTAAGTTTTGTGTACCAAATGATTAATGGGGGAGCCTAATTCTTGGTTCAAGACATCTGCGCATTGAGGCCATCTACTGGATAGATAGGATCTCACACGTTTGTGCCACATTAGCGAGTATGTAATAACAAAGTTAGGGATGAATGGTTTTGATCATCAATATGTGCTGATAAAAATAGAACATTGAAAAGAGAATTTCCAAGGACTCACATTCAACTACGGAATCAAAAGGCCAGGACTATTTTTGGAGCATTATTATTGTGGTGTCACAACGGTTCCAATCATCAACTAACTCAGCATGTGCGCCCCAGTCACGACATAGGCGAGAAGAACTTGTCATAGAGGAATCAGACACAATTTCATCTATTACTCCCTTTGAATTTGGATATTGACCACTAATTTTAGCCGTCTAGGCGATGGGCGTCAATCAGATGGCTAAGATTGTCAGTTCATTGTAATTTCTGGACAGTCCGGATATAAATAAATATATGGTACACGTATACACGTACATCACCAATATTTAGACAGGGCCACCAATTCAACATAGCCTAGCGTCGTCATCCGAAATGCCAAGCGCGATCGCCAGAGTGCACTCGTATGTAAAATCTGAGCCGACCATCAAGCAGTCTCCAGCGTCTAGATTCGTGTCATAAAAATAAGAAGAGATAATCATTGATCGGGCCACTTGAGTACAGAACAAATGAAATAACGGTTTAGATTCAATGCATGTATGATAGGAGATATCTTTTACAGCTTTACGGTTCAGATATCAAATGGTTGTCTCGATACCAGATGAGAGGCGAGTGCAACAGCATTTATATAACCAAGCACTGAAAGAATGAAGGGGAGCGGATTAGGTGAGACCCCGGGCTCAACCAAGACGGTGCGGCCCATACTCTGGGGTCCACCTTGATGTATGTATTCTGTATCCACTCTGTCCATCCGTTTTTCCAAATCATTTCAGGTCACAACCCAAAAATGAACCAGATCCAATTATCAGGCGGACCATAACATAGGAAATAGTAGTGATTGACTATTTGTGGGCTACAAAAGTTTTGGATCAAGCTCTTATTTGATTTTTCCCTTCATCCAGGCTTACTTGACCTTATCAACAGATTGGATGGCAAACAAACACTAAAGAACATTAAGGTACGCCCTATGAAGTTTTAATGGTAGAGCGTTCAATCACCACTGCTTCCTTTTGTATGGTCCACCTGATTATTAGATCTGGTTCATGTTTTAGGATAGTACCCTAAAATGATCTGTAAAAGCGGATGAACTGTGTGGATACTGGATAAATACATCAAGATGGGCCCCACGGTAAGGGCCGCACCGTCTTGGGTGGGGCCGGGGTCTCACCTAATCCGCTTCCATGAACTGCACGGACCGAACTCATAGTCTCATATGCTAGTCATGCACCATTCATTGACCCATCCTCCTCGTACAGTCATACGTGGCACTGACCTACAGCTAACTGAGACCATGAAAATCCGGATCCATCATGAATGTAGCACGTGTTAAAAATCACACTGATCAAGAAATCCAAACCATCAAATTATAAAACTGGACGGTTAAAAGTAGAATAGCGAGTGGTCCACATTCGAAGATAAAAAAACCCGATGGTTAGAATTATCTTCTGAATTAAAATTTTCAGATACTCTCCATCTACACCTGCGTCAGTTATTAAAGGCGGACTGGATTGCCGTACAGCTATGCCATGTGTACGTTTGAAGTCTCACCGCAAACTTTTAGATGCCGCAGAACTAACACAGCAGTAAAGCGGTCACCGGACAGCGTCCTTCGGACCTTCAACCCTTCCTGTGGACTGCGGTCCTGTGCAATTATTGGGTGCAGCCGTAAACAATGAAAGCTCTGTGGGTCCATTTAAGATACGGATCCGCTTCATTTTAGGCCCGCTATGAAAATAACGTGGCAAAACTGATATGGAAAAATGGACCTGTGAATATAACACATATATCAGGGTGGTCCAGTGAACTTTGCCAAGACAGTATCACAATTAGGGCTGCACATATGCTTAGTTAACCTGCCCGACCCAGTAGAAATCTGATCTGTCCTGACCCGGCTGAGAAAATGGTCCGGTCCCAGTTGGATGCGGTTGGACCATTTTTAATTTCGGTACAATTTATGGTACATGTCAAACCCGCCTGACCCGACCCGTACCCTAACTCGTGTATACCCAACCCATTCCGCCCGACCCAAACCACCCCGTTTATACTAGTTTATTGCTTTTAAAAATATCTGTATGACATTATTAATATGTCGAATGGTCATTAAACATTAGGGTGAACTCTATAATCTTTTAATGATGAAAGTTCAATATGACGTCTTATTTTTGTAGTGTGGTCTACCTAAAGCTTTTATCTGCTTCCTTTTTAGGACCATGTCTTATAATAATCTGGAAATATAAATGGACGGCAAGGATTTACAATATATACATCAAGGTGAGCCTCATGGTTAGGGCGTCACTCACATGGTTGGTTTCAGGGTTTTACCTGCTCTCACCCAAGCTGTGCTCAGGGAGCAGATTTGGTGACATCCGGGATCCACCAAGGTGGGTAGCCTGAGACTATGTGTCTTAAATCCACACCGTCCAACTATTTTGAAATATCATTTTAGGATATGATATAAAAAATGAAGCTAATTCAAATCTTAAGTGGACTACACTATAGAAACATAGACCCAACCCAACCCAACCCAACCCAACCCAACCCAACCCAACCCAACCCGGTTTAGCACATAGGGTAGGGTAGGGTAGGGTAGGGTAGGGCAGGGCAGGGTAGGGTTAGGGTTAGGTTGGGGTTGACCCTTTTACAAGCTAGGTAGGGTTAGGGTTGGCCAGCCCATCCTGCTTGCAACATGGGCAATACCCAGACTTCTAAAACATATTTAGGTTTCTTTCAGGGTTGGCCCAACCTGACCATAATCCGACCTGTGTGCAAGCCTAATCACAATATCCACCTGTGTTATACAATGCGCAATCCGAGTCTGTATCTGTAACATCCACTCCATGCATCAGGTGAATCACTGAATATAAATCCTTGCGGCCATAAATCATCCATATCCACAAATCATATTGGCCACACTAGAGCGAGAAAATGGGACGGGATTCCAACCATAGATTTGTGAATGGGGCCAACGTTGTGGATATTTAATCCAGGCCGTTGATCAGGCTTGAATCCCAAGAATGAAGGGAAGTTACAAAAATCAGCCTGATCCAAAACTCAGACACGCCACACTGCGTGTTTTCAGGCTCACATATGTTTTTATCTGTCCACTTTAAAATCTGATGGACAGACTGTTCGTGACACATACGACACGGTAGGTCCCACACAGCATGATTGTACACGATGGCTAGAAAAGGTGCCGTTGACGATTGCGGTCCCCCGTACGAACCGCGAGTCGAGTTGAGGAGAAGAGGTCGGAAAAAGTTACCTGATTACTTGCCACGTGTCTCATTTTGATTGGCTCTTACCAACTGCTTTTAATCCCCCCTTACTCAACTAGGGAAGAAAACCACGTGAAAACGATAAATACGAACGGCGACTCCACGCTCTCGCAGACACTATTACACCCGCATCTGCTTTTCTAAAGCCCTTCTCTCTCTCCTCTTCCGTCTCGACGGCAACCATGACGCCTCCTTTTCTCCCCGGCCGTCAGCTTTTGACGCCCCCGTCGTACATTGCAATGGCGAGAAGAGTTCTCGGATAAGATCGCGAGATTGCTGAATTTCTCGACGAGGTTTGGATTTCTGACATCGGCGTTTGGAGTTTTTCTTGTTTTCGAGTCTCCGGTATTTTGCCTAGAAATTGACGGGAGAGACGGTTCTCCTGATAATATCGTAGATAAGCGTAAGGGAATGGGGAAGAAGGCAAGCTGGTTTACTACAGTGAAGAAAGTCTTCAAGTCTTCTTCCAAGGAATCGGAGAAGAAGGTATGTGAACACCTCTCGAACTGAATATGCTTTTCCTGCATTACGAAAATGCCCCTGGCTTTTTTCTTTTTCTTGTTGATGGAAAATGGAATGTAGATGGCAAAATAGTTGTAAGGTAGCAGACGAGAGAATCTAAACAAAACAACGAGGGCATTTCTGTCTTTGCGCAGAAAGCCTCATTTTTACCGTTTCTTTAGCGGGACGCTTGAATATACTCTGGCGGTGATGACGCTCGATACACAGGCACTAAAAAAATTACATGGATTAGCTCAAATCAAACCGACGAAATTGTAGGATAAGCTGCCTCTAAGTCACGATCTCAAAATCAGATTATTTAAATGATTCCAACCTCTATTTGTTGACGCTTGTTTGTCGAAACTCGGAATGGGATCTCTGGATATATATATCAACAGATCAGATAGTCAGATAATCGAGTGAGTCTAGTTTTTGGCTCACCGTCCATCAAAACTGGGACCCACATCTAGTTAACGGCATGCGTATCATCCATCGAAATCTGCCAGAGTAGATAAAAGTTTTTTTCTTGTGGTAAGGGCCAAAACAGTCAAACGGAGACCAACGTGTCCCCTGTTTTTTTCTGATTTTATCCTTTCCTTTTTTCTGACTTCATCTTTTTCTTCTTCGGAGGGGAGCGAATTAGCTGTTACCCAGGTAATACCTTAGTGGGTGTTACCCCTACCGTGTGGGGCCTACCTTGATGTAGTTTTTGTATATCCATGCCGTTAATTTGGTGTTACAACTAATTCAAGAAAGAGATCCAAAATTATAAGAAGATCCAAATCTCAGGTGGACCATACCAATAGAAAGCGTGACGAATAATCATTAAAAGCATTTTGCGGGCCACAAAAGTTTTAGATCAATCTGATCTTTAAATTTTTCCCTTCATCCAGACCTTCTTGACATTATGAAGATCTTGGATTGCAAATAAACATTACCAAAACCTTACGATTGGCTCTTTGGAAATTTTAATGGTGAGCACTCAATCAGAACTGTTTCCAGTGTTATGGTCCACTTGAGATTTGGATTTAGATAATATTTGGAAGACAATCCTAAAATTGGCTGGAGAAACAGATGGACGGCGTGGATATACAAAATACTATCCATGTGGGCCACATGGTAGGGGTAACACCCACTAAGCTGTTCCCGGGGTAACACATATCTGTCAGGATCTTCGCATGAGGGGCATTCCTGTAATTTACCTGACACCCGGAGCCAGCAAAAGTGCCCCTCGCACATTGTGGCGATTCATCCACCGTATATCCACCGTATATGGCATGCTGCATGCAGGCGTGCCAATGTGGACCAACCATATGGTGGATCCCATCGTTAATCATCGCTGTAAAAGTAAGACTGAAAGCATCGGATCTTGACCGTAAAAGAGTTTCCTGCCAATCCCAAAGCTTTGACGGTTAGGATTGTCTGATCAGCATGATTTCGAGGTTGCTCAACGTCCACAATATCGAGCTCAATTTACACGGTCCAGATGACATGCGACGTATGCAGCGCGGTGGATGAATTTTGAAAGAGACGAAGGACCGGATTTCCTGCGAAAGGCGAAGTTCCTGCTTGGGAACCTAGGTGGGGCCTACTGTGATGTTTGTGAGAAATCCACCCCGTCCATCCGTTTTTTGAGCTCATGTTAGGACATGAGACAAAAAATGAGCCGGATGCAGGACCCAAGTGGGCCGAAAACGTGAGGATTAAACTTCCACAGTTAAAATATTCATGGGGCCATAGAATTTTTGAATCGGGCTAATATTTGTTCAGTTCATCCCAGTAAGAATGACGTTATGAACGGTATGGATGGCGTAAAAACATCACTGTAGACCCGGGGAGGTTTCAACGGTAGGAATTTCCCTACCTACTTTTTCTTTTGGTGCGGCCCACTTGAGTCTTGGATCTGGTTATTTTTGTTTGCAAGTACTAAAATGAGCGCACAAAACGGATGGACGGGGTGGATTTCTCACAAACATCACGGTGGGCTCCGCCTATGTTCCCAGCACAGGAACTTACTGCGAAGGCTTTCGCAGTAATGACCAACAGCTGCAGACGTTGCACACGTGCCAACCTGTCGTATGTGTGGGACAACTGAGTCGTGCGTCGAGGTGGGCTTGGAAAGCCCACCAATGGCCCCACATCCAACACATAGGTGGGGTCCGATGACCCATTCACTTTATGAGTGGGCCGCTCCAACTTTCCACGTTGGCACGTGTGCTCGTGCCTTCAGCTTCAGATCAGGGGTATTTACGTAATTTCGCAACGTTGGGGACTAACATGCATCCATCTGCAGAAAGAGAACGTAGAGAAATGGCAGCCAGAGATGCCGGAGATAGTAACGTTGGAGCACTTTCCGAGCGAGACCTCGCTGGACGCGACGAACGATGAGAGCTCGCCGGCGTCCCCAACAACCGACGATCGAAAGCATGCGATCGCCGTCGCGGTGGCTACGGCCGCAGCAGCGGAAGCGGCGGTCGCTGCCGCTCAGGCAGCCGCGAAGGTCGTTCGTCTAGCCGGCTATCGACGTCAGTCCGAGGAAGAAAGAGCTGCCATTTTCATTCAGTCATTTTACAGAGGATACCTGGTAGGCTACTTCACTGCGGGGGTTAGCACAGAGAGTTTGTGCGCACATTATTCTCCCACTACCTGAATTCAGATTTTCAAAAGTCCATTTTGGAATGCTTTGTTGAAGTTCCCGCCTGCAGTTGTTGGGTGGTGGGAGATATTCGTGCGCTGAGCGTATACAATCTTTAGGCTGGAACGGACGCTGTCTCATTGGGCCCAACAGATGGTTAGAATATTCCAATCTTCAGTGGGCCCAAGAGATGAAAGGTCCAGATCAAACTACCCGCGCTACTACTGATCCCAAACAGGGACTCGTCGGAAGGTGTCTGTTGGATAGGCACGTGAAATATTAGATCCGGACCGTCATCTAGCGCGTCCCTTTCGTCTGTGACTGAAAATCGCACTGAATGGACGATCCTATCCTTCGAATGTACAATCAAATAAAAATTGGATTTAACCGAAGAAACGGACGGCTAGGATCATTCGTTTGGTGTGATTTTTAGCCTACGATCATCTACTGACAGAATCAACCAGTTTAACAGCACGGATACACCTTCGCATCTGCCCCGTATGAGGCAATAGCCAGCGATCTTCTTCTTTTTTTTTTTCTTTTTTTTTTTAACGCATCTCTCATTTGCGTGCATTGGGGTGCACGGTTCATGTTGTAGGCCCGACGAGCACTTCGTGCTCTGAGGGGGCTGGTCAGGCTACAGGCTCTCGTTCGGGGCCACAACGTACGGAAACAGGCGCAGATGACCATGCGGTGCATGCAAGCTCTCGTACGCGTGCAAGGCAGAGTAAGAGCGCGGCGTCTCCAGCTCACCCAGGAAAAGCAGATCCGCAAGAAAGTCGATGTAGAGGGAGAAGGAGAAGAAATGCATGGGATGAAGAACCCTGAAATGGATGGATGGGATGGGACGCAACATAGGCCGGAGACGATCAGGGTCCACTCTCAACGGAAGCAGGACGCCGTGATCAGGCGGGAGAGAGCTCTCGCTTACGCTTTTACGTACCAGGTATTTGTTTAGGAGAGAAATGTTAAGCCCAGACGACGGTGGCTGTCTGTTCATTGGCTGGGCCTGGGCTGTTCATATAACTCCTTTTGACTGTCGCGTGGCCCACCTGATGAGCAGACCAGCTTGATTTCCTATTGAGGGTACTCCTGCCAATGGATGGACTGGAGTCCTCTACGACACCTAGGAAACAAAACGAGTTCCGTGGGCCCACCATGATGTATGATTGAAATCCACCCTGTACATCAGTTGAGACACCTCATGTTAGGTCCTGAGACCAAGAATCAGTCCTCTCCAGACATTATTCGGGCGGGAATGGGGTGCCATCCATTGAAACCTTCCTCGGGCCATCGTGTTGTTTATATGCCATTCAACCGTTCGATAAATCTCAAAATCACCCTCATCCAAAACTCATGTGAGCCATACCCACGCGTGAATTTAGAGGATTTAGGGATGAGCTTAAATTGTTCCCGTGGTATGGCCCATCCCATTTTTGGATCGATCTGGATTTTGTCATGTACAACTAAAATGAGGTGGCTGAACTGATGAGCGGGGCGGATGTCAAAAAAACATTACTGTGGATCCCACAGAAGTCGTGTGTTGCAAGCGCTTCCTACGACAGGTGTTGCAGAGGATTCCGGGGCCTAATAAATGACCCTGATCTCGCATGTCTGTGCCATGCTGACACGGTGCATCTATTCATCGGCGGGGCCCACCATGCATGGCCCACTGCCTAAAGGCTGCACTTATTAGGTGGTCCTAGCTTTCAGCCCCCATTAAATGACGGAAGTCGCCGGACGAGCGTTCAGGTCCACTACACGAACAGCTATGAATTCCATTCACGTGGCCTTGTGTACGATGGAGATGCGCCGCTCCGTTGGCCTCGTTAAACGGCATTAATACATCTTCATTGACCCCTTCCCAGTTCTTTCTGTTGAGAGAGAAGCTTTTTCATGCTCTGGCAGAGGTTGATTGTTGGTACACATGCACATGGCAAACGTATCACCTGAATGTGTTGTCCAAGTCATGGCCCGAATTCGTACACGTAATCAACCAAAACGGGATTGAACGGGAATATGGTGGACCAACATCCTCGAGGGGAGTTATTTGATACTCTGACTGGATATGACGCTTGATACGCAGGCACTTAAAAATTGTACACGTGGCGTATATTAACTAGAACTAAACCAACTGAATTGTGGAGCCCACAAAGTTGCGTTAAAAAAAATTTTAAATCGTACCAGTGAACTGTTTTCATTCTTAACCGTCCAGAGAATGCCCTCCAATCCGATGGTTAGACAATTAAATAAGTTTAATTTATTTTTTTTATTTTTTTTTTTTTTTTGGTAAATCTACAGTCTGGTGTCTTTTTTAAGAAAAGTTTCCAATAAGCTACGCTTTACACTAATTATTATCAATTGAATTTTTTAAGGGGAGTTGGGGTTGCCGTGCAAGCAAAGGGGTCGGTATGGCATCTAATAGAGCCTTGGTAAGATCAGGGGTGACTCAATGTTTTATTTGGCGTGGCCAACCCCCGGATCACGTGTCAGCCTATTTCATATAATCATCACCTTGAGTTTTGTACCTCTCCCTTATTATTTTCTTTAGTATGGCTCACCTGAATAACATGTCAGTCTATTTTTTTATCCCTACAAGGGATTACACACTAAATGATTGAAGTGAATCTCACATACACATTATGGTCAGCCTCACAAAATTGTCAAGGGTGACCTCCCTCTCCCTAGTGCTAGGGGTCTGTCGTGATATTTATGTGCAATTCCACATTAGTTGTAGGAGCTAAAAAATCTCACTCGCTCATGATTGGGCGGGGCACACAGAAAACAATGGGAAGAGAGACATTCACCTTTGATTTTTACCTGGCTCATTGCAATGATTATATGAAATCCACTCCATCTATTAGACGACCCACCAAAAGTTAGGCCTAATATTGGGCCCATCTGTGATTCAAGTGGGCCATTCAAAGAAAAACAGTCTGGAGAAAGCTTGTTCTGTTTACTGTTTCCAATGGTGTGGCCTACTTGAGTGATGGATGGAGCTGATTTTTCGGCCTGGCCTAACATGGAGTGATATACAGGGTGGATTTCATAAAAATATCACCAGGCCAAACCTTTTCAGTGTTAAGATGAAGTTATCTTCACTGAGTCTATCACTGTCCCAAAGGTGTGGTGTCTATGGTCAAACCTTTGCTGACACCTCTAACCCTCTCATTGAAAACCTTCTCAATAAAGGTACAGGAATGTAAATACGTAGGTAGTTTCTTTTATAAAATTCCCTTCCATTTATGGTCCCGATGCATCTACTGGTGCCGGGCATTTGGGCAGTTGTATTTTAATTACTTGTAGTCTATGCATGCAATAGGTAATTTTTAAGTGCCTGCGTATCATTCATCACACTCTGGCCGAGTATCCAAAATTTCCTCAATTCTATGCAACACCTGCAGTACGGAGTAGGTAAAAAAACATCTATTCCGTCCATGAATGGAATATACACACCTTGGGGCCAAACACGCAAACCTATGGTTGGTGTCCCCTTTCCAGTGTTTTCTATATTGTGGCCCGCCGAAGTTGTTTATGGGTCTGAGTTTTTGGACCGATAACCTAACATCAAGGGCGACGCCTGATGGACGGAGTGGATCACATACACCCACGGCACCGTGGGCCTCATGAATCTTGGGCGTTGTATACGCAGTACAACAGATGTTGTGTAGTCTTCCCGTCCGAATATGGTGGAGCCATCCATCCATAACACACTTGATGGCGAGAAAACAGTTCGAAACACGTCCATCAGAATATCCTAGCCATCTGATCAGTCTGCTTCAAGGTAGCCGTACACGCAGGAAGAGTATAAGGGTCCACATTCGGTGCGGGAGAGTGAAGAAAAGCGACACGGAGATGATTGTTCAGTGTGTATGAGTTCTGAAACTTATACCATAAATGATATGTATAAGTAAATGGACGGATCGGATTGATGCAACACCTTTCCAAATGTACAGCTGATGGATGGCTCTACCATACACGTTTGGCCTAATGATGTCAAAGTAATTGTAGTCGGGATTAACGAAAATTTGAGGTAGGACACTTTTTGGCAATTCCCTCTCACGTGTGACAGCTTGGCACACGCGCTTGAGATACAAGCCGCTCACTTGAGATGCCTTGTCTAAAAGAAAAATACAGGTTGATACGATCATCAGCTGGGCCACATTGGTAAGGTCGACCGACGGTCCAAGTTGAGCATAGACATGTAGTTCGTTGGCCGTCAGATCAGCCTTATTTTTTTTATTTTTTTTACAAAAGGCATCTTGATGGCGGGGTCCACATAATTAACGGTTTAGATCATTTACAAGAATACTCCGCTGTCAATTGCGAGATACTAGCATCTTTATTTTTCCTGTGAAGCAGCAGCAGCAACTGTGGCAATCGGATCCGGATAAGCCGCAATGGGGCTGGAATTGGCTCGATAGATGGATGGCCTCTCAACCGTGGCACTCGCGACACGTGGCACCACCAGAGAGCTCCTACGTCACACTCACGAACACTGACGACACGTCCGAAAGGACGGTCGAGATGGACATGTCCAGACCATCGGGCCGTTACACGCCCGATAGGATCCCAAATCCGAACGGGCACGGGTACTCAATGTTGGACCCGAGCGCACCCGACAACGTACCCGACGATGGGAAAGGTACTCAGGTTGTCCCCAGTTACATGGCCGCTACTCAGTCCGCTAAAGCCAAGGTCCGGAGCCATATGCCAACCAAGCAAAGGGCCCCATCTGCGCACCAATGGAACTCGTTTACGCGGCGTTCATCGGTCGGCTACGATTCGTCGAGCTCAGGTGGTGGGAATGTGGTCTATCTGGCGCCAAGGAGTCCAAGCCCAAAGGCCAACGTGGTGCGAGCAACGACGCGGCGGTTCACCGGCTACAGCCCTGATTCGAGCGGCGGAGATGATCGGACCCCACCATGGGGTGGATCAGGAAGGAGGAATGAATTTGTGTGATGTCCAAGCAAGTATTCACGCATCTATATGGTTTTTCTTTTTATTCCAGTCGAGGAACGATCACATGCAGCTATTGCATGGTTTGCTTACTATATTACACCATCTTTCCCTCCAAAATGTCATACGTGTACAAAATCCTAGCCGTGGAAAAGGTGGCCCACCTCAGGAAGATCCCGTGGCATAAAAAAATCAGCTGACCCACTCTTGAAGGGTCCACATCTTCAGGTCAACTGGATTTTCCACCGTTGCTTCAGATGGTGTGGGATGTGGCCCATCCAATGAGCAGATAGTGCTGATTTTAACACCAGGGGATTCTTATGATGAGGTCCACCTTTTTCACAGCTAAGATTTGTTGAGTGTGTGACTGATGGCAGGAAAATCGGTGTAGCATGTTGAGCTTCACCGTGCTGTGGTTGTTTGTGACTATTCCTCCTTTTTTTTTCGTGTGTTTTCAGTAAATATATATTTATTCGAGAGGCGTGCACTCCATACACGGGACTCTATTGTATTATGTTATCGTATCTGTAACTTGAAACATCGGGAGGAACAGGGCCACTTGCTATTGTAAGCCCCTCCTTCTACGTGACTGCGCACGTGCAAGAATAAAATGATTTGATCGTGGGGCCACTTGAAAGGATGATCCTAGCCCTCCAATCAAATACAGCATTTGGCTACCTATCATAGCTACTCTTTTTTATGTTTGCCGGTGTGACCTAGTGGGACCATCTTAACCATCCGGTCTATCACCTACCAATGGATGGTGGATTATAAAATAACAACGGATGCGTAGGATTGTCTAATTTGCTCAATTTGTACAGTTGTCCAACACGTAGGGGGACCATATTGATGGATGGTCTGGATTGCAGGACCATTTTGTCACGTGTCCAATTTGACTGACGAAAAAAAAAAAAGTTCATGAATGTGGGGATATACTAAAATATGTAGAAATTACATTGTTCAGGCGATCCCAACCGTCTAATTGGTGACCATAAAATGGATGGTTGAAAAGCAAATTCTGAAAGCAAAATCATAAAAAAGTGGGGGCCACTAGATTGAAGTAAGATGGTAAGAAATTATGAGTGTAGCACAATGAATTAATTGCGTGATACAATGGAAACATATGAGATATGACAATGAATAGATGGGAGTCCAACTACAGCTGACCAATCAGACAGACATGCCAGCAATACACACTTATATGAGATCTCAGCCATCGATCACGTAGGGATGTATGCCTTGGCTGGACTCAGCCACATTGAATCTCATGGGTCGGGCCTGAATCCTCTTATAGATAGACCCAACCATCCGATACATGGGTCAGCTAATTTTGAGTTCCACCTTAATTATACATATTTTAACCAAGTGGGTTTGGGTTGAAAATACATTCTGTAAAGATGAGTAATGGCTGCATTTCTCTTTTTCCCACTTAGGGAGACTCCTCTAGCTCATTTAAAATAGTCCGCAGTGACCATATACGTTCGACCATCTCAAATAATCATATGTGAATAAAACTTCTTAATCAATCTGGCACTGTCGAAAAGTTAGTACTTGACATAAGACTTCTTAACTACTATCGTTTGATATCATCCATGTGAAGTTCTTAATGATATGGGACTTTTCATTAGAAGAGACTAAGGGCTCGTTTGGATACCACCAAATAAGTTGCTTTTTTTCTAATGAGTTGCTTTTTTTCTAGCTAGTGCAGTAGATAAGCAACTTATTTGAGATAAGTAAATTTGGTTTAAGACCAATTATAAGTAACTTTTTCATTTGAAATTATCTTAATGACTTCAACTTGTTAAGTAGAAACCAAGATAAGCTACTTCAAGCGTAAGTAACTTAAGATCCAAACGCCCCTAGGTGGCACCTGCGACACACATGGAGAGGAAGGAAGAGAGATCAAGGAAAAGTTGGAATCTAGAGAAAGAAAGTTTGTGGGACCTATATGTGGGCATTTGTGTTGAAATCTATTAATTAGGTATGATTAATCAAAACATTTATGGCTAAGCATTCAATTGCTTTGTTTACTAAGTATGGCCTACTTACGTTTCGGATCCACCTCTAGTTTTTTGGGCTATCTCCTAACATGAGCTGGTAAAACTAATGAACAGAGTGGGGTCACATGGACATCATTATTAGTTTAGTAATATAAACTAATAAGTTTACTTAACTAAAACTATAAATAACTTGTATATAGATCGGGTTCGGGTTGGGTGGGGCAACCCAAGACCTTAACCCAAACCCGACCCAAACTTTATCGGGTTGGTGTTTGCATAGCTCAAGCTCGAGATCGGATCCAATAATTTTTGCCCAAGCCCAACCCAATGTCAGGTCCGTACTGTTGAACCCACCCGACTTTCAGCCCTAGACAGCATGGATAATGCAGATCGGTTGCTTGTGGAGTCCCAACTCAAATGGAAGCTGCACCAAAAATATCTAATATTGAATGTGGATTGTTGGTGTTCCGACAGATGATCTGTAGAACACAATTCAAAAGGTTAAGATTCTCCTAGGGGAGAATTTTTAGTGATAGTCAATCCATAGTGGGACACCACAGACCAACGGTCTGGATTGTGTAGGGCGTTTGTAGCTAAGCACACCTGCAGGGCAAGAGATTCAATGCCTCCAGTCCAGGTGGGGTACCATCCACGTGATAAATGGCTTCCTGATGGATGTTGAAAGTTGAGCTGTCAATGGGCTCTGCTTGGGAGTGGCAAAGTCCCCATCATCGAATCCGTTAACATTTTGGGCCTGGTCGCGTGCCTGAAAAACCATAGGCCCATTCCAGGCCCACGGAACATAAATGGGCCTAGTTTGGGCTGTACTGGCCTCCAATAGAAAAAATCATGGTATCTAATCACTGATCCAGATGGGGCTTTTTTCGGCCTGTATATAAGGCACTATGTTGGCCCACAGGCATGAGAACTAAGGTGCGGGCCGTCTGTGGTTGGATTCACTAAACGGACGGTCCAGAATCCCTCTCCCCTGCTGCTTGTAGAATGGAAAATTGGTTCCCATGGGGAGCGAACTAGCTGTTACCCTGGTAACAGCTTAGTGGGTGTTACGCCTACCATGTGGAGCCTAACTTGATATATTTGTTGTTTATCCATGCCGTCCATCTGCTTTTTCATCTCATTTTAAGATGAGATCCAAAATAATAAGAAGATCCAAATCTCAGGTGGACCATACCAATAGAAAGAGTGATGTATAACCATTAAAAAACTTTTGTAGGCCACAAAAGTTTTGGATCAATCTGATCTTTCTAATTTCCCTTCACCCATATATTCTTGACATTATTAACAGGTTGGATTGCAAATAAACATTAATAAAATGTTACGATGGTTTTTTGGAATCTTTAATGGTGAGGCACTCAATCAACACTGTTTCCTGTGGTGTGGTCTACCTGAGACTTATATCTGTATAAGCTTTGGTATAACATCTTAAAATAGTCTGAAGAAACGGATGGACGGCGTGGATATACATAAAATCATCAAGGTGGGCCCCACAGTAGGGGTAACACCCACCAAGCTGTTACCCGGTAACCGGGTAACACCTGTTTGCGTAAAAGACGGGTCATTCATCAGCACATTTTTAAGGTGCACCGTCTCATCATCCACCGTTCTTGTGGTGGATGTGGCATTGCCTGAAAACCACACTAACGAAACGATCATGATCATCCCAATAAAGAGTATCAAATGGACGGTCAACAATAAAATGATCAATGGTCCGAATTGAATTACAAAAATCGGATGGTTAAAGATTGTTTGATCAGTTACAGTTTCAGTCCTGGGATTGAACCCACTATTTCGACTCACAACTTAAAACTTGGTGATGAACTAACAACGTAGCCTCGATAGCATCCGCCCCCCTCCAGGAAGGAACGGGCAGATTGTGTGTGGGGTCCACCGTGATGTATCTTTGTATCCACGCGGTCCATCCCTTCTCTCACATCATTCTAAGTCAAGAGCCTAAAAACGAGGCAGATCCAACGCTCAAGTGGACCACACCACAGGAAGTAGCAGTGGTAGTGACAACTACTGTAGGAGCCTTCCTAGGGCCTACCATGATGGTTAAGTGCTATCCAACCTGTTCATAAGGTCGCATAGACCTGGATGAAGGGAAAACACAAATATCAGCTGCATTTAAAATTTCTTAAGCTCCCAAGAAATTTTCAACGGTAGAAATTTAATCCTCACTGTGTGGTCCACGATCTGCCTCATCTTTTGGGCTTAAACACTAAAATGATATGGAAAAGTCGATGGACGGTGTGGATAAAACTCACACATCAATGTGGGCCCTGCCCGTTCCTTGCTAGAGACGAGTGGCGGCCGGACGCTTTCCATTTCCGTTCCCAATCGATTCACGGCGAAGACAGCTTTTTTTTTCTTTTTTTCACATGATTTATCATTCTCATCGCCATTAGAGCTGGTTTCACGGAGTTGGCACCTTTATACACGTGCTTACCTGACATGCAAGTAGGCTATCTTGGGGGCGGCTTCAGTGGGTGGGATCCCTGACCGTGGGGCCCACCTTGATGTATGTACCTTATATCCATGCCGTCCATCCGTTTTGATAAATCATTTTAGATCATGATCCAAAGAATAAAGCATATCTAAATCTTATGTGAACTGGGATTAAACGACCACCGTTGAAACATTCATATGGCTACAAAATTTTTGTATCATGATGATATTTTTTGTTTTCAGTTCATCCCAGTGGGTGGGACCCACCTTATAAATAGTTTGGATGGTATATAAACATAAGGTGGAGCCGAGGAAGGTTTCAATAGATGGGTGGATTTCTCAAAAACATCATATGGGACCCACCTAGATTACCATGGGAAACTACTCACCACTCGATCCACGTCGACCGAGGACGCTGTTCTTTGTCAGGTCCTGGCTATTTGTACTCTTTAAACTAAAGTGGACCACGCAAAGTTCATCTTCAATGCTACACCATGTATTTGTTCTCACCTTTTCCTTTTAGAGAATCGGATTGCGTGCGGAGTTACTCTTACCGTGCGGAGTAAACTCAGTTGAGCCCACCTAGAATGTATGTGCTTTATCTATTCTATCCGTATGTTTTTTCAGCTCATTTTAGTGGTTGAGCTCAAAATTTAAGTATATCCAAATCTCAAGTGGACCATGCCGTTGAAACCTTCCCAGGCCCTACATTGATGTTTATTTGTCATCCAACCTGTTCATAAGATCACATGGATATGGATGAAGGGCAAACATAAATATCAGGTTGATCCAAAACTTTTGTGTCCTTCGAGAATTTTTCAATGGTAGACATTCATTTCACATATTTCTTATGGTGTGGTCCACTTTAGATTTTGATATGCTTCATTTTTTGGCATCATACCTAAAATTTTCTGTTAAGATGAATGGATGAAGCGGATAAAATACATAAATCACTTTGGGCCCCACAGAGTTTACTCCGCACGCTCGCATGCAGAGTTACTCAGTACACAATCCGCTTCCCTCTTTTAGTGGTCGTTAAAATAGTTCCAAATCACTTGCTTACTAGGCATTGACGTGCCATTACTTGTCTCATCCACAATGGGGTCCACAATGGCACCGTACTCAGAAGTAGTAGGGCGTCCGGGCAGGACGCGGATTGCCTCCAAACTCAGTATGGACGCCGAGCTGTGAAGGGGCCCACCTTGATGTATCTATTTATCCACTATGTTCATTCCCCCGCCAACCAAATGAGACCAAGAATGAGGCAGATCCCTGAGCTCAGCGTTAGATCTGTCCCCCATTGTTTATCACATGCTTTAAAATGATCTTAGAAAAGGAATGGCCAGAGTTGATAAACAAATACACCACGGTGGCCCCCTCCACAGCTCGGATTGTGGGGGCATTAACATACAAATACGGTTGTTAGACAATCAACTTGGACCGCTTCATCCGGGAATTAGTTGCATGAAGTCGGTGGGCCCCACCTTGTAGAATTATGTTGCATCTGGTTGCTCTTTAGGTTGGAAATATCAAGGTCCACTCATCAGGTGGGTCGGAGCATATAAGAAAAATGGACGGTGTGTGAAAAGAGATTACACATTACATGGTTCATGCTCAAACCTACATGTATGGGCCCACCAGATATTTTCACTTCATTGGTTCTTAGACCATAGCAGGATGGAGGTGATCCTCATCTAATGGGCTGTTCATCTGCGCAAAGAGTGCGGATCGTCTGTGTTGAAGGCGCAAGAAATTCCAGCGCCATTGCTTCTCATTGGTCCACGTCATCCTAGAGGACTTTGGCTGACGAGATACACGGGATTTCTCTCTCCCAAGTACAACGCGTGATACACAACATCATTTTTAGCGTGTGTAACTTCTTTGGGTCCCACAATGATTTATGTTTCATATCCACACCGTCCATCAATTTTTTAAGATGATTCTAGAGCATTAGGCCAAAATCGAGGCATATCCAAAATTCGCTTAAACCACGTCAAAGAAAGTAGCCAAGATTGAATGGAAACCGTTGACACTTTCCTAGGGTCTACTGTTACGTTTATTTGCTATCTAGCCTTTTAATAATGTTACAAATAACTTCATGAAGGGAAAACACAAATATAAGTTTGATAAGAGCCTCCTATGGCCTCAAGAAGTTTTCAACAGTAGGCGTTCAATTCAGACTATTTCTGTAAGGTGGCTCGGTTGAGCCTGGTTCTGCCTCATTTTTTTCGTCTAGTTCAATAAAATGGTATGAAAAAATGGCTGGATGGTGTGGATCTGATAAATACATCATAATAGGGCCCACTGAAGTTTCACATATAAATACTTTCCCTTTTCTTCTCTCACCAGAATGTGATGCACCACGGGAGCATATTAGGTGAGACCCAGGCCTCATCTAAGACTGTACGGCACTTACAGTGGTGCCCACATTGTCATGTATATTCTATATCCACCCCGTTCATCCGTGTTTCCGGATCATTTTAAAGAATTATGCAAAAAATGAAACAGTGGTAGCTTACCATTACCTATGCCATAGGAAACAGTAGTGACTTACCGATAACGGGCCACAAAAGTTTTGTATCAAGCTGATATATGTTTTTCCTCTTCATCCAGGCTTATGTGAACTTATCAACAGATTGGATGTCAAATAAAAACCATAGAAACAT
Organism: Liriodendron chinense; assembly: GCA_003013855.2. NCBI lineage: Eukaryota > Viridiplantae > Streptophyta > Magnoliopsida > Magnoliales > Magnoliaceae > Liriodendron > Liriodendron chinense. The sequence continues at coordinate 2,515,239 of PVNU02000326.1, forward strand.
TAAGGTGATTCCCAAGAAGTTTTTAATAGTAGGAGGTTCAATCACAACTTTTTCCTAGAGTATGGTCCACCTGATGATTGGACATTCTTAAATTTTAGCAGAATGCTCTAAAATGATCTGAAAATTCGGATGTACGGAGTGGATGTAGAATAAACAAATCAAGGTGGGCCCCACGGTAAGGGTTGCACGTGATGCCCGGTCTAACCTAATCCGCTCCCCTGCTTCACACGGCAAGCGCCGGAGGTGTGAAATTTAAGTGGGCTCCACCATGATGTATTTGTTAGATCCACACCGTCAATTCATTTTTTCATTTCATTATAGGCTATGAACCCAAAAACAATGCAGATTTAAAGTTAAAGTGGACCACATCATTGAGGACAGTATGAATTAATGCTATCATTGAAAACTTCTTGGGGCCACATAATGCTCTTATCAAGCTGATATTTTTATTTTAACTTCATCTAGGCATGTGTGATCTTATGAACAGGTCAGATGGAAAATAAGCCTCGATGTTGGCCCTAGAAAAGTTTCAACGGAAGTTTGTTCAATTCCGACTGCTTTATGTGATGTGCTCCACTTGAGGTTTGGATGTACCTCGTTTTTGGGATCATGCTCTAGATTTATCTGGAAAAATTGATGAACGGTATGGATTTAACAAAAAAATCATGGTGGGACCCAAAAAAGGTTTCACACGTTAAAAGTGGGTTGTGTAGTTAGCAATGTGTATGGAAGAGAAAAATCCGGCGTATATTAGTAGAGGGAGTCATCGAAAATGACGTGGACTAATGAGAAGCAATGGCGCTGGAATTTCTTGTGTCTTCAACACAGACGATCCGCACTCCTGCGCAAATGCCGCAAAGCGCACCTTTCTTTAATCTCTGGCGCGAATCGCGCGTAGCTTTTCTGAAGGAAGATTCGCCATCTAGTGGCACTTCCGTAATATCCAAGACCATCAGACTTAAAGTACATCCCATACCTAAAGGGGATGGACGCGACTTGGCTGTTACCCGGGTAATATCTTGGTGGGTGTTACCCCTACCGTGGGGCCCACCTTTATTGTGTATTGTATATCCACGCTGTCCATCAGTTTCTACGTATCATTTTAGGACACTGTGCCCAAACTTAAAGTGATCTATGTCTCGGATGGACCACAAAAAAGTAAACAGTGGTGATTGAGTGCCTTATCATTAAATATTCCAAAGGACGCATAGTAGGGTTTTCTTAATGTTTATTTTCCATCCAAACTGTTAATAATATCAAAAATAAATGGATGAAGGGACGATACAAATATCAGCTTGATCCAAAACTTTTGTGATCCATAAAATGTTTTTAATGGTTATTCATCACTGTTTTCAGTCGTATGGTTTCCCTGAGACTTGGATCTTCTTGAGTTTTGGAATCATGTCATGAAATAACAGAGGAAAACAGATGTACGGTATAGATATACAAAAAATACATCAAGATGGGCCCCACACGGTTGGGGTAACACCCACTAAGCTGTTACCCGGGTAACAGATAATTCGCTCCGAAAAGGGTGGGGTAAAACGTGATACTTCGGCAGAGTGTGATGGTTGATATGCAGGCCTCAATATTGTACAGTTTACTAAGTATAGTCCAAATCAAACCGTCCATATTATAGGTTCAAGTTTAGACGGTATATAAAACATGTGTGATTTATTTAACTATGTGACCGTTCGATACGGTTAACACTAAACTATACCGTTCAATGTTCAGAAAACATGTGTCAACGAATCAGATGCTATGATTGTTTGAACAATATTATTATAATATACTGATCTAAATACGTTTGATTCACAATTTGTACAGTTTGTTTTGAACTAACATTTACTAGCCTAGAATTTCTAAGCCACAAAGTATCAACTATCTCTCTGCCTGCGTAATAAATTACCACCTAAAAACAAAGTAGGTTATTAGTGCTAATAGCCCCGTACTATGCAGTGGCCATGGCAATAACTTATACTTACCTTAGAAGCACTTTTTCATTTTTATGAAAATGCTCCTTCACCACCGCTACTCTCGGGCCCTTGTTTTTGAAGAAGAAATTTTTTTGAAAAGGGATGTGGACCCCACAAAAAAATAAGGATTCAGCCCACCCATTGGCCTATCTGATTTGTTCATTTTAATTCAATAGCCATGAACCCATAGAAAGAATTTTCAATTTTTTGTTTGAAGCTTTTGGTGGCGCACAACTACACTAATGATGTGTGTTAATTCTTAACTGTTTTCTCCAGTGCAGTCCATCTGTGATGAATTTTGCCTTCAAACTGTTAGTACATTTTTCTGTGGCATGGTAGTGCACCTTATTTATCAATCACATGCGTCCATGTCTTGTAACATCGATTAAGCCTTGGCAGCTAAAGACCGAAGATTCAAGTGAACAAAAAGCATCAAGGAAGAAGAACAAGTAAATGAGATACCTTGGTAACCCTAACCCTTTGAACTAAAATAACCATAACCTCTAGATAACTTAGACCATATAGGAAAACCCTTAGTCATCTTCATTAGCCTTAGAATACTTAGAAAAATATGATAAGTTAAACTAATTTAAAATGTATAATTTGTTGTAAACAATCCAGCGCAAATAACAGTTTCGATTGAACTTCGATTCCATCAAAGTTCAGTTCGATAGCACTTCAATGCCATCTAAGATCGGTTCGATCTCATCGAACATGTCCAACAACATTTAAACAATCCAGTCCAAACGAAGTTTTCGCTTGGACTTCAATTCCATCACAGTTCAATTCGATAGTACTTCGATGCCATCGAAGACCATTTCGATCCCATCGAACATATGTCCAACAACATTTTTAAACTCTCTGGACAATTCTTCGACCCCCATCTGCCCATCAACTCCATCGAAGTGTTTTTTTCGATGCTATTGTACTGGATGTCCAACAACCTTTTGAACTCTTTGGACAATTCTTCGATCCCGTCAAACAAGGGTTTCGACCCTATCGAAGAGGTCTACAATGCCATTGAAGAGACTGTTTATTGCCCGTTTTCTGACCGTTGAGTTTTTATCTATAAAAGAAATGGGAGTGGTTTCTGGGCTTAAGATAGGAATTTTAGTGCATTAGAAGCAACCATTGTTGTAAACATCTTTAGTCTCTAATCCTAACCCAATCAAATCATCTTTTTTGTGATTAATCATATATTGGAGCATTCAAAGCTCAAATGAAGATGAACTTGTTCTCTCTTATAATCTTTAGAGTCTAGAACTTAATGTAGATAATTAAATTATTGTCCAAACTCTATAAAGAGATCTCGTAGATGAAATTCTCTAAGCTACTATTATCTATTAATTGTAGAGATTTCAAACCTACCTCCCATCACCTTAGTCATCTCAAGAAGATCATATGCAAGGCGATTTATTATTGAAGTCGAGGCATTGGTAACGCATCGACAATAATATCGGAGGAGCACATAGGGAGTCGATTCAAGCACAAGAGAGCGAGAACAAGCAACCCAAGCGGCACATCAACGAGGCTCAAATCCCACAAGTAAGGTTGTTAATTTGTATGGTCCATTCATGCTCCTTCCTTATGTAGGATTAAGTATGAGAGTTTGAACTGACAAATTCGATATGTTCAGTTGTATGACTTAGGCCCTTGTGTAAGGCTAAATCAAGTCTCCATGGGAAGGTGGGAGTATATGTTAGGTTTAGTTGTAGGACCTTAACTCTTGTGTAAAGCCTAAATTGTCAAGTCTCCAAGGGAAGCCACTGATACAGGTGTGTACGTGGTCCACCAACACGGGTGCATACTTGTAGGTTCTTGTGTAGGACCTGGTCCTTGTGAGAATTGTAAGGTTTGGAGAAACCTATTTAAAACTCCTAGGTTGTGAGGTGAAAATGATTTAAAACCTGCATAGTAAAATCTGGTGCTCTCATGGGTTGAGAACAACAACTAGGAGTGGAGTAGACAAGTAGTCGAACCACTATATATTGTTGTGTTTGTAATTATATTTAAGCGCATTTCTATTCGTGCATTGTTGTTTAATTTGATAAATTATATGAATGTTGGATAAAATGTATGCTAAGCACTAGACATGCAATTCATACACAACATGTATTTTCACTAGTTATGTAAACTTAAGCTTATATGATTGCATATCATATAGTCTACATAGGCTGCATAAATTAGTTGCTTGATTAGTTAAATCATTTGTAAATCTATGTGTTTAAACGATGAGCTTAATTACTTATTCATTTGCTAATCTATATGATTGGACCCACTAAGGTTGGGAAGCCGAAGTGTTCCTACTTACTTAGCTTAAATTGTTAGATTAATATAAGTAAGTGAAAGGAATTTCAAAAAATCCTTATCACCCTCCCTCCACCCTTTAGGACTTAGCCATACGTGATTCTAATAACTCCCCCAAGCTTCCGCAAAGTGTATAACGTAATAAGGCGTCATGTTAGACTCTCCCACACAGTTTCACAAACTTGGAACGATAACATTAAATTAAAATTCCTTACATGTGGATGAGTTGAATTTATTTCACAACAACCTAGTGGGCCCCACATAAGATGTAGATGAGTTTAAAACGTGTGGCCCTTGCCACACAAGGGTGATTTGGTCATTTTCTTTTTCTTTCTTATTTTTTTTCACGGAGGGAAGGAGAGTTTGAAAGGGAGGATGGTGTTTCTTAACTCACTTCCTTTGATTTTTTTGTATGAATGATTAAAGTTTATGAATAAGAGAAAGGTGTGATGGTTCCCTTTATAGTTTTTTATATTTTTTTTGTTGAGTACGAATGGTGGGAGTTTTTGAAAGGGAGGAGAGTGTAGAAGAATGTTGTAATGAGTGAATTTTTGTAATGAAAGAATATTGTAATGGATGAATTTTATAATGGAAGAATATTGTAATTAATGAATTTTGTAATGGAAAAATGTTATAATGGATGAATATTGTAATGGATGATTTTTTTAATGGAAGAATGTTGAGATGGAAGAATGTTGCAATTGATGAATGTTGTATGATGGATCACTGATATTCAATGTGGATCACTGATATTCGGTATGGATTACCGATATTCAATGGGGATTGCCAATATTCAGAGTGGATCACTGATATTCACTATGAACCGCTGATATTAGCAATAGACCACCGATATTCATTATGAACCACTGATATTAATAGTAAACTGTTGATATTCACTATGGACCATTAATATTAAGAGTGAACAGTTGATATTCACTATGGATCACTTATATTAAGAGTAGACTGCCGATATTCACCATGGACCGCTAATATTAACAGTGGACTGCTGATATTCACTATGGATCGATAATATTAATAGTGGACCATTGATATTCACTATGGACCAATGATATTAATAGTGGATCGTCGATATTTTCACTGTGGATCTCAGATATTCTTTTTGGGTTATCAATCCCACGAAAACGCCCATAACTCCCTCATTATATGTTTAATTTCAGTAATCTTATACTCTTTGGAAAGATAATTTGATGAACTTTCAAATGGATTTAAAATTATCTTATTTGGACACCAATTGATTGCCCCAAAAGGGCCCAAAGTTCATAAAAAATTATGGATCGTAGATATTCATTGTGGGCCGTTAATCCCACGAAAACTGCTATAACTCCCTTGTTACATGTCTAATTTGGGTGATCTTATACTCGTTGTAAAGATAACTTGATGAAATTTCGAATAGCTTTAAAATTATCTCATTTAAACACCATTTAATTGCCTAAAAGTGAGTCCAAAGTTCATCAAGAATTGTAGACTCTAGATATTAACTATGGGTCGTTGATTCCACGAAAATGGCCATAACTCCCTCATTACATGTTCGATTTAGGTAATCTTATATTCGTTAGAAAGATAATTTGATGAGATTTTAAATGTCTTTAGAATTATCTCATTTGGATACCATTTTATTACCCAAAAGTGGGCATAAAGTTCAATAAAGATCGTAGACTGCAAATATTTATTATGGGTCACCAATCCCACAAAAACAACCATAACTCCTTCACTACATGTCTGATTTCAGATATCTTATACTTATTAGAAATATAATTTGATGAACTTTCAAATAGATTTAGAATCATATAATTTTGATACTATTTTATTATAAAAATGGTCTCAAAGTTCATCACGAACCGTGAATTGCAGATATTCACTGTGGGTCACCGATCCCACGAA